>JACTOM010000891.1:7080968-7170766 GCA_015832385.1 Elymnias hypermnestra
GTAAGTCGGCAGATACGCAAGAGAGCATGGCCTTTTTGATTAAGGGGGAGAAAACCTCTGGAGGATACAGTTAGTCAAACCACGATTTTTAACTTCACTGCCACAAGGTAGTCAACCGACTGAAGTAACACTCGAAGAAAGCAGCACAGGACCGGGCACCACTCTCCTCGCCAAAGCTCCATATGTTCGGCACTGCCTGGGTAATCTTGCTGTATGACCCACTCAGCAGCCTCAGCTCATGCTAGCCCGTGGCGTGGCGACACAGACGTAGCTCGGCAGCACGCCCGTGGTTAAGCGGCACGCTCGTGGCTCAGCGGCACGCTCGCAGCGCGGCGACGTCCAAGCGGCTTGGCGGCGCGCTCGCAGCAACCACAACATTTGAAAACTTGTTCTAGAAACTAAATTAGCCATTTTATTTAGTGGGCAAATGTAATCCGATCCCAATTCTGAATTTAGCGACAATTCAGATATTTAACAAAAAAATCAAAACGTTAAAAAGATTAGCACAACAAAGCTCGCCCGATGCCTTGCGAGAAGTGAGTCAACCCCGCACGACCATCCACCGACGCGGGCCATTCCCGCTCACTGACGTCATCGATCGCACGATCATGTCGCGACAGGTCCACACTCTGATTCTAATATACGTCTGATGATGGTATTCAAAATCGGCTTAAAATCTAAAGTTACTAGGGTTCCTTCGCGCCCTGATCCGAGAAGAACCCACAACAAACTCAGTCGGGTATTTCTTTTTACCATCATTATTACAATAATATAATAGTTTACTATATTTTAACTTAAATTAAAGCAATTCGTTCACTCTCAGGTGTTTCTATCGTCTAGGTAATCTTGCAACTTATAATACTATACGTATATATCTAGCCTACTATACATTTATATCTAAATGCAATTCAAAGGCTTAAGGGGAAAATCTCGCACACCCAACGAGCCTCCGCCGTCGGATGTATCATGATTACCTATCGTAAAGTTATAATTTGAACGCAACGCAGTATACAATATTAATGTAATGCAATTGGAAATGAGAGAGGAGATGTTGTAATGTTTGAAAATGAGAGAGTAGAATGGTTTTCAAGAGTCTCGCTTGAACGCCGGTAGCTACGGCCGGGAAATAGCTAAGTTTCACCAACGCTAATGATCTATCATATTTAAAGAAACCTATTCATTATACATAAGACGCTACAATTGTATTTACTTTATTGTATGTTATGTTTGTACCCAACTAAACGTGTAATTTAAAATATGAGAAGGGACCGTGATTCCGCTATTGATTATGGTTTGAGACATTTATTTTCCATAAAGAATACAATATTCACTTACATGGAAACTTAAGGCTAATACATATTAAAATTATTGCACTTTAGAAGCTACATTTATGTAAACAATCATTACTACATAAAAACGAAATTATAATTTTTTAGGAGTGAACACTCACAGGTATTATTAATATTACAAAAACAAGGTCATTAGTGTAAAGTATTGATGCTACGTAACTAGATATGACAAATATTAGTAAGTTTTTAGTGAGAGCTAAAAGGTAAAATTTTAATAATTTTTTTAAATATAAAATACTACAGCATTGGGAAAGTTTACTATATATTTGAGCACCTTTAGCGTTATATTTTTCGTGCCATAACTGATTAAACGTTTTACAAACGGATATGTATTTGTAATCGCGAAGTTTATATTTATGTGTAGTTCCTTTTTTATGATTTTTCGAATTTTAAGAATGCATATATAGTATTTGAACCTATTGCTTATGTTCATTAATTTGTTTTCTGGTATATGTTGTCTGCTGATCTGCTCATCGCACTTAATCCAAATTTCACTTATAATTATGACATGTAGGATAGATTGGAAAGACCACCATAAATCTTTTCATCAAGTTTACTTGGTTTAACTATACTGCGTGCATTAGCATAAAATCATCGCAGAGAGTTGCTACTGACTGATATGTCATCTTAATTGTTTAGAATCTGATAGGTGGTATTTGAATCTTTAATTATGGAATTATTTGAAGGTGACAATTATTTTGGGTACGTCGTTGATGTACTTAATCTGCAAATTATTTTCACCGTTTGCAGAACGTTGTTGAAGTGCTTCCTTCAATTTTTGAAGCGTTTCTGTTGAAATGGCGTTTGGTCATAGATTAAAAATCTTTATTTCTACCACAGATAACACATATATAATGTAACACACCGTAGTTGCTGTAGGTTAAGTAAGTAAAGTAAGTAGCAGCCTATTGACGTCCCACTGCTGGGCACAGGCCTCCTCACTCATATGAGAGAGCGTTCTTAGAGCATAGACCCACCACGATGCTGATTGGCAGGCATAGTACACAAGTGCACTCTCATAGTCCGATGTGACGGTAATCCGACACAACCGGAGAGAGATCAGGCGCAGGACCGACGGCTTAACGTGCTCTCCGAGGCTCGGGGGTGGAACACACCGCCAACTTCCCAACTTCGGGCAAATATTGAGAAAATCTTAATAGAAAACTCAATATCGATTGAATTGGCCCGACCCTGGACTCGAACCCAGGACCTCATGTCTGTAATCGAACATGCTAACCACTAGACCAATGAGGCAGACCAATGCTGTAGGTTACAATATTATATTTATTAAATTTTATAAATCGCAATTAGAAAATATAAAAGCATGAGGTAGAGGTCTTATCGCATTAAAACGATTTTTTCCAGACAACCTTAAGAAAGGAGATTTAGTCAAGACTGTAGAGGTAGGTGGTGACAATAATGAATACTTTACGTTTATTCATGCATAAATATATATGAAAATAAATTGTTTACATATATGTCACGGCGTCTTTAATTGAGATTATGCTAAAGAGACATATAATGACTTGACTAATTATCTGAAAGTGTTTAAGAAAGATGCTCGTTGAATTTCAGTAGGAAGGGCATTCCAAAAGCGTATCCCAAACCTAGTTAAAGAATCACTTTTTATTGAAGTGAAACTTCTTTAGGCGCACAAGGGTAAATTTGTTACGAAAATCACGCCTTTTGGATCACAGTATCGATATTAAACGTCATTCCCATACATTTTTTTAAGCGTTAGCAATCTTCAAAAGTGTCTTGTCTACGGCCCCTCACATGCATAAGAAATATCCAAAATGAAACCAAAATAAATTCTCCAAATTAATATATTTCCATATTTTAAATATAAAAACAAAATTTAATTAATAATTTCTAATATTGACAAAAAAACACGTGGCATTTTTAACTACAGTTCGTCATTTGAGATTTCAATTAATTTCTAACATATGTTCCTTTTTCCCTCCCTCTTAAGTCTCGGAAATCTAAAGTTTTAGATTTGTATAAAAATATAAACAAGACTTGAAAATGACTTTGCCAAAGAAGTTTCACTTCTGACACGTGTACTTTGTACGCACGCACTTTTAATTTTACCTTTGTGTTATAAAAAAAAATGAAGCATATCATTATAATATATACTCTTCTGATTAATTCTGATACTTCTTCTGATTGTGGACCTCCTAAATGGCTGGACTGATGTTGATATTTCTGTTTATTCAAGTGAATTTTGGATGTGTTTAATTTGGCATTCCGATTCTATATCGCCTGTCCTATAACGTACACACACACACACACACACACACACACACACACACACACACACACACACACACACACACACACACATTATATATCCTAAGACAAACATAAGAAAACGTACGATGTAAACAAATCAATAAGAATCACCAATCAATTTATGTGACGCTCAGAAGGTAGTGCAGATCAGCTAATGTGAAATATATGTACTCTTACATACATACATACATACCCTTGGTCGTCCCCTTCCAACTTTCGCATTCACTCTTGACTCATAAATCCTGTTTGTCAGTCTCCTTTCATTCATTCTCTCTACGTGCCCGAACCATCTAAGCATACCTTTCTCAATTTTAGTTCCTACATCTTCTTTTATACTCGTGTACTATTGATATTTTAAACAATAAATAGTATAAAAAACTTACGTATAAATTATTTTGTATGTAAAAAAATTTGTGTCGTTTATACGGTTATGGATGAGAGGCTTTATACAGTAGCGGTTGAATGCTACCGTGACCACTGGCTACTAGCCGCTGACGTGGTGGCCATTAGCGAATGATTGTCAGTAATTGATTTGTGCCCCCTAGTTTATCTGTTTTGGTCGGACAAGTTTTCATTTTCTAGTTTTCTGTAAGGTACTGTGACGTTTCAATTATTATCGAGGCGTTATTTATTGTAGACAACGACTGTTATTTTATCTTGTCTTTTAGATATTTACTTACTTCCCCGCGATATCAGCCACGTTCCCGATCTCGATTGCAAAGGAGACTCATATTTTCTCTATGAAACTCTAGTGGAAGGCAAAATCCTTTCAGTCGGGATTGTAGGGCTTTTTTTGCGCTGGGAAATGCTTTTACGCATTGTCCCCCCCCCCTTGAATGGGTCAGGAATGTGGGACTCGGCGATGAAGGAGGCATCGCAATACTCATGAAAACCTAGTGGAACCCTCTTTATCCGTTAGTGAGATACTAGAGGTTCAGCTTGCGCATTCATACCTGGTATTTCTGTCCCAGATGAATCCGAATAAGGATTCATGGAGGCGGGAGCAGGGGCGCAAACGAGCACCGCCTAGTATCTACTGCATTTCCCTCCAAGGGCGGACGGGTGACTCCTCTGCATGAAGTTTATCCAAAGCAACCATGGCCCGTCAGAACCTGCACTTGTTTATATGAAATGTCATTGCTCTAGGTGAGGGTGGGGCACCTCAACAGTGGCTTCGCCTGCTACTGAGGACCCGAGCTCCACCTTCTCCTTTTGGATCAGAGTCTGGTCGGCTTGGACTCAGGATCAGAGGATTCTTCGAACCTCATCGGCGTCAAGAGGAAGTCCTTGAGCCATTGCTGCAGCCCTGTGCCGATGAGCAGCCGCAAGAACCTACGCGCGCAGCTTTGCCGATGAACCAGAATACTCACTTAAACTCAGCTGATCCCACCTCATCCTTGAATAAGATCACTGGGAGGTCCATTTCGTATTCTATTCTAATGAACAGGATGACGACGAATAACAAGAACTACGGTTTACTGAATCGAATGGTGGAGAGCATACGTGAACCTTCCTGCTATACAGCCTTCTCCGAAGAAAATCCAATTAACTGGCACTGATGCGAAAGGAGTTACTAAATCTTATGATAATCGTGAATGGTTTTGAAGATGTCAAGACAAGAGATTGAGTGAGAGATAACTTAGTCCAGAAGTTCTCTGTAACGTGTCCGGTTTGAGTCAGATCGATTTAATCGTTAAGTCTATTACAGATTAAATAAAACCATGTGAAACCATTGTGTAAATTCATTGTCGAAGTTTGACAGTATGCTCCAGCTGTGGCTATTTACTAATTTACCACCAACGACGAAATACTTCCCTGGTCGAATCCACCATCCGTATTTTCCGAAAGATCCTTTCTGTTTCCTAATGTAACCTTCCTATCCTTTAGACTCGTGTCAACAGTGCCTTCCGAGAGCGTCACCGATTTTCTGGCTTCCAGTAACTTGGAGAATTCCGAGGTCAATACCGGTATAGAAGTCCCCGAGATTGGGTGAGTGATTTCATTACAATACATTTACAGCTACTATTAACAGAAAGATAAACATATTGTTTTCGTTGCCTACAATGAGTTCACACTCTTCTATATAAATGTCGTTCACATTGTCAAATTTGACGGCCTCGCTGACGCAGTGGTGCGAGTATTTGCTTTTGCTAGCAAAGGCCCCGGGTTCAATCCTTGGTAGGGCGAATTTAGGAAATTGCATTTTCTGATTTATTTGAGTTTGGACTAGTGAGCGGCTTCGGCCGTGGCTAGATAGCAGCAAAGATGTACTGATGTACATCTTTCCTGCTGTAAGCTGATGTAGATTTTCTCTATATAAATCTAAAACTTTAGACTTCCGACACTTATAAGCAGGGAAAAGGGAAGATTTAGGAATTTAACGAATTTAATTGTCATTAAAATATTAACAATGCCCAAAATTTATACAAATAATTTATTGTAATCTCAAATGACGAATGGCAAATTAATATATCACGTCTTATTTATACATATTAAAACTAAATAACCTTCAAACGAATTAGCATCAAAAACGCTGCACATCTTCGTGACGCTAATCAAGCGTTTCATCCGTAAAAATTTCACTTTTCAAATTAACAATATATTTTTTTATTCGTCCACTCAAGTTCATATAAATTATATAAAATTATAGTAAATGGCTCTTCGTGTAAATATACTTAGTTTTATTAAATATCTGTTTCTTAATTCAAAAGCTGTACACGACTTTTATTGATAGCTCACGTTAAATTTGAAGGTTTATTTTTATGTAATAAGTTCGTGCTAGATGGCGTAAAAACTAACATAAGTTTCATTTTGGATATTTCTTATGCATATGAGGGCCCGTAGACAAGTCACATTCGAAGATTGCTAACGCTTAAAAAATGTATGTGAATGACGTTTCTTATCGAAACTTATCCCAAAATTAAATGTCATTCCCATACATTTTTTAAGCGTTAGCAATCTTAGAAAGTGACTTGTCTACGGGCCAAGTTCATAAAACTAATTTTTTTGCATGAAATTTTAAGGCAGTGATATTTTTTTACTATTCTAGTATTCATAGATGGAGACACCCAAAAATCCCTATATAATGTAAAGTATTGCACTAGACCTATGTAAGATTTCAAAGAAAAAGCCATCAGACACCGTTTTGTATTTCTCTTTTCCTTGTAAAGGAAAAAGGCTTTGACTACGAGCCAACATTAACGCCACGGTTCACTTTTCCCTTACGACATGCTACAATATCCTTGTGTGATTATGTAAGCATTAATATTACCATATTTTTAAAGACTTACGTAAAACAACGTTGACCCAAACCATTATTAATTTCTATTATTAACATTTAACATTTCTACCAATTTAGGCCAGTTGTAGCCCTGTGACAGAATTTTTAAAACAAAACTTCGCTTTTAAGTCATATACTTAGAGAAGAACACCATTGAGGCTACCGTTATGATTGAGATCATTAACGTCATTTGTTGGACTATAGGATGTATTTTTGTGCCGACAACAACTAATTTAAAAAATAATAAAGTCAATTCCTACTGCTAAAAGTCCTTTCATCGAAAAACCCTTTAAACCTTTTACGTGAACTTTTAATAGATTTAGCTATACATTTTTTCGCAAAACCGTTAATTATATTAAATTAATCTATCTATATATATAAAGAATTAAACTTGAACTAGATATATAATAAACTAGAGTAGCTAATTGTCGAAACTGAGATGTAGTTTTACCGACTTCCTACATATTTTTGACTGCCTCATTGGTCTAGTGGTTAGCATGTTCGACTACAGACATGACGTCATGAGTTCGAGTCCCGGATCGGGTCAATTCAAAATGGATATTGAGTTTTCTATTAAGATTTTCTCAATATTTGCCTGAAGTTGGGAAGTTGGCGGTGTGATCCACCCCCGTGCCTCGGAGAGCACGATAAGCCGTCGGTCCTGCGCCCGATCTCTATCCGGTTGTATCGGATTACCGTCACATCTGACTATGAGAGTGAAGGAATAGAGGGCGCACTTCTGTACTATGTCTGCCAATCCGCAGTGGAGCAGCGTGGTGGGTCTATGCTCTAAAAACCCTCTCTCATATGAGTGAGGAGACCTGCGCCCAGCAGTGGGACGTTAATGGGCTGCTATTTACCTTTTTTTACATATTTACTAACAAAATTGTTTTTTTTTAATCTTTAAGGTCAACGTCTAGCCATTAAACTTAGTACGTATTTATTGTAATAAAATCCAAATACTGGCCTTCGATGTCGCTTTCCACCGATCCAAGGCCAAGGTAAGCAGAGCTTTTACGAAACCTCTATTCAGAAGTTATTAAACCTGCGACTAAATAAAAATGGCATTGTAAGGAGTTCAGGTAAGCACCAATTAACCGGCTAGTCCCGTCCCTGGCTGGTACGTCCCAATTTATAGCCAGCCGATATTAGCCGATCGATGGAATAAATAATACTGTGATTGATGTATTCGGCTTACGGAGCCGTTGTTCCGAGAGCGATTGTGATCCCGACCCGGTTTTGAAACGGAATTATTTATTTCTTACTAGCATGCGAAGTTTTACAAGTAAAATTATACTTACAAGTTATTTTCATATCAGTGTTGTTCCTTCATCAAACAAATCTGTTTTGAAGTGAAACTTTTTTAAACGCATGACGGTAATATATTTACTTTTTTATAGTTTTAATATTGACAAAAAACACGTGGCATTTTTACTTACATTTCGTCATTTGAGATTTCAATACATTAAAAAGGTAAGTAAAGGAAGAGTAGAAGCCCATTAACGTAACGCTGCTGGGAACAGGCCTCCTCATTCATATGAGAGAGGGTTTTTAGAGCATATACTGTTACTACGCTGTTTCACTGCGAATTGGCAGGCAAAGTACACAAGTGTACTCTCTGTTCTCTGTGGTGGCCACGGCCGAAGCCTTCCACCAGTCAAGACTCGAAGAAATTAGAAAATATATTTTCCTAAAGTGTGGGGTGAACCGATCGGGAATTAAATTAAATCAAGTTTACAAGAATTCTAGTCCTGTTCTTTAATTCCTACTATTCGCTATTTGATATTGGCATGACTTTTTCATGACTGGCTCATTGGTCTAGCATGTTCGACTACAGACATGAGATTGAGGTCCTGGGTTGGAGTCCTGGGTCGGGCCAATTCGAAATCGATATTGAGTTTTCTATTAAGATTTTCTCAATATTTTGCCGAAGTTGGGAAAAATATGGCGGTGTAATCCACCCCCGTGCCTCGGAGTGCACGTTAAGCTGTTGGTCTGGCACCTGATCTCTCTCCGGTCTTGTTTGAGTTCACATCGGCCTATGAGAGTGAAGGAATAGAGAGTGCACTTATGCTCTATGTCTCTCAATACGCACAGGAGAAGCGAGGTGGGTCTATGTTCTAAAAACCCTCTCTCATATGAGTGAGGAGGCCTGTGAACAGCAGTGAAAACTGCATGAACCTTTATGGTTACCTAATATTTCTAATGTATATAACCTACATAGGTAAGTACCTGCCATTCTTCATTCAAATATGAAGATTTCAAAATTCTTAATTCTAAAATTCAAACGTTCTAAATTCAAATAGAGCCCCTATTTGAAGTTAGAATTTTAGATTGAAAGTAGTTTTGAATCCTCAAAAAACTTTTCCACATTTACTTCCAATGTACCACCGGTATTTCGACAACGACTAAGAATATAGACTTACGAGGAATTCTTCGCGCTCTAGTCTGAGAAGAACCCTCAAAAAACTCGATGGGAGACCACCATCGTCAGCCTTTTATATCATCATCATCATCATCAGCACAAACTTCACTCGCATCGTAGTTTAATAAAACCGCACAATGTGTTTTTTGAAGTGAAGATTCTTTAGGTGCATGAAGGTAATACTTTTACGCTTGAAACGCGTGATAAGCGTCACGAAGATGTGCCGCGTTTTTAATACTAATTCGTTTGAAGGTTAGGTAGTTTTAATCTTTACAAATAACATGTGGCGTTTTAATTTGCCACTCGTCGTTTAATAATTTAATATACTATTTTACATAAAATAAAAAAAATTCGTAAATTCTCTTTTCTAACTTGAGAATTTCTTGAAACTAATTTGTCTTAGTTTTTGACACTTTTAATATTTGAACATATCTTCCTTTTTCTCTCCCTCTAAGTTTCGGAAATCTAAAGTTTTAGATTTGTATAAATATAAACAAGACTTATATATTAGATTGCCATAAAATTTCCACTTCTGACATGTGTACTTTGTACGTATGCACCTTTAATTTTTTTAAGAGCACGTTTTTTCTGACATAGTTACATTCAATATCTTGTTATGCTAAATACAGTTTTTACATCGATTTAATAAGGCTTTGATAACCAATATACATACATCTCAACAGACGATTACATGCACTCTCAAGTCGATGTTCGCGTCAATTAATTGAGTAATCCCTTCCTGTTAATTAACGAACAACTACAGTAAAAGTTACGGCATCGATTTCTAATGTTTCCGTGTGTTTGTTTTGTAGCGAAATATTTACATATTAACTTATAAAGTTGACACTGCTGTCAATTCTGACGTGTATCTCTAAAAAGTTGAAATAAATACTTATTCTCACATTAAAGTCTCAGTATATACTCAACGTTGTTAGTAGCAGCCCATTAACGTCCCACCGCTGGGCACAGGCCTCCTCACTTATACGAGAGAGAGTTTTTAGAGCATAGATCCACCACGCTGCTCCACTGCGGATTGACAGGTATAGTACAAAAGTGTACTCTCTATTCCTTCACTCTCATAGTCCGGCGTGACGGCAATCCGACACGATCGGAGAGAGATCAGGTGCAGGACCGACAGCTTAACGTGCTCTCCGAGGCACGGGGGTGGATCACACCGCCAACTTCCCAACTTCGGGCAAATATTGAGAAAATCTTAATAGAAAACTCAATATCGAATTATGGCCCGATTCGGTACTCGAACCCAGGACCTCATGTCTGTAGTCGAACATGCTAACCACTAGACCAATGAGACAGTACAATAGAATACAACTATCAAAAATAATATTTTTTAGTAACGTCCCAAAGTTATTTGATTCGCTGATATATGAAGATATCATAATAAATCTTCGACTTACCTTTGTTTTAAGAAACAGAAAGAACAATCTTACTCGAATTATAGCACCGCTTGGATTTGAATCCAATTTATATGTAAAACATCATTTCAACATTTTTCTCTGGATCTTTTCGAATCGGTGGCAGTTTCATTACCAACGGAGGGAATAAGTGACGATTCAAAAATCTTTTTAGGGCTACATATATACATGAAACCCGATGGAAGAATTTCTCTAATCGGGAGTGCGGGACTCGGTGAAATCTAGAATACCTACCAAAACCCAGCGGATCTGTCTTCAACCATGAGTTATATCCTTTTTCCACCGCATTCCACTTTTGTGCCCCGAATGAAACTGATTATGAGGACCTACGATTCAATGAGGTGGAGCATTAAGCACCTACTTGCGCTTTCTGCCACTCAGCCTCCTCTGATGGCGAAATACAAAAACACACGTCATTGCTGGTGGGGTGGTAACTAGCCACGGTTGAAGTTTCCCAGCATTCCAACCATAGAAAAACTCAGGATCTTTGCTGCCACTATCACGACGTCGAAACTCTCTAATTGTCAGTAGAACAGCATTTGCTTGATAGCGATGTCTTATTTCGCATTTGGGTGATGTGTCCTACTAAAGGTTTCCTAAATTTTCTCTACTATAATTAGAAACCCAGGTTCTCTGCTTCCATCATTACATCAGCGAGAATGTCTTAGTATGTGTGTAAGTAGAACATCAGAGGTATATATGCGTAGAACTGCATTTGCCTTAAAGCGATGTTGTATTTCGCAGTGCTAATATCCTGAACCGGTCACGAGTGTTAATATTAAAGGGGCATGCATTACTTCGATAAACTACGGGTATTACAACTCATTTCTGTTTTACAACTACGAAGATGCATATTAATTCAATGGATTTCCTGTGGAGAAATTTAACGTGCCTACAATTATTCGATATATTTGATCCTACTTATAATTACTAGATGAGCAGCGGAACTACGTCTTTGTTTTTTTACTAGTTATTACATTGTTAAGTATAACTATAATTTTTCTCAAACATGAGATTTTGTTATTAATTTGTTTATGTTGGACTACGATTCGTTTTAAAAAGTTGCAAAACCTGTTACTTAGCATCAAACAACAATGTCTTATAAAGGGTTCCACATATTTGAACCTGTTGAGACTTAATTTGTTATTGAATTGTGGGAATAATAATGGGATACGTAATATAATCTCTGAATTATCATCCATATGGGAAGGTAATGGTAAAAAGATAGTCTATTGTGATATGGTGTTGGAGGTGAACGCTGCGGGTGCAGTGGACCTCTAAAAGGACATTTTGCGTGGAAATACGGCCTCGCTGGCGCAGTGGTGCGAGTATTCGCTTTGCTAGCGGTGGTTCTGGGTTCGATCCCCGGTAAGACTGAAGTCTGAGTCTGGACTGGTGGGAGGCTTCGGCCGTGGCTAGTTACCACCCTACCAGCAAAGGCGTACCGCCAAACAAAGAGATTTGTGTTCCGGTATGATACTGTGTAGAAACCATAAGGGGTATATCGCCTCTTACCAGTTTAGCGCGCTTCCATCTTAGTCTGTATCATCACTTACCATCAGGTGAGATCACAGTCAAGCGCTAAAACTGTCATTAATAAAAAAAAACTTTTATGCACAGGCCCCGATCATGGGTCAGGAGTGTGGGACTCAGCGATTAAGAAGACCTCACATTACCCACTAAAACCCAGTGAAGCCCTCTTCATCCATGAATGAGGCACCAAAATAGTTCCCTCCCAGCAGATCTTAATACTAAAACAAGGCTATCGACCATATACTAACATCGCGCACTCCGCTATTTTGGTTATATCACCTAAAAATAGTCAGAAACCCTGGAAAAGCTTGTGGTCGCAAGGGCCCAGGGAAAAAGACCAAGGGGTCGTTTAACTATCCGTTACGTCGACTAAATAAAGAGTGTAATGAGACTCGCACTTCTAAGAGCCTTAAAAGCAGCAGCAGACGGAGAGATGAAAAAGGCTCGTACGGGCAGCCACTAAAGCACATCAGAGCAGGCGCGACCTTTGGCAATTAGGTATACGAAAATAATAATCATATAAAATTGAGGTAAAAAGAATCTTCAATGATTCAATGATAATGTCGTTGTGAAGACGTACTTTGTATTAGCTTTTCCGGACAGTCCTGTAGATTTTGATAAATTCGTTATATTCTTGGTCGTTATAATTAGGTTACAACTGTAATCTTTACACCCAATCTGTAATTGAACAATAATTCGTCGTAAATTAAAACATACTAGCTACTGATACAGATTCCATAATATAGTTGTAAAGACGTATCTTGCATCAGCTTTAACTGACATTCCTGACATTGAAAAATTTGTTAAATTTGTTATATTGCGGTTAGATATATTAAGGTTAAATTGTAATCTTTATAACCCATCTGTGATTGAACAATAAATTATCGCATATTAAAGCAAACCAGCGACAGATACAGATTAAGACAAACCAATTGAAACCCTACACTGAGAAGCGATGCAACACTTTGAATATAATTCAAAGCTGTAAATTATCCAACCACATCGTACGGGAATGCAAATTATGGTGTTTATTGTGTAAAATGCGATAAAAGCGATAAATGTACTTCAACATGAAAGGACCTGCATGTTAAATCGAGTTCCAGTGGTCCAAGTCGTTTATAGACTCGGCAGAAGTCCATTGGCATTTCGAAAATGTTTATTGGTAATGACTTCTGACTTTTGTGGTAAACGGTATATCTTGAATGGCTTAGGAATTCTTGAATTAACTTCGTCTGTCTGGAATTAGTACTTAACTTTAGTACTATAATTTTTAGGATAATTTAGACGATGAAAAACCGTGGGAATGAATGAATTGTTCTATATGATCTGCTAAATAGGATCATTAATCGTACATTGGAAATAATATGTGAAATAACACGATATTCGATTATTCAATAATGTAAAAGCCTATTTGAATTTTCAAATTTCAATTTAGAATTGTGAAGTTTTGATTCAGAGAGCTCTTACCGCTTCTTTCTCCGATATCTCAATATCATATATCATATAGGCCATTAAAATACGGATTTTCTTTTTAGTCCATTAGCGCTCCAATTTAAGGATCTAATATTGCATTTTTTAGATGACGCCAGATCGTTATAGCCGGTCAATAGAAGCTTAACCCTAAGTTTGTGGGGTTGCCGCCTTTGCACTTTGTGTTTGCACCCCTTTTGCCATTTTGGCAAAAGGGGTGCAAACACTTTTTTTCGCGATATTTCGTAAACTATGCGCCATACACAAAAATCGTAAAGACAATTTGTAGGAAATTGCTTCGCCAGAAATATGTTTATGTAACTTTTTGCTCTCAATTTCATATTAAAGAAGCAAAAAAGATGAGAAAATTTCTAAAAAAATTTTCTTTTTGCTCTATAACTTTTTTTTTATACATTTTACAAAAAATCTTGTAGATGGTCCTTTGAGGAAAAATTTTATCTATATTTTTTTAATTTCATATATTTAAAACGCTGTCTACAAAATTGGCCTGACGTAATTTTAAAATAGTTGAGCGCCTTCCGAATTGGACGCGGCATTTTGAGGCGCTGAGGACAGCGATCGGACGCGCCCCTAATGCACGTCCACTTGGTAAGGGTGTGCGTTTCCTACCCGGCGACGCAGAAGAATTCCGGGTAGTACAACGCTATCTCACGGAGTTAACAAAGAAAGACCCGACGGTGGCATGGCACTGCTACACGCCACCCAACGAAATGCCTATTAAGATAGCTGTTAAAGGACTCCCACTGGACACGCCAGTGGAAGAAGTGGTCGAGGCCTTCAAACAGCTGGGGTTCCCGGCGGAGAGGGCACGTGCTATCCCGCCAGTCAAGGGGAGGCACGGCTGCACTTACTTTGTGCAGCTGGCACACGTCAACAAAGATGACCTCCAATTACTATATGGGGTACGTGAATTACTGTATATGCCCAGTATAACGGTGGAAGCCTGGCGACCAATTAAGAGGCCGCCGCAGTGTCACCGGTGCCAGACTTATGGACATAATTCCGTGAACTGTCACCGGCCGCAGAGATGCATACGCTGCGGGGATGAGCACATCGCTCGGGATTGCCCGAAGAGGGAGGGAAAGCCAAAATGCGCCAATTGCGGAGGGGAGCACCAAGCCAACGATGTGCGTTGCTCACACTATAAGAGGGAAGCAAGGAAGCGGGGCATTCAAGTTCCCCCTCTGCGGCCCTCTACTAAGCAAAGGCAGCGTCGTCGTCAACAAGAGCGCTCTACCACTCCACCTCCACCATCGCAACCACAACCACCGCTACCCCCACAATGCCTGCTCAAGGCGGCACAACCCAAAACCCCCGCTCCGAAACCATACGAAGAGCGAAAACAAGCTGCACAGGCTCCTCCAACGACGTTAACTCCGCCAGCAAATCCGGCAATGGAAAGAGGAGGAAAACAAGGTCAGAAAAGGAGGAGGATGAGAAGAAGAGCGAGGACTGACAATACGAAGCCAGCTGCTGCCTCAACTCCCCATGCAAGGCAGCCGGTACTAACAGAAGACGGGCCCACTCGCAAAGAACGGTTTTCGCCCCCGCCTCTTTCTCAAGCGGCGCCCCCAATACAAACGCTTCCACCGCGACAAAGACACTCAGCTGAGACACCATTAGCTGCCCCGCCGTCGCAAGTAGCCCAGTCGCACTCCACGGCTACAAGTGTCGAGGATGTTGTGCGGGTTTTTCTAGAGGCGCTGACTGCCATTCTTCTGGCCTACACAACAGGCCAGGACATAACACAGGCCCTTACAGCCGGGATCGCGGCACTGACCCGACTGAGGCCACGCTAAGGGTCCTCTATTGGAACCCGGGCGGCATCAAGGGTCACATCCGAGAGCTCACCTCACTCGCCCAGTCGCAGGATATACATGTCATTCTCCTGGGCGAAACCAAGCTCTTGGACCACCATGAGTTTAGGATCCCGAATTATCTCGTGTACCGTCGCGATGAGATTTCTCCTCGGGGCTACGCCTTCAGAGGCACGGCAGCCCTGGTGCGTAGAGACATTGTGCATGAAGAACTGCCACATGCACCCTTCAGATCGACACGTACACAAGGCGTAAGGGTGTATGCAGGCGAGAAAGAGGTCCTCCTCTATGCCGCTTATAAACCGCCGACAGAAGCATTTTATGGGTGCGACGTCCAGACTCTCTTCGAGTCGCAGAAACCTACACTAGTCGTCGGTGACCTCAACGCAAAGCATCTTGCCTGGGGTTCACGGATCATCTCGACGGCTGGAAGGAAACTCTTCGAAGACAGTGAACACCGGGGATACTGGGTGCTGGGGCCAGGAACGCCGACCCACATCCCAACTGACCCTATGAGTCAACCCGATGTACTCGACATCGTGCTTCATAATGCCTTGGACACCCCCATTAGTGTCGAGGTGCTGTTTGAACTCGACACACAACATTTACCCATTCTCGTCACGCTTAACCTCAAACGCGGCTTCAAAACTGAGAAAAGGCCCCAGGTCAAGACTGATTGGGATCAATTCAAAGCTGCAATGGGGAAGTTAGAGCCTGCAAGACATATCACCTCACCCGAAGAGGTGGAAGCGGCCGCGGTCTATATCATGGCGGCCATCCAGAAGGCCAAAGAGGAGGCCTCCACCGTACTGCCACATACCAAGATCAGAGATCGGTTGCCAGGTTCGCTCCAGGTCAAGCTAGAGAAGAAACGCGCCCTTCGCAAACTTTGGGCGCGATCGCGCTGTCCCCGAGTTAAACATGACCTAAATAAGCTTGCAGAGGAGATATCGAGACAGGTGTCAGCCCTAGATGCCGACAAGTGGGAGCGGGATGTCGAAGATGCTTCAGAAGAGGACACCAAACTCTATCGCCTCTGCAAGAAAATCACCGGATCTGTAACACCCGTCTGCCCTCTATTCGATAGTGAGGGCAGACGAAGATACTCTGCCAGGGACAGAGCAGAAATCCTAGCGGAGCACCTGGAAATGCAATTCACGCCAAACGTCACTGCCAACGACAGGGATATCATCGAGCACCATCAGGAGCAGGAAGAGATGGTGCAGGAATTCCTTTCTACCGAGACGCCGATGCTCCGGGGAAATGAATACATCTCCCCGTCGGAGCTACGGCGGGCTATCCTCCGACTGCCAAGGAGGAAGGCACCAGGAGATGATGGAATTCCCATCGCCGCATTACAGCAGCTGCCCAAGAAGGGCCTCGTAACTCTCACGAGGCTATTCAACGGAATTCTCCGCACAGGCCATTTCCCGACGACATGGAAGCTGGGAAAGGTGATTACCCTCCCCAAACCTGGCAAGGACCGAAGATATCCAGGAAATTACCGCCCGATCACGCTACTACCGCATGTAGCCAAGCTGTTTGAGCGTCTACTGCTGCGAAGACTGTTACCACACCTCCCTTTGCGCGAGGAGCAGTTTGGCTTTCGCAGCAGTCACTCATCGACGCTCCAGCTGACGAGGACACTCCACCACATCGCCAGTGAGATGAATGGTGGCAGATGCGCTGTTGGGGTCTTCTTAGACATGGAGAAGGCTTTCGACCGCGTCTGGCACACCGGCCTCCTGGCGAAGCTATTGGACACATCATTACCGTCTGCCTACGTGCGTATAGTGGCGTCCTTCCTGGAGGGTCGCCGCTTCTACGTTTCCGTGGATGAAGCGAGCTCGCAACCCCGCCCAATCCGTGCGGGGGTTCCCCAGGGTAGCTGCTTATCGCCAACCTTGTATGCGGTATATACCGATGATATCCCCACCCTCCGCCACCATCTTCAAAGCGAGAGGGAAACGGATGTGCTGTTGTCGCTGTATGCCGATGACAGCGCATACATCGCATCATCATACTCCAAACAACACGCCGTCACTAAATTACAACGTTTGCTGGATCTGCTGCCGGATTGGCTGGACAGATGGAAGATGTCAGTCAATGTTGGCAAGACGTCGGCCATCATGTTCGGCCGTCATAAGCCGCAGTGTCAGCTGAACATCGGGGGGCAGGACGTGGAGTGGCAGACCTCAGTACGGTACTTGGGGTGCCGCATCGACCGCGGGCTGCGCTTGGCGGACACAGTAACACACGCCGTGGGTCAGGCGGCGGCGGCTCGGTCGTTGTTGCGTCCACTCTTTACCTCAAGTCTCCCAACAAAAACCAAACTGAAGGTCTACGGAGCCTACGTCCGTTCCAGACTGACGTATGCGGCTCCTGCCTGGTACTCTTTCTGCTCAGGGTACCAGAAGAAGAGGCTGCAGACCCAGCAAAATAAGTGCCTACGTCTCATAGTAGGTGCTCCGAGGTACGTCAGGAATGACGTCATTCATCGTGACACCAAGACGCCCACCGTGGAGGTGTTCGTCCGGCAGTTGGCGAGGAGCATGTTCCGCCACGCGGACCACTCCCCGCACACACACCTCCATGGCATTGCCAGCCAGCATCATAGATCTGAAAGCACTGGGCGCCCACTACCTCGTGAGCTCCTGCTGTCACCACCACCAGGCGTGGGTGAAGATGACGGCGTTGACGACTCGACGGCAGTGACAGAACTCGGACAGACCTGGATGGTTCCGCCGGTGTAAGCTGGTGGGAACCAGCCCGTTAGGATGACGGGCAGACACAAATACCGGGCATCGACGATGCCTGAGAAAATAAGCTCGGGTAATGAGGCATTGCCTCGAGGCCCGTACCCCACAACTTGGTTGTGAAGAACCCCGGATCGAATTTTTTTTGTAAAATGAATAAAAACAATCTTTAATTTTAAATTTAGGGCTTAAAGTTATATGAACAATATTTGTAGGCAAAGATTTGCTACACATTGTCTTTGCGAGTTTGTTGTAGGACAAACAGTTTCCAAAGATATCGCGAAAAAGGTGTTTGCACCCCTTTTCACAAGATGGCTGCCGGGGGACAAGGGCGGCGACCCCACAAATTTGGGGTTAAGCTTCTATTCTATTCACACATGTCTAAAAAATAAAATTGAGTTCTCTAAAAACAATCATTTCTCATATAATATTTCAATGGACTATTATTTCCACCTGATCGGGTATTGCGCGGCTGATACCACGGGGAAAAACTAGTATGTACTAAAATTCTATACTGCTTAAGTAAACAATAGGAAACTCTAGATCGCTAAACTAAATCACGTTGATTAAATTGTCAGATCTGACAATAATGGATTGTATTTGAAATTTCTTTGACCCGGTTAGCGTTACGTAAAAAAAAACAAGGTACAATAATTCATATTTAGTAAAGAAAGTATATCTTGCAACTCGTACGTTCACTCGGTTCCATAATTTATATCTGTTGGTGTATTGATAAATTGTTATGTTTGGATATTTTCGTTTTTTAATGCCGGATTTACACTATAGCTGAGAACGTAGCAGTCTTACACAGGCAAGGCTAATAGTAATCATTAATAACTATTTGTTTCTTTGTTGACAAGTAGCATTTTAAATTGCCACATGTCATTTATTCATTTAATATACTATTTTTCATATAATATAAAAAAAACTATTTAATAAATTCTCTTTTCTGAATTTTAATTTGAAAACAAAATTTAATTAATAATTTCTATTATTCATAATAATAAAATACGTGACATTTTTATTTACATCATCATTTGAATAAATTATTTGTTTTAATTTTCGACATTTTTAATACTTTAATGACAATTAAGTTCTTTAAATTCTTAACGTATCTTCCTTTCTTCCTCTAAGTCTCGGAAATCTAAAGTTACAGATTTGTATAAATATAAACAAGACTTAAAAAATTGTTTCCCAAAGAAGTTTCACTTCTGACATTTTTACTTTGTACGCACGCACTTTTATTTTATTAATCTAGACGAGTGTGTACTGCCGGCGTAATAGTTGCAAGTGTTAGTCGAGACAATGGCCATTTGCGGCTACTTGGTGGTTAATAAAAAAATTTACGTATTCATTTATTATATTTCACTGCGGGCTATGCCAATTTTATGTTACTATTTATTACTTTTATCTAAAGAGTTTGAGTTTTCGCTTTCTTTTGAATTATCTTCATAATACCTTGTTCCTATAAAATAAGTCGATGTTATATAATTATATACGATTTATACTTTCTTGGTCGAAGAAATACCATGTAAAAGAGAGATTCATTAATTTGCTACTATTAGTTCACGCTGTCCGGTTAATATTTTAGTAAATAGTTAATAGTTTATGGTTAATATTTTAGTAAATAGTTAATAGTTTATAAAGAATTTGTCATCATTGCAAAGTGTAGATTAAATTCAGTGATATTCTCCGTAAGATAGTTATTATTGTTTCATAAAAAAAGTTTTATAACCTCGTTAAAACGAAACGTAGTTACACCCCAACTTTAAAGTCCTAACAGAGTTCTTTAGAGTTCCGGCGTAAGCTATTATCTATCGTGCACTACTATAAGCTATTAAATGGCGAAGTGGACAATCCGCAGGCCCTCGCGCGGGTAGGCCTCGTGGTACCGAGACGATACATGTGCGGCGCGAACGCGGCCGATGGCCCGCGACGGCGGCCGCGGCTGCTGTCGTCGGGTGAGCAGCCGCGGACTCGTCGCGGGTCGGCAGCACCTACCCATCGCGTAGTGGACCATCTGAATAAAATGCTGGCCCAAATCCAGGATACTGATGTGTTCGGACAAAAGAAAACGTCATTTATAAAGAACGTTTTTTTATATCTGAATAAATAATTAAGGTATTTTATTATGAAGAGATATAAAAATAATAGTTATATAAGCATATTTCAGCATAAAATTGTAACAAAGCTAACTTGTATACGATTTGGCGCAAGCCGTTAGTGTATTTTGTATTGTTTTTAAATAAATAAATAAATAAATAAATAAACAGAAATGGTCCTAATATGGAACCCTGTGGAACACCTAGTTTCGTTACAGACCCTTCTGAAAGCTTTCCATTAACACAGACCTTTTGCGTTCTATTGGTTAAATAGGAACTCATTAGGTCTGTTGCTGTGTCTGTGATGCCATAGTGACGTAATTTCCCGATCAGAGTTTCATACGGGACAGAATCGAAGGCCTTAGACAAATCACAGAAAACACCAAGCGCGTCTCGTGATTCCTCCCAAGTCTCGTAAATATTATGTAATAACTGTACACTAGCATCAGTTGTTGAACGAGCTCGCGTAAATCCAAATTGCTTACTGTGTAATAAATTATGTTTTTGATAATGTTGTAGCAGCTGGTTCAATAAAAAACTTTACTGAAAGTCGGAAGAAGCGATATTGGTCTAAAATTAGAAGGGTCTGAAGTATTGCCCGACTTAAAACTTCAATAAGTCAGTTAAGTTCTTTATATAATAAAACCACTTTTTTTCGCTGGGAAGTGCTTTATGCACGCCGGATGAAGTGTAAACTTACATCCGGGAGTGTGGGACTCGCTGGTCGTACCAGGATAGCCACTAAAACCCAGCGGAACCCTCTTCATCCAGGTGCTGGGGTCCAGATTTCCGCTGACGCATTCAGCTCTGGCGCCCCACATGAATCCGACTTAAGGATTTAGTTTAATTGAGGGAGAGCAGGCGAGCAAAATTGCGCCTTCTAGCGCTTCCCCTCCTCCGGCGAGAGGGAGTAGCATCTGCCATAACCTCCTTTTGCCCGTTTAGTTCCTCCTTATGCAAGATGACAGCCTTGCAGAAGGACGTCACTGCTCTCCAACCTGACTCATCGCCATAGCACCCACAGTGCTGGGGAGTGAGAGGTCACTCCCAATCAGCGATGTCAAGATGTGACGCTGGGGTCCCCAAGCCTGACAATTGGCTATTGTGTGGTGCGCCCCACAAACACGGCAAATAGGCGTCTCTTCGCAGCCTACAATCTGGTGCAGATACTTACCGAAGCAACCATGTCCAGTTAACACCTGCATAACAAAACCACTAACAAATTACATAGTATAACGAATAATTTCAAAGTCTGTTTAGTTTCATTATATCTTGATTGCTCCGAATCAAGTTTAATGAAACTTCTATAGATGCTTTCACTAGAATAGTTCATATAATAATCAGTCTTAAATTTTAACCTAGACTTTGTCACTTATTAAAATCTCAACTGTTACAATATAAAATGTTTTCGCATAGACGGCGTTTGTAAATGAAAGTCAGTGGTCCGGTATTTCTATTATATTTGTTACCGCGTCATTTATCTAGACGTCTCTTTTAAATGGCATTACTTATTCGTTTTATCTCGAATGGAATTTACTACATTGATCATCGGACGCGATTGCACTGGTTTGTAGGGACAAAGCTTCGCTTGTCGTCACTCGGACACCTTTCGAGAACCATAGGGCTTGTACAGACGTTGCATATTTCATGGTTTCCACCTGTAAACCGGGGAATTCCCTTTTTGAAGTGAAATTTCTTTAGGCGCATGGGGGTAAAATTTTTACGGATGAAACGCGCGATTCGTGTGAAGGTTAGGTAATTTTAATATTTACAAATGCCATGCGGCGTTATAATTTGCCACTCGCCATTTAATGCTATTTTATTTACTAAATTTTGAATTCAATAACGAAATTTTATGAATAATTTCTAACATTAACAAAAAAACACGTAACATTTTATTTACAATTCGTCATTTGAGATTTCAATTAATTATTGGTATTAATTTTCGATACTTTTAATATTTTAAGAACAATTAAATTTGTTAAATTTCTAACATATCTTCCTTTTTCTCTTCCGCTAAGATTCGGAAATTTAAAATTTTAGATTTGTATAAATATAAACAAGACTTCTGACAAGTGTACGCACTTTTAATTATTTTTACAATAAAGTTTAGAATATACATATTATTTAAATACGATATTATCCCAAAACAATTATAAGTTACAGTCTTTATACTTTTATTTTTACGAAATTCTCTAACGTCGATCTATTTACGTGCTCCTATTCGTCTATATTTTTTTAATGTTTCGTATACCTATAGCTTGCTCTTTATTTATTGATTAATAGTGAGAACTTCATTGATCTGGTATTATTATTTTTTTTTATTCCCCAAATATAATGAGATGTAATAGTTTTCGACTGTCTTATTGGTCTAGTAGTGGCATGTTCGACTACAGGCATGAGGTCCTGGGTGCGAGTTCCGGGTCGGGCCAATTCAAAAATGGATAATGAGTTTTCTATTAAGATTTTCTTAATATTTACCCGAAGTTGGGAAGTTGGCGGTGTGATCCACCCCTGTGCCTTGGAGCGCACGTTAAGCCGTTGATCCTGCACCTGATTCTCTCTCCGATCGTGTCGGATTCTCGTCACATTGGACCATGCGAGTGAAGTAATACTGAGTGCACTTGTGTACTATGCCTACCAATCCGCAGTGGAGCAGCGTGGTGGGTCTATGCTCTAAAAACCCTCTCTCATATGCGTGAGGAATGTGCCCAGCAGTGGGACGTTAATGGGCTGCTACTTACCTTTACTATTAAGATTTTCTCAATATTTGCCCGGGCTTGGGAAAAATTTGGAGGTGTGATGATGTTAAGCCGTCGGTCCTGCTGATCTCTTTCCGGTCGTGTCGGATTGTCCTCACGTCGGACTATGAGAGTGAAGGAATAGAGAGTACACTTGTGTACTATGCCTGCCAATCCGCAGTAGAGCAGTATGATACCTTACAGCAGTTTCAATGTCTTACGTGTGTTGCCGCCCTTATTACTAGCTATGTCGATGAGTTTGCAACTTTGGTACATTTAGTTGGCGATGTAAAGCAGTCATTAACGATAGGGCTGTAAATGATCTGCAATTACATTGTGGTAAATTGTAGCCGCTGTCATGAGAGCAATTTTGTTATATTTCTATAATCAGCCACCCGAGCCACTTATATATTCTGTTTTAAGTTATTAAGCTATTTGCTTGTAGCACGTTCCATACATAATGATATAAGGAAATTGTTTTTCTTGAAGTCTGTTGATATTATAGGCAATGTGCCGTTTTAATATTCAGTTCTTTTGATAGATATTACAGTTTTAAAATGATAAATCATTACAACTGAGGTTGAAGTCAATCAATATATAAAAACATCATAATTATTTGCATCTGCGAGTATGTCTTTTTTAGATTTTCAAACGATCCAACCAATATTTCCCAAACCGAGAATATCAGATGCGAATAGTTGAATGAATCACTAAATTGAAAACTAAGTGAAATATAACTTTTATGTTAACAAAAATAAATCTATAGTCTAACTTAGTAGACTTTCCACTGTCACGAGATCGGTATCAACACGGGTGACACTGCTAGGCATTACTAGTAGTTCTATAAATTTAGTCGTCGTCATCGCTTCAACCGATGGACGTCCACTGCTGGACATAGGTCTCACGAAATGATGCCCACAAGGCCCGATCTTGCGCCGCCTGGCTCCAGCGGCTATCTCGCGACCCTCTTTACTCTCGTATATCGTAGGTCCACCTTGTGGGGGGTTTTCCTACACTGCGTCGTCCGGTGCGGGGTCGCCATTCCAGTACCTTCCGGTCCTAACGTCCATCGGTTCGTCGGACTATGTGCCCCGCCCATTGCCACTTCAGGTTCGTGATTCGTAGGGCTATGTCGGTGACTTTGGTTCTGCTACGGATCTCCTCATTTCTGATTTGATCGCGTAGAGAAACCCGGAGCATAGCCCTCTCCATCGCACGATGAGTGACTCATAGCTTCCGAATGAGGCCCATAGTCAGCGACCACGTTTAGTATAAGTAGTTTATTAGTTAATAAGATTATAATTAGATTTAGATAAGGGTTAAATTATATGTATTACTAATGTAGTCAGTATTGTTTGTACCACTAGTCCGGTCGATTTTGACAATTGAAAAAAAGAAAATTCCGACAGAGCCAAATCTTTGTAGAGATCTTAGGTTTACCGCAAGGAATAAAGTGTCAAAAGTCCCAATCAGTCCCAAGCGCTAAGGGACTTATTCGGGGCCCAAGGTCAAAATTTTAGGTTTTTTAGATTTTTCTCGAAAACGGTAAGTTTTGTCGAAGAAGTACTTCAAAGAAAAGTTATAGATCTTAAAATTCTTTATAAAAGTAGTCCTTATGATTTTTTCTCTAAGACCCACTATTTCCCATATATTGCGCTTGTAAGAATCACGTTCTACATAGTATGCACACATATGCCACGTACACACATATTTAATGTACATATATAATGCCTACTCGTGTCTCTTTTATGTATACATTATACTATTCTAAGAAAATATACTCTAGAGAAAAACTCATAAGGTTTTCGAGGGAAATTCAAAAAACCTAAAATTTTCCCTAAAAAGTCCCTTAGCGCACATGGGACTGATTGGGACTTTAGACACTTTACTCCTAGTGGTGAACCTAAGGTCTCTACGAAGATTTGGCTCTGTCGGAATTTTCTTTAATTAATCACTATTTTTATGTCTAAATTGACCAGACTATAACATCATTGGGTTGTATTATTAGAGCACACGTGAATACAAGAAGTTTTTAATTTAAGAACTCATGTTTGTATGTTTGCTAACGGGTGTCCGATGTGAAACGAAGGGACTCGTACGGTTGAATGCGCGTTGCTTTCGATTTTGACGTGATATCATGTTGGTATCGGATTACACTGTTGATCCATAACGAGAGGAAAGTCAGTGTCAAGTTGTACGTTAATAAGTGTAGTTTATATTACGACATTCCATTTACGACTCACACTATATCCACTTGAGCGGTTACACCTTGTTTTGCTTCAAAACAAATCAAGAGTTCTTTATTTTAGTTCACATCGCTCTTTTACAATCGTTTTTTTCTCACATAGCAAATGTAAGCTCCTTCAACAGCTCAAACTCGCGTAATGCTAATTCAGGAACGAAATAAAATGCCAGCAGACTTCTTGCTCAAAGCCCCGCCATCCACTTGTCACCAACGCGGATATAAATGCTATCGACCAATTAGCAGCAACGAACTTCGCGTCAAAACGGGCCCCTTATATGCCGCAACTTCGGCTGGCAAACGTACACTATTGTGACAAGTAAACTGCGCTATCGGGCACTCCTTATTGGTAATAAAGTAGACACTTTTATTGGTGTTCTATTTACTTACATTATTCTCTAATCAAAAGGCGTAATAAAAGTAAACAATAACAAAATATAATACGATTCTAAATTAAACAAAATAAACCATGCTGTTCAGCGAAAATGAATAGAAGCAAACAATATTCTTATACGATTCTAATTAGATTATTTATATAGGACTCTAAGTTAAACGAAAATAATCTATATTTAGGGAAATAGTCGCGAACAGCAAAAAAAATGTTGTAACAAAATTTTAGGATATGGCTATTAATGTTACCGTCTAGCAATATATGTTCTCTGTGTTCTGTTGAATTCTGTTCTGAGGAACAATTTTATATTGCGGGTTACTGCGGGTATGCATTCCAGCATCAACATTATTTAAAACTTTATCGATGAGGCTATTCAAATGAAAAGTTCTTTATTCTATGATACTATTGTAATAGCTTTGAATTGTAAAATTTTGGCGCTTTATATCCAAAGAATTTTGGACAACCGAATTTTGTGCAAGAGAGGATTTTGTTCATTTCTTTCAATTTAGAGTGAGAGAAAGAGGAAGATATGGTAGGAATTTAAAAATTAAAGTGTCGAAAAATAATATAAATAATTTAATCATGAAATCACAAATTGCGAATTGTAAATAAAAATGCCTCGTGCTTTCGTCAATATTAGAAATTACTAAATAAATTTTATTTTTTAATTAATTTTTTTATGAAAAATTGTATATTAAATTATATGGAATGACGAGTGGCAAATTAATGTTATTTGTAGATATTAAAATACCTAACCTTCAAACGAATTTGGATAAACAACGTTGCACATTTTCGTGACGCTAATCACGTGTTTCATCCATAAAAGATTTACCCTCATGCGCCTTAAGAAGTTTCACTTCAAATATGTTTTAGGGAAGTAACGAAAGCGGCTGGAATTTTTGTAAATAAGATTTTTGACTTCCAAACATTTATTTTCGGTTTGGTATTTTGACACAAAATATTTATTATTTATTGCTGGCAGGTTAACGCTTCACTGTGATCACACCTGATGGTAATTGATGACAATAACTAAGATGAAACCGCGCTAATCTGATAAGAGGTACCGGAACACAAATCTCTTTGCTTGGAAAATGAATTTTCCCTAAATTAGACCTACCGGGTATCGAACCGGGGACTTCTCCTAGCAAATCGATCACTACGTCAGCGAGGTCGTCAAAACCGGGACGCAGTATTAAGTTACCAATACAATAATTAATGCCTCAGTGATATTGTAGTTAGCATGTTCGACTACCGACATGAGGTCCTGGGTTCGAAGAGAGTCAAATTCAAAAATCAATATTGTGTTTTCTATTAAGATTTTCTTCATATTTGCCCGAATTCGGGAAGTTGGCGGTGTGATCCACCACCGTGCCTCGGAGAGCACGTTAAGCCGTCGGTCCTGCGCCTGATCTCTCTCCGGTCGTGTCAGATTCCCGTCACATCGGACTAAGAGAGTGCGCTTGTGTACTATGCCTGCCAATCCGCAGTGGAACAGCGTGGTGGGTCTATGCTCTAAAAACGCTCTCTACTATGAGTGAGGAGGCCTGTGCTCAACAGTGGGACTTTAATGGGCTGCTACTTACCTTTTTTTTACAATAAATAATGTGCATAACCTCTATTTATCTTAGTAATCATGTCTAACCCTTAAAGCTCTCCATGGAAGAGAGTTGTGGCTCTCAACCCCCAATCATCACCTAATCCGACAGTGGCACGTGATATATTAGCATTGAAAGTGACATAAATTATACATAAAAACAATATTATATACAGGAAATCATATTAGATTTCTAGTCCATAAAATATTTTTAATAACAGCTTGTAGTTGTTAATCTGTCATGACATATAAATTAAATGAAATATTAAAATACTGGCACTGCAATTAATATATAAGTTACAGCGTGTATATTTACACTTAATGTAGGCCGTGAGCAAAAATATTATGACTAATAACAGTTATATCGCCCATAAATTTTACAGTAACATTCATTTATTGATAAATGAACGCGTTGGCTTCTAATTCCTTCATCTCGATTGAAATAGTCGAGTATTTCATACAGATGCGATTTAAACGACAGTTGCCGTCTTAAAGATTATATAAATGGCCTTTGGTTTTTAGTATAGTTGATCGGAAATAATGAGGTTACCTAGAAAGTTTTGAAAATTAATGAATTTTATACGCCGGCACGTGCCTATACGGAGGCAATAAATGCTCATTTACTTGTATAAACTCATTATTATTACATTAAATTAACATTCTCAATATTCACTATTATTAACAATTTCACAACATTTACTTAAAACACTGTTATATCAATCAGGGTTGAAGATCGATAGGACCAAAACAGAACATCTGTTCTGTGATTTCGGGGATCCATCCAGTTTTTCTTCGATTGTCTTAGATGGTGTTTCCCTTCGAGTCTGCTCAGATTTCCGTTACCTCGGCTCTATCTTCCAAAACGACGGCGGCATTGACCGAGATGTTACTAGCAGGATAAATGCAGGTTGGATGAAGTGGAGGCAGGTCTCGGGAACAATTTGCGATGCCAGAATGCCCCTTAAACTAAAGGGGAAGATTTATAAGACGATCGTAAGACCTGTCATCCTGTATGGATCAGAGTGCTGGGCCACCAAAGGGGAGAATGAAAGGAAATTGCATGCAGCGGAGATGCGAATGTTGAGATGGATGTGTGGAGTGACAAAATTAGATAAGATTAAGAATGAGTATATTAGAGGAAGTGTGAAAGTAGCACCAGTGACTGAGAAGTTAAGGAGTGGAAGGTTAGCCTGGTATGGACACGTAATGAGAAGGGAGGATAGCCATGTATGCAAGAGGGTCCTAAATATGATGGTAAGCGACAGGGCCGGGAGAGGGCGACCAAAAATAGTGTGGATGAATTGTATGAAAGAGGATATTTATATAAAGGGTGTGGATGTAGAAATGACAGATAATAAAGCGGATAAAGTGAAGTGGCGAAAGGAAACATGCTGTGCCGATCCCACCTAGTGGGATAAGGGCAAGAAAAACAACAACTGTTATATCAATCCGAGATCGCAAGAGAATGCCTCGCAATAGAAATGACCCACAACATAGTGCAAATACAAAGTACATGTCAGAAGTGAAACTTCTTTGGCAAACCAATTTTTAAGTCTTAATTATATTTAAACAGATCTAAAACATTGGATTGCCGACACTTAGAAGGAGGAAAAAGGAAGATATCTTAGGAATTCAATGAATTAAATTGTAATTTTGAATTTTTGAGTTCAAATTTTGGAAAAGAAAATTTATGATAAATAGTATTCTTCAAGCTTCTGCAGCTTTATTTTGGGAATTAGATGGGGACAAGTGGGAACAAGTGGAAGAGGTGAAACAAATTGTATACTTGGGATTAAAATTTTCAAAAGATGGAACATGTGAAAGTGATATTGAAAGGAGAGTGAATGCAGGGAATATGGTAAATTGTGCTCTGCAGGCCTTTATAAATAGTCAGATGGTGTCTCAAAAGGCCAGACTGGCTGTGTATGGATGGGTGTTGGTGCCAGCACTTATATAAGGTAGTGAAAGTTGGGTATGGTAGGAGAAACATAAAAGTAAAATAAATGTGGAAGAGTTGAGAGCGTTGAGAAGTATGAGTGGATTGAAACTCAGTGACACAGTAAGAAATAGTGTTATAAGAGTACGTTGTGGTATAAAAGAAGATGTAGTGGCTAAAATTGGGAAAGGCATGCTTAGATGGTTTGGGCACTTTAAGAGAATGTATGATAGGAGACTGACAAAAACAATTTATGAGTCAAGAGTGAATGAGAAAATTGGAAGGGAAAGACCAAGGCGTACGTTCCTGGGACATTTTAAATAAAGGTCAGTTCAAGAGTACTCTAAACCGACGAACTTATATAAAAGGTTTAATGAGAATGAAAGAAGCGAAGGAGATATGCAAGGCAATTGGTAGGACGTGGTATCTGCCTAAGGTAAGTAGCAGTCCATTAACGTCCCACTGCTGGGCACAGGCCTTCTCACTCGCATGAGAGAAGGATTTTAGAGCATAGATCCACCACGCTGCTCCACTGCGGATTGGCAGGCATAGTACACAAGTGCACTTTCTATTCCTACACTCTCATAGTCCGATGTGATGGGAATCCGACACGATCGGAGAGAGATCAGGCGCAGGACCGACGGCTTAACGTGCTCTCCGAGGCACGATCGAGGCAGGGTCGATCACACCGCCAACTTCCCAACTTCGGGAAAATATTGAGAAAATCCTAATAGAAAACTCAATATTGATATTTGAATTGGCCCGACCCGGGACTCGAACCCAGGACCTCATGTCTGTAGTCGAACATGCTAACCACTAGACCAATGAAGCAGTCCCCTATGGGAATGAGGCGTGATGTTATGTATTCTGCAGCTTTACCGCCAAGTTTGAATTCAAAAGTTAATAATCACGAATTGACGCGGCGATAATTTACCAAAATTTTTAGAGTTTTATTAAAAGTAAACAAACTTATCTAACACATTTAATGATAGTTCTTAACATCAGCTTTTAAATGTACAAAAAATTACCCCACTACTTTATCTTGCTTTCGATTTACAGTTTAATTAAGTAAACAATAAACGAAAACGGAAAGAACTTTTTTGGTTACCTAAATTAGAACACCAAATAGAAAATCCTTCGTAAAACTTTCCAGGTAAAATAACCAAATGGTACTTATAGAAATCTGTTTTTGAATTAATGGCGGATCGCTAAATCTACTTTATGAGGGCGATAGTAAAGTCTTCCGACCGCTGATTGTGCTGGGAGCTAGAAGCACTTAGGGTAATAAAGCGTAGTATTATTCTTCAATCCAATTGCATAGTTGATTAGTTGATAAATTGATAGATTGCGTTCTGTAATCTCGCTCATTACTGTATCAGTCAACGTTCCCACGAGACCGTACGATAATGTACGAAAGATTTATCTGTAATTTTTGTTTGAGCCGCTGCATTAAGCATCGGTTATGTCAGTGTAATTTTCAAATTAAATTGTAATTAATCATCTACTTTTTGATAAATTTTACTGCGATATTAATGCAGCATAAACTGAGATAATAAGGAATAGGTCTGTCTCTTCTTTTATGAGCGTTTTTGCTTATAGTTTCTCCATTACAGTTCAAAATTTATCTTATATAGCATAACTTAAGAGCGTCGCAATCTCACCATTCATCCATTGTTACAATTTTTTTATACAGAACCTCTCCAGTAACTCGATTGGGATTCCGTAGGGCTTGAAATGCACTGACATCTCATCGACCAGATTTTTAAATTTCTGCATCAACCACGAAAAATTTATCATATTCAGGGCTTTGTTCCATTTTAGTATAAATACTAAAATTATGGCGTAAGAGGACAACCATATCCAAACCATTTCTTCCTGATCAAAATTTATCTATTTTCGTAGGTAAGTCATTGTCGATTCCTGTTTTGGACCGTCTTTTGGACTCTGTTCACGAAGGCTGCCCCTTTTGGGCGCTCGTAGGTGACTAATATGGCCATTTTTTCTGAAGAATGAACAGTCACGTACAGAACAAGTCATAATAACTCCGCGATAATTATATTCAATAGCAGAAGGTGGTCTGGCTCTGATTTATGTCCATATTTAGGTGTATCATAGATTATTCTGTGGTTTCTTATATCTTTTATTACATAGTTAAGCTATGTTATGACCTCACTCAAAATATTTTTTGAAGCGAAACTTCTTTAGGGCGCATTGAAACGCGTGATTAGCGTCACAATAATATACAGCGCTATATTAAGCATATTTAAGCGCATATTTAATACTAATTTCTTTGAAGGATAGGTAGTCTTAATATTTGCAAACAACATGTGGCATTTTAATTTGCCACTCGTCATTTATTAATTTAATATACTATTTTTCATAAAATTTAATTAGTAATTTTTAATATTGACGAAAACACGAGGCATTTTTATTTACAATTCGCCATTTGAGATTTTAATAAATTATTTGTATTAATTTTCGACACTTTATATTGTTTTAGATTTGTATAAATATAAACACGACTTAAAAATTAGTTTGCGAAAGAAGTTTCACTTCTGACATGCGTACTTTGTACGCACGCAATTTTAGCTTTTTTTTTGATCAGTCTATTAAATTTTTATGAGGTCGCTTGAGTTTAATCAAACTTGTTTATTTTCCATTTTTATCGTGAATTAGATTAGCTTTCGAACAAAAATAGTATTTCGAAAACGTACACTATAACATAGCTCCTATTTTTTTAACTCCATTGAAAGGTAAGCTGTTCTAAATTTCTAGATTTGTTCAATAACAGATTACGCGTCTTTGAAATCGGTTTTGTCGATAATAGTATCGTTTCTCAGGCCTTACAAGATAATATAGTATAGATAAAGTATACATTTTATACAACACGGTACTTTAGAGTGTACATATTTACTGCGTCTTTTGAAAACCAACAATTACTCTAAATATGGTGGTGTCGGAATAATGTACAATATAATAATAGATGTTAGGAGAAATGTTGTAAAAGTTACTGCTTTTTGCTCTTAGTTTAGTCCAACAAATATGTCAAAAAACATCCTTTTACAAAAGGCATATTATACTGATGAAGTTTATTTAAACGATAAAGATGATGGGACTTGATTCTAATTGCATATGAAAGCTAAACACCTTGTACAAAAACTATATTTAAATTGTGAAAGATATACTTAGATCGTTTGGGCACGTAGAGAAAATGAATGAAAGAAGACTGATAAAAAGGATTTATGAGTCAAGAGTGAATGGGAAAGTTGGAAGGGGGAGACCAAGGCGAACGTTCCTGGACCAAATCCAGACATTTTAAATAAGGGCCAGGTCAAGAGCACTCAACTGACAAACTTGTGTGATAGGTTTAATGAGAAGAGAAGGAGATATGCAAGGATCATGGCAAGTGGAAGGACGTGGTCTCTGCCTGCCCCTATGGGAATGAGGCGGGATGTTCTGTATGTATCTTTATTCATGTTGTCGTCGTCCTCCTTTCAACCGATAGACGTCCACTGCTGGACATAGGTCCCACGAAATGATACCCACAAGGCCCGATCTTGCGCCGCCTGGGTCCAGCGGCTACCGGCGACCCTCTTTATGTCGTCGGTCCACCTTGTGGGGTCTTCCTACACTGCGCCGCCCGCTGCGAGGTCGCCACTCCAGCACCTTCGGGCCCCAACGTCCATCGGTCCGTCAGATTATGTGCCCCGCCCTTTGCTACTTCAGGCTCGCGATTCGTAGGGCTATGTCGGTGACTTTGGTTCTACTACGAATCTCCTCATTTTTGATTTGATCACGTAGAGCAACTCCAAGCATAGCCGTTTCCATCACACGCTGAGTGACTCTGAGGTTTCGTATGAAGCCCATAGTCAGCGACCACGTTTCGGATTCGTAGGTATGTTGTTATGTATTTGTGTTTTATTTATTTAGTATTTTTAGATTAGTGGCAACACGCACCGCTCGAAGAGCTTTGTCTTCAGGCACTGACGTATTTTGGACGAAAAGTAAAAGTAAATTACGTAACAGCACATATTTTGTAGCAGTTCTATGATCGTCTATATTACTCATCAAATTGGATGGAGTTGGAGTGTCCATATTCCCCATATTCCATCAGTAAAACTTAAAGTAACTACTCAGTGGTCGTTATTGCGGTGGTGAAGATGCACTCATTGACATACCCTTGGATATAACTCCAAGTAATTCTATTGACATACCCTTGGATATAAATCCAAGTAATTCTATTGACATACCCTTGGATATAAATCCAAGTAATTTTATTTTAAACATTTAATAAAGACAACAGAGAATTCCTCTTGCTTAAAAAAGCAAATTTGTCATAAGGATTGCCACACTTTAGATTCAGTGAATGCAAATTTAGATAATAGCTTTATCAGCCTGGTACACCAGAATATTCAATGCATTAAAGGTAAGATGCTTGAAATTGAACTATTTTTAAATAATTTTAACATTAACATTTTATGTATTACAGAACACTGGCTAAAAAGTAATGAATATGTATTTAGTTTTGGTAACTACCAGGTTGGTAGTTCGTTCAACAGAGTATCATCCATACATGGGGGCTCGTTAATCTTAGTAAATAAAAATTTTAAATATAAGGAACGTACAGACATAGTGAGCCTGTCTGTTGAACGGACAATAGAGCTGGCATCTATTGAATTGGAGCAGTTTCTTGTAGTAACCGTGTATAGGCCCCCTTTGTCCAATTTTGAAGTTTTTGAAAAATTAATGGACCAGGTACTATTCATAATGTCGAAAACGAACAAGAAGTTAGTAGTATGTGGAGACTTTAATATTAATATTTTAGAATGTAGCTCCTCAAGCATGAAACTGTTAAACCTTTTTAACACTTACAATTTATCAAATATGTTTATGGAGCCTACAAGAATAACCTCTTCTAGTGCCACTTGTATAGATAATATATTCACAAACATAAATCCAACTGTGAAAAAGATAATTACTAGTTTAGATTCTGATCACTGTGGCCAACTCATTCGCTTTTCAATTCCAAGAAAAAATGTAAATAAACGTAAAATAACTTTTGTGCCAGTAACCACTGACCGTATCGAGAAAATGAGATCAACCCTTATCTCAAACTCCTGCTTTATACCCAATTCTAATAACCCAAATGAAATATATAGCAATTTCTTTTTCAAAATTACTAAAATATTTAACTCAATATTTAAAAGTAAATCGATCATTCTTACTGACACAATGGCATTCAGTGAATGGGCCACGGCTGATTTGCATAAAAGTAGGCACAAGTTGTATGAATTGTATGCTGAGCGTCAGTACAACACTAGTGTGGAGTTCAGAGATTATGTGAGATCATTTTCCAAGGATTTTAAAAAGAAATGTGTTATTGCTAAATCGCAACACATAAAATATAAGATACAAAACAGTAGTAATGTAATTAAAACAACTTGGAAAATAATTAATAATGAAACAGGAAAAGCAACTCCGCGTTTTAATGAATTTAATTTAGAGTTAGAGAATAAAAAAATATCGTCAGACTCAGAGGTTGCTAATACTTTTGAAGAGTTTTTTACAAATATTCCTGTCTCAACTACTAAATCGCTGAACTCATCACCTTCCATTGCACTCTCTTGGCTAGCTGATAGCATGCCCCAATGTCATGGTATCTTTAAATTCAGTCATGTCGATGCCTCTGATGTTATTAAGTCATTTAATTTAATCAATAACAAAAAAACTAACGATTTGTGGGGTCTATCGGTTAACCTTGTAAAATCATTAATTGACATCGTTGCACCTGACATGGCGGAAATTTTTAATAATTGTGTTGATTGTGGTGTATTTCCTGACTTAATGAAGTACAGCAAAATAATACCGATGTTTAAGTCAGGCAGTACTTCTAACCCTAGTAACTTTAGGCCAATATCGGTTCTCCCAACCTTTAGTAAAATATTTGAAAAAATAATGTTGAACCAGTTGCTAAAACATTTCAAAAATTATAATTTATTACATAATAAGCAATTTGGCTTTACTCGAGGTCGCTCGACTACCGATGCTGGCGTACAGTTATTACTCAATATCTACGAGGCCTGGGAGGATTCACGTGACGCGCTTGGCGTTTTCTGTGATCTGTCTAAGGCCTTCGATTGTGTTCAGTATGAAACTCTGATCGGGAAATTGCGACACTATGGCCTCGCGGGCACAGCATTAGACCTGATGAGTTCTTATTTAACCAATAGAACGCAAAAGGTCTGTGTCAATGGCAAGCTTTCTGCGGGGTCGGTGACAAAAATGGGAGTCCCACAGGGTTCCATATTAGGACCATTTCTGTTCCTCATTTATATCAATGACCTTCCTTACTTTGTTAAGGGTGATCATGAGATTGTTCTGTTTGCTGATGATACTTCGCTATTGTTTAAAGTTAATAGACGACAAACAAATTATGACGACGTAAACAGCTCTCTCAATAAAGTGGTACAATGGTTTGAAGCTAATAATTTATTGCTCAACGGAAAGAAAACAAAATGTGTAAAGTTTACTCTTCCTAATGTCAAACAAACGCAAACCATTGTTAAACTTAATAATGAGGAACTAGACCTTGTAGATAGTACCGCTTTCTTAGGTATAACATTAGATAATAAATTACAGTGGGGGCCCCATATAAGTGGTCTATCGAATAGGCTCAGCTCCGCGGCTTACGCTGTTAAAAAAATTCGTCGTCTGACAGATGTTGATACTGCCAGACTGGTATATTTCAGCTATTTTCACAGCATTATGTCATACGGTATTCTACTTTGGGGTAATGCTGCTGATATAGATGCAATATTTGTGCTGCAGAAAAGGGCCGTTCGTGCGATTTACAATATGGGTCCAAGAGAGTCGCTAAGAAACAAATTCAAGGCAGTTAACATAATGACAGTTCACTGCGTATACATATTAGAAAACTTGTTGTACGTACACAAAAACATTGACTCTTTTAATAAAAAGAGTGAATGTATATCATATAACTTACGAAACAAAAACAAACTTGTTGTAAATTCTAGTAGGCTGCATAAGATTAACAACTCATTTAAGGGTAACTGTATACGTTTCTATAATAAACTCCCACAAGACGTTTTAGAAATGTCAATTAATAAATTCAAAGTCTTTGTTAAAAGAAAGTTGATCGAAAAATCGTATTATAAGTTGCAAGAGTACTTAGACGATAGAAACGCGTGGGAGTGAACGAACTGCTCTAATTTGAATTGAAATATATTAAACTAACATGATATTGTAATGATGATGAAAAAAAAAAAAACAGAATACCCGACTGAGTTTGTTGTGGGCTCTTCTCGGATCGGGGCGCGAAGGAACCCTCGTAACTTTAGTTTTTAAGTCGTTCTGGAGTATCATCATCAGACGTACATTAGAATTAGAGTGTGGAAAGGAAAAGAAAAAAACAAAAATTTGACGATTCAAAAGTGCTGCAATATGCCTACTTGAATAAAGATATTTTGACTTGACTTGACTTGACTTGCACTTATGGTTTCCATGATTGTGGTTTAATCTCTGTTCTAACGGCTTTCCATAAATCAACGATTGCAACGGTTGTAAAATTGATATCGACATGAAATAACATCGTGATTTTACTTAACTACTTTTATTTTATTGTATTATACTAAGTATATATTCAAGAAGCGTATCAAGAGTCATTACCTTTATGTTCCTAATGGCGACACGTAATTGTTTTTTGTTTTATTTATTTAGTATTTTTAGATTATTGTCTTTAGTATTGTATATCTAAATGTATTAGTGAACACCACCTACCCTTTATATCTGGTTGCCTGGTAGAAATTTAAGCTTTTTGTTAAGTTTGTTTCTGTGCTATTTATTTCTTGTTTGTAGTGTATATTATTCTATCTATCTATCTAGCTTTTGGTCGTGTTTATTCAATCCCTTCTATTAGTACGCACTGTTTCTATGTGTAAGACAAAAGAGAGATTAATACGACGACGATGAATAAAATTTTTCAATTCAAAATTGATAAGTTAAGAAAATAATTTTTTATTCGTGCATTCAAGTTCAAATACATCTTTTTAAAGCCTAGTGGACTATGATTGAGGTTAATAAAGTTTTTTTTTTAATGTTAATTGAAATATTTAATTATATTTGCGTTAAAATTGTGTAAAAGCTCACTTAAAAGCTTTTTTTTATATGTAATTAGTTTAAGAAGTTCTTATTAGATCACGCAAGAATTATATTTAAGTTTTTTTTTTTTATATTACATATATTTTATTTAAAATCTTTTACTTCATGATGTCCAAATACTTTATATCCACTGCTTTATTGTATTATTGTTGGTTTATTGTTTAGATAATGTATATTTATTACCGAAAGCACAAATTTTCTTTTCGCGTTATTAATTAATGATAACAAACATACAGAATGTTGCCAATTGGGAATAGTTTAAAAAAATAAATATACAGACGAATTGATAACCTCCTCCTTTTTTTAAAGTCGGTTAAAAATGAGGTTATCAATTTTTCGGATTTTTTTATGTCTATTACCTCATTTCTTATGATTGGGTGAACTGATCTTGATGATTTTTTTTTATATGAAAGGTGGTGCTTGTCTTTACGTCCTATTCTTTTTAAGTTCAGTTTTGATGATGACATCCATGAGAAAACAGTACAAGTCTTAAATTGGCATTTAGCATGTGTGATAAATGGAAGAATTACTCAAGATCACACCAGCCGATTTCGATGATTATTGTTTTATTGGAAAGAATATACTTCAAGGGTTGTTTAATGGTAGTTTGGTTAGGTTCTGATGATGGAATACATGACAAAATGACGGAATTCTTCAATTCTTCAGAGCAAATTAACGATACTCTGCAGAATCTTTTAAAGGATCTCCGGATATTTGAGTCACCTACCGTAACTTCGGTATGGTCAAGTGATTATCGTAGTTAAATATGAAGATCAATGGAACTCCATAACGGCTTACAGTTAGGGTGCGATTTGTGGCAGAATATCTGCCTGTAATCAAATAGCAATGAGCTTACGTTTGTTGCTGCATTGCAATATTTATAAACTGTATTATGTGTGAAGCGGTGGTAATAGATGTACTCGATTGTGTGATCGATGTGGCTAAATAACCGACCTGTAACCTATAAGGTTTTGGTTTCAATCCCGGGTGTTACGATATGATTGTAAATTTAACTTTGTAAAGTTGTTTCATTTAAACGGTTCTGTCTCATATTAGCAACAAGTTTTTTAGGTGTACCCATTTAGAATATTTTTTTAGTTCACGTCAGATTCACTAAAAATTACAAAATGAATAACAATTTTAAGGAAAAAGGAACCGCCTTCAAGATCAAATCTTACAAATATATTATACGCTCTAAAAGGTTAATTTTTTAAATGTTAGTTTCGAAGGCGGTTCTTTTTTTGTTAAAAAGTTTATTTATGTAGATCTAGTGGTGATGAGTAAGTGAGTGAATTTAATGATCCTAAAGCCATATTTGGACTATTTATACCTTCTATTTATTATACACCTTTCTAAGGATCGTTTCAAAGTCTACAGCGGGTAGCAACATTATTTGTATTTTATGTGCCTATGTAGGTATTTTGCTTAGTTTCATAACATTATGTCTTACGGTATACGGTTATGGGGTAAGGTGGATATTGAAACTATATTTATTTTTACAGAAAAGGGCAATATCAATGAGGATCTTGGGTTTCCTTAAGAGAAAAATTCAAAGAAATATCATTTCTCACAGTACCGTCGCAATATATATTAAATAATATCTTATATATTCGTTATAATATACACTTATACAGTAAACAAAGTGGAATACACAATTTTAATACGAGAAATAAAAACATACTTGTAATTCCTTATTTTAGAGTGAAAAAGGTACAGAAATCATATGACGGATTGAGCACACGCATTTTTAGATTTGCCTCCACATAATTTTAAGAAGTATATCAAAAACACCCTTTTACAAAAGGCGTATTATAATGTTAAAGATTATTTAAGCGATAGAAATGTTTGAACTTAATTCCAGTTACTCACAGAAGCACATTGTAACATACTCGTACACTTGTAGTGTTGGCTGGTAGATAAAGCTTTGTAGCTTTTAGCCCGCCATTTGCACTTTGTACAATAAAGTTTATAAATTAATAAAAAAAGATACACAACTATTTCTAAAAGAGTAACCGTTGAGTTTCTCGCGGGTTTCTTGTCAGCAGATTCAACTTTCCGAACTGGTGGTAGATTTGTTACCAACGGACAGACTACTGACGATTCAAAAGTGCTTTTTGAGCCTACTTGAATAAAGAATATTTTGATTTGATTAACTCCTATGTAGATATATCAACGTTAATGTTAAAAGTTAAAAATGTTTAAGGGATCTGTGTATCTTCCGGCATTGCTTGCAAAATAGCTGATAGTTAAATGAATGTCCTTTATAGTGAAATAAACAGGAAATATAAGAAATTGAGACGGCATTAAGTGCTGATTTAACCGGTACTAAATTAACCGATATGAATGAGGGCACACTCAGGGTTAAAGTATCCCGCTTAATAGAGATTATAGACTATTTCCTTTTATTCATGCACTCAAGGATATTTTACGTGTATACAGTATATAAAAAAGTTGAATGATAACTGCAGAATGTTTGCAGTTTGTCTGAGTTTGGTCTGGTGGGAGGCTTCGGCCGTGGCTAGTACCACTCTACCAGCAAAGAGGTACCGCCAAAACATAGAGATTTGTTTTCCGGTACGATGCTGTGTAGAAACCGTAAGAGGAATGTCGCCTCTTACCAGATTAGCGTGCTTCCATCTTAGGCTATATCATCACTTACCATAAGGTGAGAGTACAGTCAAGCGCTAAACTGATAGCCAAAAAAAATGTTGTCAACACTTAACCGGAACAAAAAGGATTCGTAATCAAAAAACGCGACCTTTACGCCTAGATTCCCGCCAAAGTCCGTCAAATATTATAGTTGCGTTCAGAAATAGTTCATTCTCAATGTCAAAACAAAAGTATTCTTTAAGTTTGATTTCATTTCTAAACGATAGGATGAAAATCAAATGTTTGACATTCAAAAACAAATAAAAAACCAAATATTTGCTTATTAATTTGATTCTTGAACGTCTTTTAAATTTAATTGATTTCTAAACGACAGGTAGGTATAGTTTCTAAGGCAAAGCGAAATTGTTGTTTTTACTATATTCCAGGCATTTTTCATATACTTACTCAGATTTTAACCCTTCCCTGGAATTTCACCAACAACTCAAAACTAAAATTAGCCAAATCAGTCGAGCAGTTCTAGGGTTATAGCTAGACTAACGAACTGCAATTGATTTTTATATATATGTCGGAGTGCTATAGTCTGTGGAACGCTGGCGCCATCTGTCTATCGGCGTGGGGCAGAGTCAATAAGGGACAATCCGGCGCACGTCTCTCCTGTTCTTGGGTGACGGCCCGCCGGTGCGGTCGACTTTTGAAACTGTCCCATAACAATGGCTGGACCTATTTTAATGATTTCTGGTACGTTGGATTCGTCTCTGAATAGCAAAAGAATTATTAAAATATAAAATGATATCATATTAATTTGTAAAGACATTGAAAACAAAGTATAACTTTCAATTCGATTCTTTGTATTTTTAGTAATTTTATTTTTCTTAATATCCCGATGTTCAAATAAGCATATTAAATCGATTTTGATAAGTATATCTATCTTCAAGACAGGATTTACTTACTTTCTAGGTATCTGTAGACGAAGATTACTGAAAATGGCATTTAAAGCTTGTCGCACAAATAGATTTTGATAGGAACATTGAATACAAAACAGAAAGCTTTGTAATTTATCATGAAAGTCTTATCAACGTGATAATCGCTATGCGAGACAGACGATGGCTCTGATGTGATCATTTGTTTGGTTTAAGAATAGATTTTAATTGTTCCACTGAACTAAATTCATTATAAATGGAAAGGATAGATGAATTTGATGCTATGAAATGATTTGTTCTTTGATGGTTACTGACAGATTAGCGCTTGACTGCAATCACACCTGATGGTAAGTGATAATACAGCCTTAAGATGGTAGTCTACTGACCACAGTCAAGCGTTAACCTGTCAGCAATAAAAAAGGCCAATTTAAAGTTCAATCGTTTTTAAGGAAAAAAATATTGTGTGTAATTTGACATCTAAACTAATATCATGATGAGGAAACATTTGTGTTTTTGTATGTGTGTTTTCACACAAAAACTATTTGATCGATTGCAAAAATGTTTCCACAATTAGTAATGCATTTTTACTGAGTGACGTAGGCTATATTACTATCTCAAATAAAATAGGGATCCCTAAGAATAATGCTGCCTCATTGGTCTAGTGGTTAGCTTGTTCGACTACAGACATGAGGTCCTGGGTTCGAGTCCCGGGTCGGGCCAATTCAAATATCAATATTGAGTTTTCTATTAAGATTTACTGAATATTTGCCCGAAGTTGGGAAGTTGGCGGTGTGATCCACCCCCGTGCCTCGGAGAGCACGTTAAGCCGTCGGTCCTGCGCCTGATCTCTCTCCGGTCGTGTCGGATTCCCGTCACATCGGACTATGAGAGTGAAGGAATAGAGAGTGCACTTGTGTACTATGCCTGCCAATCCGCACTGGAGCAGCGTGGTGGGTTTATGCTCTAAAAACCCTCGCTCCTCGGAGTGAGGAGGCCTGTGCCCAGCAGTGGCACGTTAATGGGCTGCTACTTACTTTAAGAATAATGAGTTAATGTAAACCGAGGTGTAAAAATCTATTCTCATGTGTCCTACGAAAAGTATTGGAGATAGAACATATATATTCTACAATATCATAAAACGTATTAATATCTATAAAAAAAGTGCGCAATACACGAAGATAACCAAATGAAACATTTGCCTTGTTTTGAATATTTATCTTTTGCTCTAATAATGAGCTATCGATGTCTTTTGACACTTAACAAATAACTTTATTTATTTATTTATTTATACTTTATTTTAAACTACACAAAGTAATTATACATTAGGAAGGAGGTCTTATCGCTTTAAAGCGATTTCTTCCAGACAACCTTAAGGAAGGAGACTTAGTTAAGAGTTAAAGGTAGGTGGTGAGAATAATAAATACACTACATACATTTATACATAAATATGTCTACAAATAGAATACATAGTTCATAAATATATATAAAATATATAAGTATATAAAATATAATCAGATAAGAACATATAAAGTAGCGTCGTCATTATAGGGGAATAATTTAACTAATACTTTGAAAGTATGTAAAGTGGGAGCACGTTGAATTTCCCTTGGAAGAGCATTCCACAAGCGTGTCGCTTCAACCATGAATGAATCTTGAAAAAACTTTGTGCGGTGCATAGCAGTTCTCAACTTTAGATTATGTGGACACCTTAGTGCCATCCTATATCCGCTATCATGAAAGAAATTAAAGCGAGGATCGAACTACACACGATACAGAAGAGAAAGAATGTGTAGATTCCGGCGAAATCGGATAGATAACTTTAATATACAATTATAGGTAAAAAAATCTATATTAAAAGCTCTATCTTCCGAAGTGGTTTTAAGCATATATAATTTCTTCCAAATATTAAAAAACATAACTGAACTGCCTCGTGTATCTTTACCAGAGTTTTTATATCGCTTCCCCGTGGTGGGGCGAAAGATCGGTAAAGATACACGAAAGAGCACGAAAGAGCGCTTCCGTTTCTTTTTAAACAATAATTGCAGTAAACTAATAATTACTGTACCACTTCCGCTTTAACAATACGACTCCCAATAAATTTATAGTTGCTAACAATACGTATATAGTAATTAAGACACTTTGAAGACGGCCTCGCTGGCGCAGTGGTGCGAGTATTCGCTTTGCTATTGGAGGTCCCGGGTTGCATTCCCGGTAGGACGAATTTTTGAAATTGTATTTTCTAATTTGTCTGAGTCTGGACTGGTGGGAGGCTTCGGCCGTGGCTAGTTACCAGGTTAGCTAGTTAGGTAGTTAAGGGTAATATCGCCTCTTAACAGATTAGCGCGCTTCCATCTTAGACTGTATCATCACTTATCATCAGGTGACATCACAGTCAAGCGCTAATCTGTCAGCAATAAAAAAAAGACATTCGAGTTTCGCTCTAAAAAGTAACAATTGAGCACAATAATTTTAATACACGAATTTAAAACAAACCTGTAATGCCATATTTCAGAGTGAAGTAGGTTCAGAAATCATTTGTCGGGTTGAGCATACGCCTTTTTAATAAACTAACGCAATCAGTGTTGACTGTCTCTACATATTTTTACGTAATACATCAAAAACATCATTTTATAACAATGAATTATTTAAGCGATAAAATTGTTTGGATTTTATTCTATTAGTACACAGAAGCAAAATATTACACATTGTAACATACAAAATTATATTTAAAGGAGTAACTACTGAGTTCCTTGTAGGTTTTTTGTCAGCAGAATTAATTTTCCGAACTTGTGTTAGATTTGTAACCAACGGAAAGACTACTGACGATACAAAAGTGCTTTTTGAACATAATCAAATAAAGAGTTTGATTTTGAAAGATTTTAAATGTTTAAAGATAAAATATACGTATTTTAAACAGTTTAATATATTTCCCATTAAAAATTAGTCGTATTCTAAAGTTTGATCTAGATATTAATAATGTACGTTTCCCTATTTCATACAAGACGCGTTCGCACAACAATAAGCGGCCAAGAGTTCATTAACCCCGCCAAAGCAACCCCACACTTTGTGCTACAAAATTGTTATTTTAGTACAAAATCTATAAATGGAGAAGTATTGCCGTGTATTAAAGAGATATTTGGTGTTTTATAACAAATAACCAATATTATAAAGAGGAAACATTAGTGTTTATGTATGTAAAAACTACTGGACCGATTTCAAAATTTTTTCCGCCATTAGAAAACTGCATTTTCACTGAGCGAGGCTATATTACTTTCTCAAAAAAAAATATAGGATCCTAAAAAAAATTCATTAATGCAACCCAAAGTGAGAAAAAACTTGTCACAAAAAATCTGTCATTGCGTGCACTGCGGAAACTATTGATGATAGAACAATACAATATTATTAAAACGTATTAATATCTACAAAAAAGTCTGCAATATCATATGTCCAACTAATGTAGTTAATAAATTTGCCGTCAATAATGTAGCCATATTATTTATACCTGTTTGTTTTTGCGTTGATTGCCCCGCAGGTTGACGCTAAAGTGGCTCTTGGGACTTCAATGTTCATGAAAGACTACCAAATGTTATGATATTTAATAGTTAAACTATACAATGTTATCTTTTGTTTATTAAATTAAGACTCTGGTGTAGCGTCATGTTGCGCCAAACTTTGAGATAGTGAAACAAGTCGGTCTTGTATTTATAGGCTCATATCTTAAAATCCAAACTTAACTCAAGGGTTTTTATTATTTGTCACATCACTTATGTTATCACAAATAATCACTAATTAACACTAGTAGTTAGTAAAATACCACAGAAAAACTAACCCACCTCCGACGTGACACACGCACCGTTAGTAACGGTCGTTTTGCAATTGATTTATTTGTTGTTTTCCAATTGTCTGGTGTTATATCTACAGTTGCGGCAGTTACCGAATAACGGCATTAGGACTTAAAACGAAAGAAATGCTTATATTTCTGAATGCCCGAGTTGAGATAGAATTATCATATCACGTCAAGTTGTAGTCGACACCGGCAATTTACTTCAAATCGGCCTTGTAAGCGGGTAGTTCACATGGGTAATCTAAAGGTTATACCCCAAGTCAAGCGTGCGTTACATATGAAAACTTATACTAGTGTACTTACCTTTTATTAATAATGTTAATTCGGGTTTCTATTACGAAACAGGACATATTTTCTATCAGCTCTATGATCGTTGATGTTATTCATGAAAATGGATGTGCCCTAAATAGATCGATGTACTGCAGCCCTACGTCTGCACAATATAAGTTTATTAATCTTATTAAATGGGGATTCCGATACATAAGTGGATGTTACAAAAGCTAACGGGCTACCGGCCACAAATCACAGCAATCTATGCATCTTCAAGGCGCGCGAGTAGAGCTCTGGCCGGCGGCTCTTTCGTAACGAACTAGGTTGATTTATTAGGAACATCTCCGTGGTTGTAATGCAGAATTGTTCACGTGTATACAGAATTCAGTATAAATACTTTATTCTTTACTCTCCGACCCGGTAATTTTAGTACCGCCTCAGAATAATAAATAAAAAAGCTGAATGATGATTGCAGAATGTTTCAACTTTACCGAGAAATGTGGTCGAAACTTAACCGGAAACAAAAAGAATTCGTAATAAAAAAAAAACGCGACATTTTCTGCCAAATTCCGTAAAATATTATCGTTGCGCTTAGGTCCCGTAGACAAGATAACTTTTGAACATCGCTAACGCTTTAAAATGTATGGAAATGACGTTTTATTTTTCGGTATGTTTTGACATAAAACGTCATTCCCATTCATTTTTTAAGCGTTAGAAATCTTTGAAGGTTACGTTTTCTTCTTCTTCTTTGTTAAATGGTTTTCAGGTGTACCAATTGGGTACATATTATCTCGCCAGAGTCAAGTTTGTTGGAGAAGACACGGAGGAAATTGATCGATTTCATCCGAAGTTTCATTTTGATTATCTATAAATAGTTGAAATATATTGTTAAACCACCAACAAATTATTTTACAACTTAATTCTATTATGTTTAATATATTTACATAGACATTTATTTAAATTGTCTAACAGCACAGAAATTGTTGGATGCCAATGTCAGATGTCAAAATCAAAATGTATTCTTTTAAATTTAATAAAATTTCTGAACGAACGAACGTCAAACGACTGACTTTAAAACCAAAGAAAAAGCTTCTGTTGTTAAATTTCATTAATGTAGAAATGTGTTCTAAGGGAAAGCGACGTCGTTGTTTTAACTATAATGCAAGCATTTCTTTCATATTTACTAACCTTGAAATCGTCTCTGGACTTCCACAAATAATTTAAAACCAAAATTAGCCAAATTAGTCCAGCCGCTGTTTGATTACAAATAAATTTAAAACATGCAATCATGTATAAACTAAATATAACGAAACTGAATTAAATGGGAAAAACAATATCTACTATAAGAAAAGAATTTTTATTTGAAATATACGATAGACTATAACTATGAATAAGATAGTATTTAGTTAATATAATAGAATCTCAAACTGAAGACGAGGTTGAATAGACTATTTTTCTAAAAAGGATCTACATTTAGTATTAATTTCTAATCAATAATGCTATTTGGTATGAATTACATAAAGATTGTTTAATAATGCTTTTCTTTATCACACTGCTTATTTATTCCATAAATTTATTATAATACTCCATTGTAAAATATTGATAATAACGTAATAACGTTATTTTCGTTACTTGTTATTTTATCACTAAAGTAGTTATATAACGGATATGTTAGTTATCCTGTTATATAATACTCATACCTATACATATAAAATACCTAACTTAGTAACCTTCAGTATTATCATTCCATATTGTTATTTGTACTCACTCATTATCATTGTAAACATCAATTAGTAGATAAGATTCATTACAATAACTATGCTGGTTAAGTTAACAACCCTCTCACACCCTCCACGTCTCCATCCCTACCACATCGTCCTTTATAAATACTCCCTCATTCCCTAATACATACACATTCTATTTCCAACTCTCTTAGTTCTAATATTGTTACTCTGTTTCTCATTACTCTGTTTCTTTTAAATCGTAATTAAGTTACTGTTTAGTTTTATTTTAAAGTATAAAGTGAATAAATAGTTTTTAACAAAAAGGACAAATTTGTTTAACTGCCACGTAACAATCCCATATTTAGTAGACGATAGGCGCCTTTTGGCACGTATTATACACCCATGAGAAACAAGCCAACCACTCTAAAGTATCGCGGCCGCAATCAAATATCAATAAATTATTCTAATCGTCGTAATAGACACGCACAGCGCATGCGTAATAAATTATAATTTCTCGTTCCAAATGATGCGCCATTAAGTAGTACGTTTCAATAGAGCAATTCGCATTGGATGATGCATAACTGAATAACAATATAACGTTTTGTATTTTTAGTTAACCCTGTTAATTAATTTGTATGTTTGGGTTGTATTAGTTTATTAAGTATGTTTTGATAAACACCATTCTGTATCATTGTAAATTTAAGATGGCCGTCGTTACAAAATGGCGGATTACATATATTCACAACTACCCCCTCAAATATTACACTGCCTCGTTCAACTAAATTTAATATTGAGTTTTCTGTTGTGAAATCCTCAGTATTTGCTTGAAGTTGGCTGTAAGGTCCACTTGCCTTGGCGAGCACATCAAGCCGTCGGTCTTGCGTTTGACATCTCCCTGGTCTTATCTGATTGCCGTTTTATCAGATATGAGGGTGAAGGAATAGAATGTGCGCTTGTGTTTGCGCATACACTGGCGTACTATGCCGGCCAACCAACAGTAAAGCAGTGTGGTGGGTCTCGTAAAACCCTCTCTCCTATGAGGGAGCAGGCCTGTGCCCAGCAGAGGTACATTAATAGGCTGTTACTTACCTTTAACACAATGTAGTATCCAATTAAAGCGGTTTTGACTAGTAGATTATAGTTTACTGGTTTGACGGCCTCTGGTACAATGACGAGAGTATTCGTTTCGCTAGCAGATTTCCTGGGTTCTATTCCCGTCAATATGAATTTAGAAAGTTGTATTTTGTACACAGCTTCGCACCGAAATACAAATTTTTTGCTTGGTAGAAATTATAAGAGGGAAATTGCCTCTTACCAGGTTAGTAGACTTCCATCTTAAACTATATCATTACTTACCAATAACTGGGATTATAGTCTAGCTAATATATTTGTATATCTTTGACAAATCTCGTCTTAGTTATGGAGCTCCTCCGAAAGTGGGTTGACCGATTTTTATGATTTTTTTTGTGAAAATTTGGTATGTCTGTGAATAGATGATAAAGTAGTTTATGTCCTTCTATTTCCAGCCTCCATTTTTCATTTCTATACATTAGTAGTAAGTAGTAAATTATTCTATACATTAGTAGTTAGTAGTAAATTATTCTGATGGTATATTATGAAATAAAAAATATATAAGTTGTGTAAGGAGTTTGTTACACTCTTAGCATGTGTTTAGAAAAATACGTATGATAATATTTCTTGTGTTCATGATTTCGAACTACAAAAAACAGCAATAAAAACAGTTTGTTTGCTAAAAAAATAACTTTAATATTTTCTAAGTGTAACGTTGATGTAATAGATCAAAGCTAAATTACATAATATTTTTTTAAAGACATCATTTCTATACGACCTCATATTGCAAGTCTTTCACGGAAGCTTAAAGACGACTCGCCTAAACAGTTCAGCGAGTTCCGTAACTAAATTTAGTAGATCGCTCTACTAGGAAACCGTTCTATTTAGACTTTAAAGGCTAAGAGTCCACCACTGTAACTATAGTAAGGTTATTTGTTCTTAAAACTTTTTATACTGATAGATTAGCTTTTGATTGTGATCTTACTTGATGGTAAGTGTTGATATATTCATATATAGCGGAATAACTTTTGTTTTTTTATGCTGGCAAATGCTTTTACGCACTGAGTGTGGGACTCACTGGTTGTGCCAAAATACCTGCTAAAACCAAGCGGCAATTTCGTCGACCGGCGATGAAAATGTCAGCGGTCCACTTTCACATTAATCTAACAAGCCAGGTTATGACTGACAAAGGAACTTAAGAATTCAAGATAGGAAGCGTTCGTAAAGGCGTCTCTTTCCTCCGAAGAGAGGTTTTGCTTGGTAACACTTAATTTCTGGGTAATATGGTAACTAATCATAGCCGGAGTAAAATAATAGTAATAGGTTGTGTTGCTAATCATATTTAGGATGATGTAGGGATTGTCCTGTACCCTGCATACAAAAGAGTCACATCTCTTGCTCATAGTTGCGTAGAAATTTAGATTTTCCAGCTTCTTGATTGAAAGAAGTCATTATAATATTAATTAATTTTTAAACGATAAAAGGTAAAAAGTTAGATATGGACTGCAATCTTTTCGTACCGTTTTTATAATAATTGCATAAATGTAGTCTGAAAAAATATTTGTACTAATTTTAAAATGACATTCTTATGACATATTTTAGATTAATTCAATTCATATCTTTTGTATTGACTATGAAGAATCTGATGGAATGTTATGATTATTGTGCGCTAAGATGACTTTTTAATTACAAACTATTTCCATCTTATGAATGACAGAATATGTTGGAATCATTAATAACATTTCAGACGACGTTATGTATCTACGAGTATACTCGTATTCAAGCAAATAAATACATTTAATTCCGTTAAAAAAAAAACAAAGTGCGTGCGCGCAAAGTATACATGTCAGAATTGAAACTTCTTTGGCAAACAAATTTTTAAGTTTTGTTTATATTTATACAAATCTAATATCAGATTTACGAGATTTAGAAGGAGATAGAAAGGAAGATATGATAGGAATTGAATTGACATTAAAATATTAAAAGTATTAAAAATTAATACAAATAATTCATTGAAATCTCAAATGACGAATTGTATTTGATTTTATTAATTAAATTTTATTTAAAATTTAAAAGTTTAGTAAAGAGAATTTATAAATTTAAAAAAAAAAATAGTATGTTAATTTATTAAATGACGAGTGGCAAATTAAAACGCCACGTGTTATTTGTAAATATTAGAACTAACTAACCTTCAAACAAATTAGCATAAAAACGCTGCAAATCTTCGTGGCGCTAATCACACGTTTCATCCATAAAAATTTACCCTCATGCGTCTAAATAAGTTTCACTTTCTCGGTCTAATGGGATCGCTCATTTTAAGGAATAGATTTCAAGAGTACGTCGGTAGATTTGTTTTGGTTGCCGGCTCTTAGGCTATAAAGCCCTTTGTTGCTCGCATCTATTTCTGTTTACGTGTTTCGTAAGTTTACGGTTTGGATGCGTCCGCGCACGCTGTTGCAACGACGAAGTTATTAACGGCCACCCCGAGGCTCGAATGGCGAACTCTGGTTAACGTTACACTAATGCACCCGTTCGGACGTCAACCGCTTGATCTTTTCAAAAGAGTTTAGATACAAGCTCCATTGAAATATTACATTAAATATTAACAAACTGTTACACGTTGCCCTTTTAGAATTGGGTTAAAGAATTTTATCGTGATACTATGACTATACATTAATATTTTGATAGATGGGGAACAAGTCGAAGAGGTGAAAGAATTTGTGTACTTGTTATCTAAATTTACAAAAGATGGAACATGTGAAAGTGATATTGAAAGGAGATTGAATGCAGGGAATATGGTAAATGGTGCTCTGCATGCTTTTATGAATGGCCAGATGGTGTCTCAAAGGGTCAGACTGGCTGTGCATGCAGGAGTGTTGGTGCCAACACTTATGTGTGGTAGTGAAAGTAAAATGCGGTAGAGATGAGAGCATTGAGAACTATGAGTTGATTGACAGAGTAAGAAATAGTGTAGAGAACGATGTGGTATAAAAGAACATGTAGTGACTAAAATTGAGAAAGGTATGCTTAGATGGTTTGCGCACGTAGAGAGAATGAATGAAAGTTGGAAAGGGAAGACCAAGGCGATGGTTCCTGGTCCAAATCCAGTTTTAAATAAGGGCCAGGACAAGAGCACTCTTAACCGACGAACTTGTATGAAAGGTCTAATAAGAATGGAAGAAGCAAAGGAGATATGCAAGGATCGTGGCAAGTGAAAGGATGTGGTCTCTGCCTATCCCTATGGGAATGAGGCGTGATCCTATGTATGTATGCACTATGATTATAGAAGCTACCAGCTGATCCAGCAAATGTTGTTTTGCCATAAAGTAACTATTATCGCTATTAAAAAATAGGTGTTGGTGATAGAGGATGTCAGTCATTCAAGCAGTTTCGGAAGGGCATGGGTTACCATACTCCCCCAAAAATTCTCAAACCAAAATTCGCGTGTCACAATGTTAGTCATAACATATATAGCATTATTACAGAAGAAATGATAACGTAATGGATTCACGTTCAGAGAACACTGAGTTGCTTCTTATAAAATGAAGCTGACGCAAATGATTGTACTTTTCAATCCATCATTGCGTTTTTTGGTGAAGGTAGAAATCATGGGGATACCTGCATGTCTAGGCAGTAATTCTGGAAAATGTGTAGACTGCGTATCACCAGTTAAACAGCTTAATAGTTCTATGATCTCTTTAGATCTACCTACTCTCATGTGAGTGAGGAAGCCTGTGCCTAGCTGTTTGAGGTTAATAGGGTGCTGCTTACTATTTTCAAACTGTTACTCGTTGTGACCTTTTGGAATTGCGTTAATGTACTTCTGTTGTTTCGTAGACGTCATACATCCTTTTACTTTTCACCAATTTCTATAACCCAAAGGTTGCCTCGAAGAAATTGCTCCAATATAAGTTTTCAAACTGTTACTCGTTGTATTTTTAGAACTGGGTTAGAGAATGTCTGTCATTTCTGATTAAGAAACTAAATTCAGTCTTTTTAATAGGTTTCACACATACCTTAATTTTCAACGATCTTTCTAACCCAAAGGTTGCCTGGGAAAATCTCTCTCTTTCAATATTAAGGTGAGGTAAGTAGCAGCCCATTAACGTCCCACTGCTGGGCACAGGTCTCCTCACTCCGAGGAGAGAGGGTTTTTAGAGCATAGACCCTCCACGCTGCTCCACTGCGGATTGGCAGGCATAGTACACAAGTGCGCTCTCTATTCCTTCACTCTCCTAGTCCGATGTGACGGTAATCCGACACAACCGGAGAGAGATCGGGCGCAGGACCGACGGCTTAACGTGCTCTTCGAGCCACGAGGGTGGATCACAACGCCAACTTCCCAACTTCGTGCAAATATTGAGAAAATCTTAATAGAAAACTCAATATTGATTTCTCTTTCAATATTATTTATATATATTAACAAGGATCTTATGATAACTTTTATGGTACAGTAAGGTAATTAAAATAGATTTTAACCCTTATCTAGTGCATGCACGAGTAGAGTAGAAACCATGGGAAGGTATTGATTGGTAATTTATTTAGTCTCGCAGGAGCGAATCACTGACCTTTGCCAAGTTCCCACAACTAATTCGAGAGGCGTTAGAAAGCTACCTGCGTTTGCGTTGGAAATTATTAGTTCGCACAAGAGCAAAGTAGTTATAAACGTGGATTCATGTTCAGAGCCTTGGCTTCGAATCCTGGACACCTCTGAGTACTCTTTGTAAAATTTAGGTACTTATTTGTTACTTAAAATGCATAGTTCGATGAAGCAAAATATCGTGATAAGATAAATTTGCCAACCCGCATTGGAACAGCGTGGTGGGTCTTTGATTTCTTATGGGGGAGAAGGCCTGTGCCCAGTCTGACGTCAATAGGCTGCTGTTTACAGTATCTTTTTTACGAGACTAAAACTTGAAAAATACTTTGTATTTTCTTTGTTATTACAACAAAGGTATACTTAATCCAATGAAATGACATATGATAAAATAAGCATATAATAAGCAAAATAAAAAATAAAGTAAATTCCCACGCTATTCAGTAAGAATATATTAAAAACATTACCTAAAAATAAGCCCTTCACAATGACAATGGATTTTTACAAAAGTATTTTATGACAGTTGAAAATTAATCAAGATATAATGTAATTAGGGTTTGAATTAAGTTTGAATTAAAATAAGATATGGAAAAAATTTGATTTTGGAATTTTTGAAGTGAAACTTCTTTAGGCGCATGAGGGTGTGCAGTAACGAAGGTGTGCAGGCAGCGTTTTTCATACTAATTCGTTTGAATTTGCCACTTGTCATTTAATATACTATTTTTCATAAAATATAAAATATTTCATAAATTCTCTTTTCTAAACTTTAATTAATAATTTCTAATATTGAGAAAATTATTTTTATTTAAAATTCGTCAATTGAGATTTCAATGAATTATTTGTATTAATTTTCGACACCTTTAATGTTTGAACGACAATTAAATTCCTAACATATCTTCTTTTTCCCTCCCTCTTAGTCTCGGAAATCTAAAGTCTTAGATTTGTTTACATATTATCAATGCTTAAATATTAGTTTGCCAATAGAGATCCACTTCTTACATGTGTAGTTTGTACGCACGCAATTTTTTAGTTTACCTTATCAACCAGAATTAAAGAATTAATAAATTTAGATAGAGATAGAGATATAGAGACGAGATAGAGAAAGAGAATCAGAGTTTTAGCACTTTTGAAGAGGAACATTTCCTTGATGTGTGATTGATGCATCATAGGCTTTCTTGATAAATTATTGCACATTAAAAGATTTTATAATTCCAATCAGTAGTTTCTAATAATGAGATTAGAGGGTTCAAGCAAACTAATGAATTTTTCAACTAACTAGTAGCATAAAGTTAAAATTGTCACTGAAAACAGTAATTACTATTAGTATAGTGGGCACCATGCTTGACAGTGAGATAGGATGGAATGCAGTTGCCTCTTTCTGCTAAGCTGTCATTTCTTTAAAGGAAGAAATGGAGCGAATACAGGAAGCTGCAGCAGATGCTGCTTCGGAGGAGGAGGCTGGGCGGCAGGAGGCGTCTTTACGAACGCCTCTTGTCTCCTCCTTGAACATCCTCAGACAGTTTCATCCGGGAGTGTCAGGGTGAATGCGCAAGAGAGCCTCTGACACTCCCAATTCAGGGTGAGGAGGGTGTCGCTGAGTTTAAGTGGGTATTCTGGCCTTGCTGGCGAGTTCCACACTCCCTGCCTTCTGGCAGGGGTGCGCAAATGCATTTCCCAGCGGAAAAAAGTAATTACTATTAAATATATCACTAGTATTTTAATGCTTTATTGCAGATTAACGACATGTACAAGTAAGTAAGAGCAATGAGCATGCTTTGTAATTTAATAAGATTCAACACAAGCGATAAATAAAATTAATCGTTTTAACAAAAAAAAAATGAGTTAACGATACCGACAAAATGCGATGAACTTTACGTAACTAATGACTCCCTTCTTTTAAACTTATCATCAATTTTAATATTATCTGCTAACGAAATGTCCGTTGTGGTTAAGATTTGATTACCTTTCTAATCTCTGGGCCTCATATTTTACATTATGCTTTTCATCGGTTACATAATGGAATCGATGTAAAAGCGGCTGCGACTTTATTTATACGTTCATATTTAATTCCGCTTCTGTTTGAATTTAATCTATGGTGTACTTTGTGTTTTATAATGCTCAGCGACCATTGATTTGAATACGATATGTTTTATAGCGTGTGTCGGGACAGCCAATATTCGTTAATAACTAACTTTTACAATCAATTCATATTCAATAAGAAAACTCGTGTTGGCGCTAATTGATCTAACATCCTTATTTTTAAACATTTAACTTAAGTCAAGGCATCATCTAATAACTATTTATAATGTTAAATCTTTTTTATTAAAGAGATAAAAGTCCAGTTGTTAGTGAATAAACCTAAAATCTTATTAACAATAATATAAAATTTACATCTAAATATAGTTCGGACAAAATGTTTGTATAATTTTGTTAAAATAACAATTTCAAATATTAATATAATCTTACAGTGACACATTACACTGATCATGATATTTCTGGAAGCATAAGGCGTAGAGACTTGAAATTTGGTAGGAATATTCCTTTTGACGTGTAGAGGTCAGCTAAGAATGGATTTTACGAAATTCCACCCGCAAGGGGGGTTGCGGGGGGTTATCCGTATGTTTCGTATTTGTAAAATAATTTGCCTAAATTAATGAAAATGCTACTCAAAAAACATTCCACGCGGACGATGTCGCGGGTTCAGCTAGTATTTTAATAAATAAACCAACTAGATAGATCAAATTAGACTGCACTATCACTGTAATCTCACCTGGTGGTAAGTGTGATATCTTGCCATATCTCTGGAACGCTGGCGCCATCTATCGGCGTGGACAGAGTCAATGGTGGCAGTCCGGCGGGAGACTATCGGCAGTTGTCGAGTAGCGCTCGACCGGAGCAGTCAACTGTTGAAACTCTCGCGTTCCTAGCTATTAGTGTTAATAAGTTTGTGTAAATTGATATCGGGAACATTATAAACCGAGTTAATTAATAAAGTGTTTGATTGCACCAACAATACCCATGAACGCCCACAGAATAAGAAATTAAATAATGGATATAATTAATAACGATATCGGCGGAGAACCCTACGCCCCTGTGCTTTATGCTTCTCGGTTCTCTCTTATTCTCCGACATATATATATGTGTGAGTGTGTGTGTGTGTATTTTAAAATATTGCTCTACTTATAATTGCATTATCGTAACGCGTGTAGTGGACCACTCGAAAGCGATTAATTGGGTTTTGTAATAAAGCAAAAATAAAGAATCGAATCAATATAGATCGGGCAATTTGCTTTTATGATCGAAAGTTCAGACAAATGATAGCTTTGTTTTAGGGTTGCCATAATCGCATTTGTACTGTAAGATTAGAAAAAGATAAACCAACAAAACAGATTACGTTATTGAAGTAATTTCGTATTAAGATGTATTTATTTATGCACCAAAAAAGGAGTGACAGTAATAAGAAATGAAAGTAAGTAAACATAATATACCTTATCTTGGAGAGATATCTTCCAGGCACCTCAGAAAGTGGACGAATTTTATAAAACATGTGAAAACACTAAGAATATGTCATGTAATAAGAACAAATGTTATTCAAAATCTTTATAAATCGAATGCAAGTCTAATTACTGAAATGGGCCTAAAAATATTAATTAAAAGTAAATAGAACTATCCTATCGGAAAGGACTATCTATTAAAAAATTGCGATAAATTCCAGAACGTATCGTATTTAAGGTTTTAGTGAGATTACATACATGATGATGATTGGAGAAAACAATGGATATTATGTAAAACAGACCTTTTTTTACATACTTCCCACTAACTGTTTACTTTGTTAATTCCACTGATAAGAACAAGCTTGCCCACTCATAGGAGATATAATTTGGACTACAGTTTGTCCGCGTTAAGAATTCAGTGAGTTATCATTATTGGTCCTACTTGCCATAACCAATTAAATCTTTTCAAATTACAAGATCAAATTCACAGTGACCATTGTTAACACGAAGTAACTACAACTGTAGTTACTCGCCTTAAGTGGTATATAATGGCAACCCTATTGCACTTTGATCGTAATTTATTATTATTACGTCTCAAAAGGAAAAACTTGTAACTTTTAATGATTAATAAAGAAGCGGGGACGTAGATATCGGCTTAGATAATACTTAATGAAAGTATGCATTGGTTTTATATAACTCATATAATCTGCTAGCATATAATGCAGATATTATCTTTTATAACTATAATGTTACGAGCGAATTCCACAAACCATCTTAATACTTTATAGCGATTGATTTAAGGGAAATGTTTTGTCTGTTCACGATGAACTGAAAAACTGCTAAACATATGTAATTTGTAAAGGTTTTGACTAAATTACTTGAAATATAAGACAATAGGTTGAAGTATCAAAAAAACTAAGCCCCCCTGGACGCTTTCATCGAAATTACTGCCTTCTGTTTTAGGGATATAATGTAACATTTAATTTTTATATATATTTATGATGTATGTATTCTATTTTCAGACTTATTTATGTTTCAACTCTTGACTAAGTCTCCTTCCTAATGTATGAATACTTTGTGTGGTGTACAATAAAGCATAAAAATAAATAAAAACATTATATTGTATTCTAATTTATCTTATATACATCTAAAAGACAGTCAATCTTATAAAGAAAACTCACGTACAATATTATTTTCGACAGTCTCCTTGAGAGACCGACCAATTACACACTAAAATTACCTAATACTGAATAATTGTACTTTTCTTGGCATCATGGTGTTCAGTAAAGCATATTATCTATCTATCTTTATTCAAGTGTACCTACATACATAGCATCATGCCTCATTCCATAGACAGAGACCACATTCTTCCACTTGCCATGATCCTTGCATATCTCCTTCGCCTCTTTCATTCTCATTAGACCTTTCATATAAAATCGTAGGTTTACAGTTTTCTCTTTACTCTGGCCGTTATTTGAAATATCCTGTTCGCCTTACGTTCGCCTTAGTCTTCCCCTTCCAACTTTCCTATTCACTCTTGACTCATAAATCCTTTTTGTCAGTCTCCTTTCATTCATTCTCTCTACATGTCTAAACACTAAGCATACCTTTCTCAATTTTAGTCCCTACATCTTCTTTTATACTACAACGTTCTCTTATAACACTATTTCTTACTTTGCAATTCAATTTTATTCTCCTCACATTCCTCAAGGCTCTCATCTCTACCGCATTTATTTTACTTTTATGCTTCTTCTACCACATCCAACTTATATATATTCAAGTATAAAATGTTCTTCTAAATTAAGTGAATTCTACACAGAAAACTTTTCAAGTCTTGCTGGTGAACTGTTAAATGAACAGTTAATCGAAAATAGCAATCATAGCACGTGGCGGATTGAGAAATTATTTCCTCCATAGTTTAGGAGCTGTTGACAGCGGGCTTGAGTGTCTTCAGCAAGTTAAATTAACAATTTGCTGACATCCACGATATGGATTGTGTAGACTTTGATACTTTTTTATGAGTTAAGAACGTATTTTAAAATTCAAATTAAAAAATATATTTATTCAAGTAGGCCTTTATGAATCGAAAAATATTTTTTTTCCACACACTAATTCTAACGTACGACTGATGATGATATTAAAGAACGTTGCGGATTTTGTTTTTTTTTTATTTACCATCATCATTATAATATTAAATATAAGTTTAAGTTTATTATTTTTAAATAGGAGCAATTGATTTACTGCGACGCATTTCTATCGTCTAAGTAATCTTGCAAATTATAGTAAGATTTTTCAACCAATTTTCATTTAACAAACAATTTGAATTTATTAAGCGACAATTCTATAACGTCATGTGGGACTTTATTATAGAAATGTATAAAGTATAATTACCCTAATATGAGTTGTTAATTTTATGTCACCTACTAGAATTTGGAAAGTTGGCGGTGGGGTGCTACTTATTTACTTACTAGAATTTGTAACAAGTTTGTTTGTTTTCTATTTCTTATGTTTACATGATGTGCATTCATTGTTTTTTTAAAGTTACAATATTTTTATGGACCTACATCAAGTATTTTAAACCAACAAACATTGGCAAGATATTCAGGCATATGAAGGCCAAAGTTACTTTCTTATACTTTTATATTTGACCATTACTTAACAAAAACGTATTAACCAAAGTTTTTTTAATATAGACAGGGAATCTGCTAAGCTTCCAACCTTCTAGTAATGATTATTTCCATTATTATCTTAGTTATCACTTCACTGCCACAGTTTTTTCTTTCTATGATGTTGGAGAACTTATGTTGTCAATTTATCTGTTCATACCGGATTTCACCATGTATTGAGATTCTTAGCTTCGCTCTGCTTTAGGCTCGTTTATTGGTTCCGAAGTTTCTAATAAGGCTTATATATAAAAAGTACTTAACCGTCACAGGACGCCTGGTAGATGTGAAACATCGGATTTTGTAAGTAAAACATAGGTTACGTTTTCCGAGTAAACCAAACACTGGCGAGAGAAATGATGAATCGATTGTGAAGAGAGGCGACGTGGCGGCGTGGCGATGCTTCGCCATGACATATGTCGGTCTGACGCATTGCTATAGGTATTTCACATCAATACCTAACTGTTGGCAGAAATGAATAGGCACTTAGCTTCACACTCGGAGAAATTTTAGAAAATCTACTCTATTGAGGAGTTGGCAAGATAAACAATTACAAATAATTTTAAATATTTGCAATATCACGCACCCATTATTTGAAAGTATAATTTAAAAAACTGCACTTCTGATTGGTTATCTCTTGAACCAGATTTGAAGGTTTGCATTTAAATGACTTGTAAAGAATTATGTTCTTTGACCTCTCTACGTACAAGTCGCTATCTCGTCGTCTATAAAGACTTTACGCATTAAATGCAACTTAGCGGAAAATGTAAATCGACTTTGAAGTCAATAAGACATGAATAACGCGTATCTCTCTGATTATAATCTGTTGGCGAGTTTATAAGATGATTATTTATACGTACGTATAATGGTAGTTTTGCAATTAATGTACCAATAAATGTCGTGGTAGAAATTGTTGCTGACACCCAACTTTTACTTTGGTGACAGATCAGTGTATTTGTTTTTCGGTAACTATACTATATATTAGATACCTAAAGAAAGAAGGAAGAAATTAGTAACATTTTAATGTGCCGTTGCTGGACTTTTCACTCATAGAAAAAAGGTATTTAGAACATACAACTATCACGCTGCTAAACTTTAGATTTGACGACTACACATCCCTGAATTATTCCCGGGATGTGCAGGTTCCCTGGCGTTGTCTTCTTTCACCAATAAATGTAATGATTCATAGAAAAGAACAATCAAGCACCCTAGTTGCCCAGTATTCAAATCTACAACTTCTCCGAGCGAAAATTCACTCGTCTCATCATGACTTTTAAAAGAGATTATAAGACCTTTATTTGTAAAGAGCCTATTTCTTTTACGTTATATAAAAAATATATAAGAGAAAACACGTCATTTTAAAAATATATCAGTTATGTTTTTTTGCTAGCTAACACTCTCTAAAGTGAAATTGAATATAAATATTACATAGTGTTAAAAAGTTTTCTTCATCGCAATTCCCTTTAAATTTGTTGATAATTTTTTTAAACGAAGTGTACCTTATTGTTGTAATCTTAGAAGCTCTATTTGGCATCAATTTTACATACTTTTATCACGAATTAATATCGGAAAATTTATCGAAAAGTAAGTACAAGAAATTACGTTGATCATGGATTTCCCCACATTCCCACGTATTCAGAAACTACGCGGTCGATACAGTGGAAAATTGCTAGTGTTTCTATAAAGTGAACGTAAATCCTAACCAGTACAGCTTTATCGTTCCATATCTCAATCGGGTTTCAGTCTAAAGACACAATAAATCATTGTCGAAATTCTACAGTATTGTACACTTTCTTCTAAATATTTACTAATTGTAGTCGTTATGGGACCGTTGATGATCGCTATCTCTTGTCCGATTTCGTATAAAGGTTTGACTACACACATAAAAACGTAAAAATCATAGAAAAGTTGTTGCAATATCTATTTATATGAATGAGTTTTTGTGTCACCTCATCACGCAAGGCTGGACCAATTTCGATACTTCTTTTATTGTTATAGTCAGAAGAAGGATCGTAAGAAATAACAAAAAGTGCCTAAGTTACGACGAACATTAGAAATTGTAATTAAACTTAACCACACACTAACTTTTCTAATGTAACCTCCTTAGTGCTTCTGACAATAAAAACTTTTTTGACCTTATGACGTTTGACATAATTGTCAACGATTGAGATTTACGCATATATACTCTATATCTGTATGTGTGTCAAATACATGGTAGAGTATTTAATGTGTATTTTTTTGATTTAATATATTTTATGAATTAAAGAATTTATTAGTATCTGCATTCCTAGAAAATTTGGTATTCTTCTGTCCGCGGTATTTTCGTAAAAAGGGGTACAAAATTTCTACACGTAATAATATATAAATACCAAAATCAGCATAATTGTGATCTCGTGTGATTTATTTAAGAATGAAGCGTATTAAGTAAGCGGCAATTTACCTCATAATGGTTTTACACAGCTTCGTATCAGAACGCTTGCTTGTTAATTTTTTAGCTTGGCGGTAAGTAGCAGCCTTGTTAGAGAAGGTTTTTATAGCATAAACCCACCATGCTGCACCACAGCTGGTTGGCAGGCATAGTACACAAGTGTATGCGCTAACGCAATTGTACTCTCTATTCCTTCATTGATAGTCCTATGAGACGGGAATCTAACCCAAAACATCAACTAGCGAATCGAGTATTGGCAAAATTAACAACAAGGCGGTCAAAAAAAGCTTTCGAGTATGTCATACTCTTTTATGTGTCACTTTTGGGTTATTTATAATGGTTCTAAATAAACAAATCTAATCGGAAGCGATATGGCACCTAAACTATCTTTTTGCTGCATTTTTGGGTAAGTAGGATATGATTCATATCTCTGGAATGTTAATTCGCCTTAACCATTTTTTATGTCAACACAACTTGAATCATGTATTGCTCACCCAACTGTTTAGTTAAACATTCTTTTTTTTTCAATTCCTGTCATTAGCACAAGTAAGTAGCAGCCCATTAACGTCCCACTGCTGGGCACAGGCCTCCTCACTCAAAGGAGCGAGGGTTTTTAGAGCATAGTTCCACCACGCTGTTCCACTGCGGATTGGCAGGCATAGTACACAACAAGTGCACTCTCATAGTCCGATGTGACGGGAATCCGACACGACCGGAGAGAGATTAGGCGCAGAACCGACGGCTTAACGTGCTCTCCGAGGCACGGGGGTGGATCACACTGCCAACCTTCCAACTTCGGGCAAATATTGAGAAAATCTTAATAGAAAACTCAATATCGATTTCGAATTGGCCCGCCCCGGGACTCGAACCCAGGACCTCATGTCTGTAGTCGAACATGCTTACACTAGACCAATGAGGCAGTTGTCATTAGCATATTCTCCCCATATATCTTGGTAGAATTTTCAATCGTTAATGAGATACTTATTTTATTGACACACTCAAGTTTAGTACATTATTGTAAACTTGTTAAAGATAACAGAGTTTTACTAATGTTATTTCAAAAATTTAATTTATTTTGTAAAATGGTACAGCACAAACTATTAAAAGCTCGCGTAAAAGCTTTAAAAGTTCCTTCTTATGTAATGAAATTAAGAAGTTCACGCTGGATGGCATAATTTTTTTTTAATTACCTGTTTACACGTTCATTAACGGTAAAGGTTATAGTGCCATAATGTCCGTAGATTAAGTATTTAATATGTCTGAAATACTTACTGATGTACCTCCAAATCTGTAGCAATACATGTTATAAAAATCTTAGGATTCTACTGGTTCGAATAATGTGAGTTTTCAAATAAATTGGATGACTCGAAATTGATAAATATCCCTCAGATAAAATGAGGGTTTTGCTTTATGCTAATGATCTTGGTCGGTACACTACGATGAAGTTAATCAATTATTGTATTGTCATTAGTTCTTGTGTAAATTTGTAAGAGAATCTGTTGTTTTGAAGTTGGTAAAAAGATTCCCTGTCATAAAACGATTTTGATTTCTTCTAGTTATTGTATCAGGATCACATTGCTTGCCGATTACCAGATAACCTGGAAAAGTTATTATTGGTTGGCAAGATCACCTACCCGTTGGTGTGACCAAGTTTCGTTACTTACAGGCTTGTTAATAGCAGCTGCCCTGAAGAAAAGAAGCCGCGAAAGATTGAGCGCTACCACAACCACCAAGAACGACTAACAAAGGACTTTCCAAGTTACGAACTTCAGTAACGCAAAAATTGACCTAGAAGACTTAATAGATAACCCTTAGGCAGTTCGCCCGCATTTTTTATTTGCCTCCGTAATTTTCCTAAACTTTTTAACGGAAATAACCGTCGCGTGCCCTGCCCAGCACGGAGATTTTCGTGTCGATTGCCCAGTAGCTCAAATGACGCTAAAGTGGCTCTTGGGACTTAATGTTCACGAAAGACTACCAAATGTTATGATTTTAATCTTTGCTAATAGTTAAACTATACAGTGTTATCTTTTGTTTAACAAGTTAAAAATCTGGTGTAGCGTCATGTTGCGCTTAGCTTTGAGATAGTAAAAAAATTACGTCTTGTTTTTATATGCGCATATGTATAAAAATCAAACTTATCTCAACGGTTTTCATGATTATTCACATCACTTATATAATCAAAAACGCAAATAATCACTAATATACAGTAACAGTTTATAAAATACCACAAAAAATCTTAACGACCTTCGTCGCGACACACGCACCGTTAGTAACGGTCATTTTGTAACTGATGTACTTTTATTTTCTTCTATTATCAAAAAAGCCATGTCAACCAGTAGCTTAATAAGTTCACGGCAAGAGACAACGATATCCCATATTTTACCTTTATACTCATAGACTTATTCTTTATCCTTTACCGTATTATTACCTCCCTTAGATTGTTTATTAAACGCAGTCCATTACTGAGGAGAGAACAATAGATAGTGTGTCTCGTCGTGATAATTTGTTCCTTGTTATTTCGCCGTTCGCTGAAACCCATTGCATCTAAATCTTGCGGTGGTCAGACAGCTCACGCGTCTGCAGCACGATCGCTCGTGCTTTGAGAGACAAAAACGCTAAAAGCAGGCAATAAACTTCAAACGGACAATGCTATTACTCTTGAACTGTAAAATGGAGATATTTTTTGTAAGTATTTAGAAAGGTACTTGTGTTTCCGTATACATATTACATAGTAGGAATGTCACGCATAGACCGCATACCGATCATCGTGGCATTGGAAAATCTAAGTCGGATTATAGATTTATTTTTGTATACATAAAAGTTTTATTTCACTGCGTTTTTAATTACTTCCTTTCAGATTATTAGATACACACATTCATAATTTGATAAATGTACAGATTTTACTTTACAACGAATATATATCTAACTAAAACATTTTTAACCGATTTCAAAAATGGAGGTGGTTAAGCTGAATGTTTTTTTTTATGTCTGTTACTTCATAACTTTCGTCTGTGTGAACCGATATTGATTCTTTTTTATAATATATATATATCCAAATCCCAGAAGCACCTCCATCAAATAAAACTTCGTGTTACTTATATTGCAGCAAGTCAGAAAGTTTAAATACCTAGGTCGGTATTTCACCTTAGACCGCCTAGAAGAAATGAAGTATCGAATAGGGCAGGCAAAAGCCGCCTTCTATAAATGAGTAAGGTTTTTTGTGACCCCAAAATCCCATTTTTAACAAGAGTTTGCGTTCTAAATTCTTATGTGTGGTTTACTCTTTTATATGGCTGCGAGACATGGGTCTTTAAGAAGCAAAGCAATAAGCGTCTCCAAGCATTTGAGATGTGGGCTCTAAGAAAAATGTTCAAAATTTCTTGGAATCAGTCCGTCTCAAATGCTGAAATCCTCAAACGAACGCAAATTAGCCGCATGCTTATGACGACCATCGTGCGGAGAAAGACGGCTTTTTTCGGACATTTTCAAAGAGGATCCCTTTTTGAGTAACCGCGGTTGATCCTAGAGAGCAGGAAAAAGCATTGGCTGACCGATATACGGGAGTGGACCAGTTTTCGGCATACTGACCGCCAAACTTTATTTTGAAGAAAGCACTAGATGATGATGATGTGCGCGACCAATCAACGAATAACTCAAGATCACGACAACCGATTTCGATGATTCAAAATATACGGATTTTTATTGGAAAGAATATACTTCAATGGTTGCTTGATGATAGTTTGGTTAGGTATTGACCACAGGGTCCATGATAAATTAACGGAATCCTTCAATTCTTAGGAGCAAGATAACGAGACTCGGCTGAATCTTTTATAGGCTATCCGGATATTTGAGTCATCTACCGTAACGTAGTTATAGTCAAGTAATGGTCTTAGTTAAATATGATGATCAATGGAACTCCTCAACGGCTTACAGTAAGGGTGCTTTTTGTGGCAGAATATCTCACGGTTTGTAACCAAATTTTGTTGCTACATTGCAATAATTACTTAAGCGAAGCGGTGGTAGCTGTTTTGGAGGAGGGACCTTTGCGTATTAATGATGAGCTCGATTACTATATAAAAGACTGTTGGTAGCGGGGTGGCAAAATAACTGGCATGCAATGTATGAGGTTGCGAGTTCCATACCGGGTGTGGCGGTACCGATGTAAATTTCACTCTGTAAAGTTGTTTCATTTAATCAGTGCTGTCTCATATGAACAACACGTTTTTAGGTGTACCCATATTCTGCGATGCTCTTCAATGAGAGGATGTGAGCCGGAGTATTTTACTTCTGCGAGAACGCAGTCTCGCTTAAGGAAGTTCATGAGCGAGAGAGTGAGAATGCAGCGGATGCTCCACAGCCGAAGCAAGAAGGGTTCCAGGCGTCGCGTGTTTGCGCGCCTCCTCCCGCCTCCTGAATCCTCAGTTGGACTCATCTGAGGTGCTAGGGGCGAATGCGAAAGTCGAAGAGGGTTCCGCTGGGTTTTAGTGGGTATTGCAAGGTCACCTCCCTCGCCGAGTCTCACACTCCTGACCTACAGGTCGGGGTTCATGCCTAAATGCATTTTCCAGCTAAAAAAGAAGGTGTACCCATATTCAGACAAATTTATTAGTTTACTTCAGAAAATAAATAACTTGTTAAACAAAAAAAGAACCGCCTTCTAAACCAAGTCTTCCAAATATATTAATATGCTCTAAAAAGTAAAAAATAATTGCGTATTCTTTCAGAGTGTTCTTCATACTCTTATATTTGGAGTCCGTGTCAGCCAAAGTAGGAACCTACATATATAGATATAAGTGCGAGCAGCGCAGGAACTGCCCAGTGGAAACGCGGGATACAATTGAGTTGGGTGACGTCGACTCCAAATATAACACTAGTAAGTAAAGTAAGTTGCAGCCCATTAACGTCCCACTGCTGGGCACAGGCCTCCTCCATCATATGAGAGAGGGTTTTAAGAGCATAGGCCCACCACGCTGCTCCACTGCGGATTGGCTGGCATAGTGCACAAGTGCACTCTCTATTCCTTCACTCCCTTTGTGGGATGTGACGGCAAATCGACACAAGTAGAGAGAGATCAGGCACAGGACCGACGGCTTAATGTGCTCTCCGAGGCACGGGGGTGGATCACACCGCCAACTTCCCAACTTTGGGTAAATATTGAGAAAATCTTAATAGAAAACTCAATATCGATTTCGAATTGGTCCGACCTGGGACTCGAACCCAGGACCTCATGTCTGTAGTCGAACATGCTAACCACTAGACCAATGAGGCAGTTTAATATAACACTAATCTCGATCCATTTACCGCCTTACCTTATATCAGTGACATTGACTGTAACTCTTTAGTTCCCTTAGCCGGCGAGAAATGACTATACTCGAACAAGCTTCACACAGCCGAACGTGACGGCTCCATATCATTCAATGCAAAGATCACATTTCGTCATTATATTATTTCGTTTCCGCTTTATATATTGTGTATATAACAACATAACATTAGCTGTTTTATATCAGTCGTGTAAATTATATATAAGTAATAAAGATCCATTATAATATCTTGTTTTATGGTGAGTAATAGTATGTGTACTTTTAGTTAACGAAATGAACAGACGGGAAAAATATTAAAAAGACACTAATTGGCCGACTATTTAAATACAATAAGCTCTAATCTCTCTTTCATATTCGAGTTGGTGGAGTTGGTTTAATAATAAAAAGTGCAAACAATTGCGTGCCGGCAAGTTCAAGTAAAAAGATAATATCAATTGAAACAAAAGTGAAAGTGCGTATCAAAAAATGAGTTAAACTAAATATAATTTAGATAATGGCCAATCAATCTCAATCGGACTCTCTAAACTAAAGTATATTATTTTACACTAAAACCCCCTTTTCCTTTTCATAGGTAAGTTAGCATTAAACCCAATTCCACTTCGTACCGCCTCGAAATCAATAAATAAAAAAGCAGAATGATAATTGTAGAATGTTTCAACTTTTGTAAAATATGTGGTCAAAACTTAACCGGAAGAAAAAGAATTCGTAATAAAAAAATACGCGAAGTCCAAATTCCGGCCAAAGTCAGTAGTTGCGATGAAATTATTGGTTGCCAATGTTGAATGACAGCAAAAAATATTTGACGGTCCCGCTGGCGCAGTGGTTCGAGTACTCCCCTTGCTAGCAGAGGCCCCGGGTTCGATCCCCGGTAGTGCGAATTGAGAAAATTGTATGTTCTAATTTGTCTCAGTCTGATGTGGTGGGCTACGGCCGTGGCTAGTTATAGCTCTACCAGCAAAGACGTGCCTGTATACTTTTCTATAATAAACTCCCACAAGACGTTTTAGAAATGTCAATCAATAAATTCAAAGTCTTTGTTAAAAGAAAGTTGATAGAAAAATCGTATTATAAGTTGCAAGAGTACTTAGACGATAGAAACGCGTGGGAGTGAACGAACTGCGCTAATTTGAGTTGAAATATATTAAACTAATATGATATTGTAATGATGATGATAACAAAAAAAAACAAAACACCCGACTGAGTTTGTTGTGGGCTCTTCTCGGATCAGTGCGCGAAGGAACCCTCGTAACTTTAGATTTTAAGTCGTTCTGGAGTATCATCATCAGACGTCCATTAGAATTAGAGTGTGGAAAAGAAAAGAAACAAAAATTTGACGATTCAAAAGTGCTGTAATATGCCTACTTGAATAAAGATCTTTTGATTTGATTTGTTACGGTACGGTATGCTGTGTAGAGGTAGATCAGGTAAGGGGTACATCGCCTCTTACCCAGATTAGCGCGCTTCCATCATAGACTGTATCATCAAGTGAGATCATAGTCAAGGGCTACTCTGTCAGTAATAAAAAAAAACATCAAAAGTACTCTTTTAAATATAGTTTCATTTCTGAATGACGACCAAAAAAAATTAAAAAGTTCTATTAAAATAAATTTATTTATAAGCAACGGGACGAACATCAAATGTTAAACAGATTTATTTATCTATTTGGGAAACAAACAATTATATAACAAATAACAAACCCTAAAATAAAAATCAGTCAATTTACCACGAATTAGTGAGACATATACATAACTATAACATATTAGAGTTATTTTAAGTAAAATAAAATGTATATAAAAGAAAATTAAAAAGAATAAGGAGTTTAACGAAAAAAAAGAACAATAATTTTATACTAAATATTGATAAAGGAATGGTTGTTTTTACAATATTCCAAATATTTATTTTCAAGTTTCCTCACCTTTTAAACCCTTCCTGGACTTCTCCTCCTTCTACACATAATTTAAAACCAAAATTAGCCAAATCACTAATGAACGCTTACGCTCAACATTTCATGAGAAATGAACCGATAGTTGTCTTTTTGTAGATTCGATTTTCTTAGCCCTAACTCCAAAAAAAAACTACAAGTGACCCTAACGGGGATACCAAAAGACCCCAATTAATTTGGTGATTGAGCGACATATGCGGCCGTACAAAACGGCGACAACAGTGTCGTATACTTGTCTCGCTCTTTCCATACGGCGGCACCGCGTTGGAGCGAGCGAGAGGAATATCATGTCACTAGCAAACCAAAACGGAATGTGCTAAAAATAGGAATGTAGATGTTGCGTAACTAATTAGCTTTTTTGTTATCAAAAACAATATTTTTAAAAGGCTTCTTTCTAATGCTTTTATGATTACAGAAAATATAAAAAAAGTGCGTGCGTACTAGTAAGTGAAACTTCTTTGCATTAATATATTAAAAGTGTCGAAAATTAATAAAAATATTCGTTGAAATCTGAAATGACGAATTGTAAATAAAAATGCCACGTGTTTTTTGTTAATATTACAAATTATTGATAAAACTTTGTTTTTGAATTTAAAATTTAGAAAAGAGAACTTATGAAACATTTATATTTATACTATTAAATGACGAGTGGCAAATTGAAATGCCACATGTTATATGTAAATATTAACACTACCTAACCTTCAAACGAATTAGCATAAAAAACGCTGTACATATTTGTGACGCTAATCACGCGTTTCATCCGTAAAAATTTGACCCTCATGAGTATAAAGAAGATTCACTTCAAAAATAGGAAAAATATATCTTTTCTAATAGTCAAGTTATTAAATTAAAACACATACATGGGGATTCCTATTTGCTGGCGACACTTCGTTGCTGTTTAAAGTAGACAGAAATGTAGATAATTATGACGATGTAAATAGTACACTGTCACAGGTCTCACGTTGGTTTTCTGTTAATAACTTAATATTGAACTCGGCAAAGACTAAGTGCGTTAAATTCGCGTTGCCAAATGCAAAAGAGGTCTGTGAAAATATCAAAATAAATAATAGTCCACTAAAGATAGTTAAATCTACAGTCTTCTTAGGAATAACGTTAGACTCAGGGCTTCAGTGGGGTGCCCATATTAAGACTCTGGCAAGCAAACTTAGTTCAGCTGCATTTGCTGTTAGGAAGGTGAGGCAATACACTGATGTTGAAACTGCTAAAATGGTGTATTTCGCTTATTTTCATAGCATTATGTGTTACGGCATACTGTTATGGGGGAAGGCGGCGGACATTGAAACTATCTTCATTTTGCAAAAAAGAGCAATACGTGCCATATATCAATTGGGATCTCGCGTTTCATTAAGAGAAAAATGCTCACAGTAACGTCGCAATATACGAGTATATTAAATAACATTTTATACACCCATGATAATATTCATTTATACATCAAAAGGAGCGAAACAAACAATTTTAATACAAGAAATAAACACAAACTTGTAATGTCATATTTTAGAGTGAAAAAGGTTCAGAAGTCATTTGTCGGGTTGAGCAAACGCATATTTAATGAGATACCTGAATCGCTTCTGGGTTTGCCTCCACATAGTTTTAAAAAGTATGTTAAAAATGTCCTAATAAAAAAGGCATATTAAAATGTGGAAGAATATTTAAGCGACAAAGATGTTTGGACATGATTCCAGTTGCACATGAAAGCAAAACACATTGTAACCTACAAAAAAGTTATGTTTAAAGGAGTAACCGTTGAGTTTCTTGCCGGCTTCTTCTCAGCGGAATCAACTTTCCGAACCGGTAGTGGATTTGTTACCAACGGACAGACTACTGATGATTCAAAAGTGCTTTTTGAGTCTACTTGAATAAAGAATATTTTGGTTTTGATTTTTAACATCCCCTGCTTCTAGGGTAGGCTAGGATAAGAGAGACTAGCGATTTTTGTCCAATTAGTACATTTAATAGTGTCTACTCATAACAAATACTAAAATACTATAAGGTAGTAAAAATAGACATCATAATAACTCCATATTTCTAACGCTTTCAAGAGGTTTTAATATGCGGTATACCTATTAGCTTATAAATATAACTTGCTAGCAAGCTTTTAGATTTACAATGTGTTCAAAGTTCTCCATTAAAGGCTCGTGTTACAAATTTAACACATTTATTATCGTTTTTACGAGCATAAGAACGTTAATCGATACACATATTCTTTATGGATCACACACATATAAACAACACATGTACCAAATACAAGATTATACTTAAAACTTATTGCACTTCCTGCCAATCCATAGCGTGGTGGATTGACACTCTGAAAACCATACCTTAATTTACCTTTAATTATTAGAGAACACAACTAGACTTCCTTATCAATTATTATTGTAAGTTAATACATTTATAAATACGATGTTAGTGTGTAATCCTTATATATATATTTAATAAATTTTAAAAAAAGCAAGAAAAACATGATTTAATATATAATGCGAAAAGTAACTGTCTGTTACATTTCAATCTATCTTTTACGTTAGTTAATTAAAAAGATTTGAGTTTTACCATCGCTATGTAAATAAGGCCTCTTTGGATTTTTAAAAAATATTCTGTTCTGAGAAGAACCCAGTACAAACTCAGTCGGGTGCCGTTTTTTATTATCTTAATGACAGTATAATTTTCATATAGAATAGGGCGATTCATTCACGCGCGTTTTTTAACCTATTACATAAACAGGATATTTTAAGATAAATCAATGAATTTTTATTTAATTGTATAGATAAAGAAGTCGATTAACGATGGAAAACGATTGCAACACCATTTAAGGAAATTTTCAATGTCCAATTCGTAATCTGCGGTTGTATGTCCTCGATAACTTCACAAATTCTATCTTTGAGTTCTTAAATAAATAGTGGGCCAATGGCATAGATCGTATCTTTCATGTGACTCCGAAGAAAATAGTCTAAAGGTGGTAAATCACCCACCTTCCTATTAAGCCATTGCAATACATGATCGGGTTCAGCTATTGTAATATGATTCGCTATGTACGAGGATGTAAAACGTGTTATTCAAATGAGAACTAATCGAGTCGGAAAATTTATAAAATTGCGTTTATTTCTCTTAAAAAATACTAGAGTTTTACGTTCTAATTACTATCCAGTTATCTGGTTTCGATAGCATCTGATCGCGTAAACATTTGGACGCTGCGCGAGTTAAACTCACGATTTTCATTGTGATAAATTTCACGGCTGTAGCGCCCCTTCGAAAGTTTAGGAATGCAATAAAAACGTTAGAAATCATTACCAACGGAAGTTTTCACTTAATTATCAGTGCAATTGAATGCTACTGATTGTTCAACTTAGTCATATATTACTAGCTGAACCCGCGACTTCGTCTGCGTGGAATGTTTTTTGGGTAGCATTTTCATTAATTTAGGCAAATTGTTTTACCCCCGTAACCCCCATTGCGGGTGGAATTTCGTAAAATCCGTTCTTAACTGACCTCTACTCAGCACAAGGAATATTCCTACGAAATTTCAAATCTCAACGCCTTATGGTTCCAGAGATATCGTAATGAGTCAATAGCTAACACCCCCGCAACCTCTCTTGCGGGTGGAATTTCCTAAAATCCGTTTTTAGCTGATCTCTACTCAGCAAAAGGAATATTCCTACCAAATTTCAAGTCTCTACGCATTATGGTTCCAGAGATATCGTGATTAGTCAATAGATACCTGGATAACTTTTTTATATATATAGATAATCAACTGAACTGCGCAACAAAACTTGATTACAAATTTTTATTAGATGACATTTTTAATGAACTTATAACCATTGTAAAAGGAAAGCTAATTGATAAATCATACTGTATTTAAAAGAATTACGACGATGACAGCGTGGGATTGATTAAACTGCTCTAACTTGAGATTCTAGACCGAGTACCCCCTTATAGGGATGTCGGAAATGCAATAAAGTATCGATATATATCATATTGATATATTTCTTAAATATCAATATCGATATAAATATTTTTAAGAAAAAATATATCGATATATTTTCGGATGGGCAGTTAAAGTTGAAATTGACAGATTAAGTTGCCAACTTAAAATACAAATTATAAAACCGTAAATCCAGCCGACCAAAACTAAAAAATACATTAAGTATAATTTGTAACAAAGATGGGAGTATAAAAAGTATTCCTTCTTAGGATTCTTTTATTCTTAGAAAAACAAATCGATTCTAGACGAAAATATCGATTTTTATACCTTTTGATAATTAGAATTTTATATTCATACATCGATATATCATAGTATTAAATATCGCACCAAAATATTGATACATTGAAAAAACAATATCGATGTATCGATATTTTTTCAACAAGCCTGCCCCCTTAAATTTGAAATTTCAAGATGAAATAAATCCAGACAGACTTTATTAAAAAGATGTACGAAAAAGTTGTGTATCCAGATTTCGACGATCTCGCTGGCGTAGTGGTGCTAACACTCGCTTTGTTAGCAGACGTCCCAGGTTGTAATCCCTGCAGGGCGAGTTTAGGAAATTGCATTTTCGTAAGGGTAAGTCAGCGTTTGCGCTTTAAACGTGCACATTTTTCCGATATCACATTACAAATCGTTAAAATTTTCCATCTATCTATTGTTGTTTTAATATCCCATGAATAGTTTAAAATATGTAAAGGAAAATACATCGGAAAAGACGTCATTTTATACTATGAAAAGATGTAGATACATTTGATTGAATCTTTTAAGGGACTACGGGAGTATAATACAATGTAAGAGTTGACTTTCGAGATATAAAGCAGTGCATAATAAATGTTATTATACACTAAGGAAATGGTTATAGTTGAATAAAGAGCCCAAGTCTTTCGGTACAATGTGATACAAGACAGATACGAATGTACAGCGGTTGTATGCAGTTTATCAGAGTAACATAGCTAAAGGTTATTCCTGCAACACGGTGTGGTATGTCGTTCGCTTATCAGTTTACGCCAAAACTAGGAGACCTAGACGTTAGATAAATAACCTACCACAGCTTATAAAATGCCTTCTTTTTTATTGCAGAAAGGTTAGCGCTTGACTGGAATTACACCTGATAGTAAGTGATGATTAACGATTGAAGTAGGTAGAGCTATTTACAATCATTGATCTCAAACGTTGATGTTAATACAGACTTTCCACGGGATTCGTTTATTATTGAAGTGAAACTTCTTTAGGTGCATGAAGGTAAATCTTTTATCGTTGAAACGCGTGATTAGCGTCACGAAGATTCAGCGTTTTCTATGCTAATTCGTTTGAAGGTTAGGCAGTTTTAATATATACAAATAACAAGTGGCATTTTAATTTGCCACTCGTCATTTAATAATTTAATATACTATTCTCCAAATATAAAACAGGCGGCATTTTTATTTACAACTAGCAGACCCGACTTCGTTCTGTCAAGAAGATTTGGAATGTGGCAGTGTTCAGTTTTACGAATGATTTTCGAAATGAAATTACAGCAGTACTAATGATCTATAGCTCTTACATTTTGTGACTACTCAATTTGGTCGGGTTGTGGCTCTTCAATTGATTTTGACCTTTGTGCAGCGGCAATAAAGTGCAAGTTGCCTCTTTGACGTTAGGAAAACACCTACATTGCTTAGACAACAGTGAGTAACTTTATTGAATAGGTCAAATTTACTCTACACCTAAGTTAGAAAACGTTTGTATGGGAAATAGAAAAGGGCTGACTTTAGGGGGTTTGCCCTGCAATTATTCGAACTTTTCTCGCCGTAAAAACCATCCTTGGACTTCAACGAACATTTAAAAAAAAGAATTGGCAAAATTGACCCAGGCGTTGTTGAGTTATGAGCTTACCAACACATTTTGCGACTCATTTTTATATTACAGATTCATCTAAATTATTTGTATTAATATTGACAATTAGATTCATTAAATTCCTAATATATCTTCCTTTTTCCCTCCCTCTAAATCTCGGAAATATAAATAAAGTTTTAGATTTGTATAAATATAAACAAAACATAAAAATTTGATTGCCAAAGAAATTTCACTTCTGACATGTGTACATTGTACGCACGTACTTTTTATCTACTTAAAAAACAAATCTTGAGATCTAGGAATATCCATATGGCAAGTACAAAAAATTGTTCCGACAACTCCCATCACTGGTGATGATACAATATAATATGGAAGTGCGTTACTTTACTTACTTACGTCTTTGCTGGTAGGGTGGTAGCCACGGCCGAAACCTCCAGGTCAGACTCAGACAAATTGGAAGATGCAATTCCCTAAATTCGTGTTTATAGGAAGGGATCGACAATATATCCACATGATATATAGATTATCGATACCTATTTACGATTGTTAATGCACTATAGTGTCAGCGATCATTATTATTTTAATTGTTGTGTTGCTATTAAATTACTATATTTGTTCATTATGATGTGTTCTTTGTTATTATATCAGTAAAACGTTTATATGTGCTACATCCGGTTTAACGCTATTCCGGAAATTCTCAAATTACTCAAAACTTCTGTAGTCGTAGTTTTCACGACGACTGTGATTGGTGGACTTATTATTTTTGAGTGGGGAATTTTACAAGGGGGATATAAGAAATGTAGCACAAGAGAATGAAGGAACATTCGCCTAGTGACAGTTCTCAGTTTGTATCAACGTTAGTGTTTCGCTTTAAGTCATTCAAAGTATGTAATATAATAATGAAGAATCTGAGAATAGTATTACTTAAGAATTAGTAAGCGACTTTTTTTTTCCATTGAATACGTTTAATCTTAAGACAGTTTAAATGGTATTAAATGCTGACATTGATTAGTCATTAAGCCCTATAAAATCAACGGTGATGTTGTTTTCTAATCGACTGTATACCGGTTTGCATCTTTTCGCGGCACTTACCTACCGCACGGTTAGCATTATCTAGAACTCATTTTAATGGAGTCAAACTTGATTAATTCCAATTCAGTACAACTTGCATAGATATCAACGATAACTGATGCGAAGTGTTTGATACGCTTTAATAGTCTGGTATTTATATCGACGGTCATTATGTATAAAGAGCCAAGTGTAAAATCCTAATATTAAAGACAAATCTATACTTAATATTATAAAGAGGAAAGATTTGTGTTTTCGTATGTAAGAATGTATGTTTGTTACGTTATCACAGAAAAACTACTGGACCGATTTCGAAAACTTTTTCGCCATTATAAAGCTACATATTCATTGAGCGACATAGGCTATATTACTTTCTCAAAAAAAAGATAGAGATCCCAAGGTGAGAAAAAATTGGTCACATAAAATATGTTATCGCGTGCGCTACGAAAACTATTGAAGATAGTACAAAAAAATGTTGTACAATATTATAGAACCAGAGGATTTACCTTCATCAGAAGTGGGATTGAAGGCTCATTCTCTGGATTTCAATCTTGGGTTTTGTTTGCCATAATGTGGGTAGTCGGGCGAGGAGATCAACGTTGGGTATTTCAATAAAATATTCCGTTATACAATTAATTCCATCTTTATAAATTTCATTTTAATAAATCAACACTTTTAATTTTAGATAATTAACAAAGTATAACTAGACAAAACATTCAAGAGCACGTGAGCGCGTGCGCACTCTATGAAATCCGAACCGGTAATGGCCACCACCCCAGCGCTCGGTGTTATGTCGGCTGTCAAACTCGAACATGTGACGTCTAATTCGATTGTAAATCGATTAACATTGTGTGCGCCGTCAAGTATATGTATATGAAACGATTATATGAATAAATGGCGAGTGGCAAATTAAAAAGCCACATGTTATTTGTAAAAATTAAAACTACCTAACTTTCAAACGAATTAGCATTAAAAACTCTATACACTTTCGTGACGCTAATCACGCGTTTCACATCAAAATTGCGTTCTCTTAAGATAACATAAGAGGTAAATTACCAAGTTAGTGTGCTTCTCCTCATCCGGCGAGGTTACAGTCAAGCCCTAAACTGTCAGTAATAATAAAATACCTTGTGATTTTAAGCCAATCAAGCTAATTACTATATCAACGAGGCAGTAAACATCATAGAACTGTTACCATACAGTAATAACAGAGTTTGTGGAAAGCCGAGCCGGATAGTACTAACCAGTAACCATCCCACCTGTTTTATTACGAGCATTAAATAATTAAATCCAATGCGTTAAATAATACCTCCACTGGTTTAATTACTGACTTTCCTATTTTTGATTAGGGTTTGTTATACTATATTTCCCCTCATTTTAAGTAATCGCTTATCAAATAAGTGTATTATAGTGCGGCAGTGAAGGGGAAAACTTAGCATAAAAAAGGTAACACTGAACCAACTTTAAAAGATAGATATATACTGTCGTGAACTTTCTTTTAGAACTTTCAAAGGGAAATAATTCTGTCATACAAGATTTTTGCGAAGCTTTATCTATTTACGCAGCGCACGCAGCGGAAGTGGTCCAAAGGAAAAAAAGACTTTGATTTTGAATCATTTTTTATCGTTAGTGTTCCTATTGATCTTAGCATAATAATTTATTATAGCTTTTAGCCTTCTGACTTTAACACTGAAATAATTTTTTAAATTGGACTCAAACTCTTCAGCTTTATAATATTGTACATAAAGTTGGTATTAATAGATACCGCATTATACGAGAACATTTTTTGGCGATAAAATGGATATAGTGAGTTATCCTGAAGAGATAGATGTATGCCGTCCAGGACTTAAACGTGGGTCTATAAAGGACGAATTTTCCTACCATAAAATGTTCAATTATATATCTAAAGGATAAGGCAGAATTCACGATGAAAACTTAATGATTGATTGGGTTGATTTTTCCGTCACTTGTAACATATTTATGTTATATTTTAAATTTCAGGCAATTTTGATTAAACCTTGGTATATTATATATACACAATCCTCCCTCAATAATGACCCTATCTTTTGGTGAGAACTAACTTCAGTAATTTTTAGTTTATTGCTAACAGACAAACACGCGGCGGACGTTGTTTTATATGTAAGGATATTGTTACGAAATGTAATTAATGTATAATAATAAGGATTGATTAGGATTCAAAATGAAAACAGTTAAAGCCTAATTATTCTTGGTTAAAATAGTATATTACGCACTTAGGGCCGAAAGTTTGATATCGCCGCTCGTGCAATAAAAACGCGGGTGGCAATGCCATACTTTCGCCCGTGGTGCGTATACAAAATTTCATCAGACCGGGATCGAGAGTCCGATAAAAATCTAAATAATAAAGTTAAAAATAGCTCGCATGCTTCGACTACAAACTTACCAACAAGTTGTTTACTCATTTATTTATAACAACTTTCAAACACAAACTATATCATAGACTGAAAATAAGTTTAGATATGCAATAAAAAACACAATAAATCGAAATGAGAATGCGAAACTTTATAAAATATTTTAAATCAATAAAGGAAAATAAGTTGTGATGAATCGTAAGAAGAATTAAATGAATTATAAATTTTGATGACGAAGCAAAACATATTGCTAAATATTTTGACATATAAAATAAGCGCGCATGCGTCGTAAATTTGAGGCATGCGCACTAAATTACGCATTTAATTAATCGGAAAGAAATATCGTTACTCAAAATAGCGCCCAAATTACAAACTTTTGATACAGATATGATGACAACGTATATTTCTAAATAAATATACAAACAAGTGGAAGATGTGAAAGAATTTATATATTTAGGATCTAAATTTACAAAAGATGGCACATGTGAAAGTGATATTGAAAGGCAAGTGAATGCAGGGAATATGGTAAATGGCACTTTGCAGGCCTTTATAAATAGCCAGATGGTGTCTCAAAGGGCCAGACTGACTGTGCATGGAGGAGTGTTAGTGTCAACACTTATGTATGGTATCGCAAGTTGTGTTTGGCAGAAGAATCACAAAAGTATAATAAATGCGGTAGAGAAAACAGCGTTGAAAAGCTTGAGTGGATTGAAACTTGAGACAAAGTAAGAAATAATGTAATAACAGAGAGTTGTGGTATAAAAGAAGATGTAGTGACTAAAATTGAGAAAGGTATGCTTAGATGGTTTGGGCACGTAGAGAGAAATAATGGAAGGAGATTGACAAAAAGGATTTATGAGTCAAGATCGAAAGGGAAAGTTGGAAGGGGAAGACCAAATCCAGGACATGTTTAATAACGGTCAGATCAAGAGTACTCTAAACCGACGAACTTGTATAAAAGGTTTAATGAGAATGAAAGAAGCGAAGGAGATATGCAAGTATCGTGGCAAGTGGAAGGACGCTGTCTCTGCCCACCCCTATGGGAATGAGGCGTGATGCTATCTATGTATGTATGTAATATACAAGTTCATTACAATTTTACGCATAGTAAGCTGTTACTAGTAAGTCCAGTGAATTTGTACTGTTTTGTAGGTCAAATGTACACGGGAACTCAACTCTCCAATCATTATATGCTAATTTATTATCAAGATGCGTATTAATATATTAAATTACTCTATACGATTCTTTACAAAGTGAGAATGTTCGGTGTAATTGTAAAAGTCAATCGGGATCGGACGTTAATATTATTTATAATTTACTACCTGAGCAGCTTAACTTTGTCTGCTTAACTTTTTGTGGCTTAAGGTTAAGATCTATCTATATATAAATTCATTGCTGTTCGTTTGTCTCCCTAATTTGTCACGTCGTTTAGAAATCGAATAGTTTTAAAATTCGTTCAGAAATCTAATTATATTTCAAACTGAAGTTTTTTTTTTAATATTTTAGTTTTGAATGTCAAACGTTTGATGTTCGTCATGTCGTTCAGAAATCAAATTAAATGTCATTTGTTTTTAACATTGACAGCCAACATTTTATGCTAAGGTTGAATGCAATAATCATTTAGCTTTTTTATTTATTGATTCTGAGACGGAATGAAGTTTGACGGATTAGCTTGTAAATAAATATTTACATACTAGTTAGTTGACAATTCCTCGGATTAAAAAAAATCAAGTTCACTTAGTCACTTTAGCATGAAAAACAATTTTTTTTTGAGTTTCTTGACTCCGTAGCTTAGCATGAATGCTAAATATAAAAAATCTTTTGTTCTTATGAATAAAGGAATATACTTTAAATCATGTTTTTTCACACAATTATTCTAATAACTTCTTGTTTAAATCCTTTTGTTGCCATAATTACATGCAATTATCGCCTTTGATTCAAATGATATTCAGTATATAGTTTGATAACATTTTAAATGGTGAATATTCAAATGAATAATACTTGGAAGTCATTTCATCTTTCTTATTGCTGACAGGTTACTGATAGTAAGTGATGATACAGTGTAAGATGGAAGCTCTATAATCTGATAAGAGATAATTGATCTCTTATCATTTTTACACAGCATTATACCGGTATACTTACATCAGAGCCACAATAAAAATAAATTACCTATATTTGATCTACCAAGAATCTAATCCAGAAGCGTCAGGAGGAGATTACAATCAAGCGCTAACCTACACGATGCAATATACCAATGTCCCCATTAGTGGCCCGCACCAATATCCTAATAACATAACATTTGTGGCCCGTGCCATTATCCTCACAACACTTACATACACAACATAACATTTGTGGCACGTTGAGCCATCGGTCCTGCGCCTGATCCCTCTCCGGTCGTGTCGGATTTCAGTTACATCAGACTATGAGAGTGAAGGGCTAGAGAGTGCACTTGTGTAATATGCCTGCCAATCTGCAGTAGAGCAGCGGGGTGGGTCTATGCTCTAAAAACCCTCTCTCATATGAGTGAGGAGGCCTGTGCCTAACAGTGGGACGATCATCGGCTGCTACTTACCTTTTACCGATATCCTCAAAACACTTGTGGCCCACACCAATATGCTTATAACAGTTGTGGCCCGCACCGTTATCTTCATAACATATGTGGCCCACACTAATAGGCTTATAACAGTTGTGGCCCGCACCATTATCCTCATAACATTTGTGGCCCGCACCAATTACCTCATAACATTTTTGGCCCACCCTAATAGGCTTATAACATTTATAGCTCGCACCGATTTCCTTATAACATTTGTGGCCCGCATACGAATGTCCTCATAACGTTTATAGGCCTCACCGATAAAATTTTTGGCTCTAATCGATATCGTGATAATATTTGTGGCCTTCACCGATATGCTTATAACATTTGTGGCCCATATCAATGTCCTCATAACGTTTGTCGCCCTCGCCGATATCCTCATAAATTTGTGACCTGTACCTATATCCTCATAACATTTGTGGTTCGCACCGATATCCTTATAACATTTGTGACCCTTCTATAAAAAAATGTTGCCGACACGTGTACATTGCGGTTTTGTGATATCGATTCCGATTAGTAATCGGCAATAGCACCGCTCGCGAATGACAAATGAATGGCTGGCAATCCATCTGCTATAGTTAACTAAGCTGTGATTGACAGGTGAACAGTTCGCACGGGTATATCTTTGTAATGAAATACGGAACACTGAAAGCGTCTTTCTTATATACGATATTAATATTGTTATTACAAAATGTCGATATGATATAAAAGATTCCAGTCTGGCACAGGTAAAAGCCATAATACCAAAGAACGTAAAAGTTAAAATTGACAGATTGAGTTGCCAACATAAAACCCAAATTATAAAACAGCAAATCATAGAGACGACCAAAAATAAAATCATACATGCATAGCATCATGCCACGATCCTTGCATATCTCCTTCGCTTCTTTTATTCTCATTAAATCTTTCATATGAGTTCGTCGGTTTAGAGCACTCCTGACCTGGCCCTTATTTAAAATGTCCTGGATTTGGTCCAGGAACGTTCGCCATGGTCTTGCCCTTCCAACTTTCTCATTCACTCTTGACTAATAAATCCTTGTTGTCAGTCTCCTTTCATTCATTCTCTCTACATGCCCAAACCATCTAAGCATACCTTTCTCAACTTTAGTCACTACATCTTCTTTTATACCTCAACATTCTCTTATCACACTATTTCTTACTTTGTCACTAGTTTCAATCCACTCATACTATTCATACTCTCTCATCTGTACCGCATTTATTTTACTTTTGTGATTCTTCTCCCATACCCAACTTTCACTACCATACATAAGTGTTGGCACCAATACTCCTGCATGCACAGCCAGTATGGCCCTTTGAGACACCATCTGGCTATTCATAAAGGCATGCAGAGCATCATTTACAATAGATCACTTTCATTTGTTCCATATTTTCTAAATTTAATTCCACTTGTTCCCCATCTATCAAAATTTTACCATTCATCAAAATTAAAAAATACACAAATATAATTTGTAAAATAGACTGAGTATAACAATAAATTGCTTTTAGGATTTTTTAAATCTTAAAATTTATAAATGTTTATTGGTGTGAAAAAATATTGATTTGTTACCTTTTTTATACTTGAATCTTTATATCGATATATTGATAAAATCACATCGATATATCGATGTTCCAAAATTTTTGGACAAGTCTAACATGACCCATCGATTGCTTAATCTCGACTGTAGAACTTGAATCTAGATAAAGTATTTATAAATAAATGCTTTTACGTTTTTATTTTTAACGTGATAACTCATTATCACGTTCCGCTTGAGGCGAGCATGTAAGCGTCAGCGCGAAACAAGCGATAGAGAGGCGCGATCGGCCTATTTCCATTGTTTATTACAACAACAATTTGTCATCAATGTGTTCTTATGAAGTTATCATGTAAATTTATCGTCCGCAGAAAGACTCTATAGACAGCCAATGAAGTGAAACTTCTTTACGTGCATGAGGATAAAATTTTTACGGATGAAACGTGTTATTAGCGTCACGAAGCTGTGCAGCGTTATTTATGCTAATTCGTTTGAAGGTTAGGTAGTTTTAATATTTATAAATAAAGTATTACATTTTAATTTGCGTCTTTTAATAATTTAATATACTATTTTTCATAAACTATAAATATTTCAAAAATTCTCTTTTCTACATTTTTAATTCCAAAACAAATTTAAATTATAATTTCTAATATTGACAAAATACACGTGGCATTTTAATTTACAATTCGTCATTTGAGATTTGAATAAATTATTTGTATTAATTTTCGACACTTTTAATTGACATATTTTATTGACATTTAAATTCATTAAATTACTAACATATCTTCCTTTTTCCCTCCAAGTCTCGGAATTCCACAGTTTTAGATTTGAATAAATATAAACGAGACTAAAAATTTGTTTGCTAAAGTAGTTTCACTTCTGACATGAGTATTTTACGCACGCACTTTTAACTTTTTTGCTTCATAGGTGACATCGACCATAGATTTCTTTTTTTGTAATACAACAAGGGATACTTATGATTTCTTTTATACGGTAAATGTCAGATCAGTCTATTATTTCGTTATATAAATGTTAATACAATTCACGGCCCAGTAATGGATATTTTAATCAACTCCTATCAGATCGGCACCGTAATCCTTTTATTATGATAAAGTTTATTCTCACTGAGATAGATTTAGTTTGATTAATGAAGGGGGGAGTGAAAGTGTGGCGTTGGCGTTATAGTTGCCGGCTTTGTTTGCCTTTCGATGTTACCACCACTTTCATATTTTACTTATTATAATAATTAAATGCAAACGTCTTCATCGGCAATCAAACGAGACGCTACGTTTTATCTTATATGAAGTATTTAATGATAGATTCCAGAAAATAATGGTCACATGCAATCATGCAATACAGGAAATAAAAATAAATCTGTTATAAATTATATTAGGCTATATAAAAATGCCTTTAGAAACAATTAGTTTTAAGTTTTCTAAATCACTTTTAAATAGCTCTTATATATTTTATTTATTATATATAAAAATGCGTGTGTCCAAAGTACACATGACAGAATTTAAACTTCTCTAACATACTAATTTTTAAATCTTGTTTATATTTATACAAATCTAAAACTTTAGATTTCCGAGACTTAGAGGAAGGGAAAAAGGAAGATATGTTAGGAATTTAATTGTTATTAAAATATAAAAAGTGACGAAATTAATACAAATATATTTATTGAAATATCAAATGACGAATTGTAAGTAAAAGTGCCATGTGTTTTCTGTCAATATTAGAAATTATTCATCATTTAATATTTTTATTTTCTATTTAATGAAAAATAATATATCAAATTATTAAATGACGAGTGGCAAATTAAAATGCCACATGTTATGTGTAAATATTAAAACTACCTAAACTTTAAAAGATTTAGCGTAAGAAACGCTGCATATCTTTGTGACCCTCACGCGATTTAACCCTGAATTTTACCCTCATGCGTCTAAAGAAGTTTCACTTCAATAATACTTCATTTAAAGGTAACCTTTAGGTTTAGTTTTTTTATAACAAACACCAAGAACACGTCCCGAGACGTCAATTAATAGATTTAAACTTTTATTAATCTTTTTCGCAGTAAGTATCAAAAAATTACTCATGATCCGAACAAGGGTACCAAAAGACCCTAGTCGAAAACAAAAAACGTTTATTAAGAGTCACAAAACGAAACATGCTAATAATAGGAATGTAGATATTCCGAATCAACTGTTTGGGTTTTTGGTTGTTGAAAACAATATTTTGAAATTATTTGAGCTTACTACAATTAAAAATAAAAATGGGAAAAGATTTCTTTATAATGCTTTTATAATTACAAAAATTTTGAAGAAAGTAACTCTTCTAATATTCAAATTATTCAATTATAAACTCATACATGCGTTATTTCAAATCCCCCGCGTCGGGCCGGCTAGATTAAAAGAAACCTAATTGGAAATTCATATTATAATTTGGACGATAACAGGGTTGAAAAGAGGTCAACCGCCGGATCCAAGTCGGCTGGGCACCGTTTGGAAAGCTACGTAAGATCTTTCATCCAATTTCCCTCAGTGCCAGAAGACCAAAGTCTTTGAACAGTGCGTGTTGCCAGTGATCACCTAGGGATCGTAAACGTGGTCGCTAACTATGGGCCTCATTCGAAAGCTCAAAGTCACACAGCTTGCGATGGAGAGATGGATCAAATCAGAAATGAGGAGATCCGTAGCAGAAACAAAGTCATCAACATAGCTCTAAGAATCACGAAGCTGAAGTGGCAATGGGCGGGGCACATAGTCCGACGAACCGATGGACGCTGGGGTTCAAAGGTGCTGGATTGGCGACCCCGTAACGGAATGCGCAGTGTGGGTTCCGATAAGGTGGACCGACGAAATAAGGATAGTCGCCGGTAGCCGCTGGAGCCAGGCGGCACAAGATCGGGCACACTGGGCATCATTAGATGAGACCTATGTCCAGCAGTGGACGTCCATCGGTTGAAGTGAGAATAGGGTTAAATAAGTTGCTTTAATGTAAACAAAATAAATTGAATTTATATTATAATGGTGATAGTAAATGGCATTTCCGACTGATTTTGTTCTGGGTTCGTTTTCAAATAAGGGCGAAAAACCCGTTTTTTTAATATCATCTTCTCAGTATAGCTGTATATAGCATATGTTTTTTTTGTGTAAAGATATATATGAATATTCGCGATTATTACTTAAGATTGCGTCAAAATTTCTGTAATCTATCGTGCGATCTTCACAGGTGTGGTTTAGACCGTTCACCATCAGATGACCCGTGTGCATGCCAGTTTGCTTAAGAAATTTATTTAGCCACCGAATATGTTTTTACAATCAGAGATATGAGCTAGATATTTTTTTTAGACACAGACAATATAAAGGCTGTTGTTATCTTACAGTATATCTTACAATTGTAAACATAGGTATATAACATATAACATACCTAATTATTAATTATGATAGTGACTTAGTCAATTTAATATATTCTTCTATAATATAAAAGAGAGGAATTGTACATTAAAATGCCACGTATTTTTGTGTTAAAATTAATAATTATTGATTATATTTTCAATTGTTAATTTAAAATTTAAAAAAGAGAATATATGAAATATTTTTATTTTATATTTTATTAAAAATGGTATATTAAATGATAAAATGACGCGTGGCAAATTAAAATGCCACATGTTATTTGTAAATATTAAAACTACTTAACCTTCAAACGAATTAGTATAAAAAACGCTGCACAACTTCGTGACGCTAATCACGTGTCTCATCCGTAAGAATTTTACCTTCATGCGCCTAAAGAAGTTTCACTTCACAATAATAATAGCGTCTACAACGAACAATATTCGTGTATAAGACAAGAGAATACAATGTTTACAGACTTTCTTCCCGTACAACATTTTACGATGCAGACAACACTCATTGCATTAGAAAGATTTCGTTTTCGACGTAAAGAGATTTTATTTATATCCGCAAGTCACGGAAGTATGCCCATAAAATGATAAGTGGCCAGATAATTAGATCTGACACAAAAACATTTTAAAGTGGCTGTAATTTTTTCGAGAGTGGGTCACAACACCGCTTATTATTTTACCGTTTATGTAGTGTCTTTTGTAAAAAAAAACGAGTTTATGGCATGTTAAAATGCATCACAATAGAGCACGTCAATTGCCATTATTAACGTGGCGTCCATTTTGGGCATTTTCGAATCTCACTTTCGTCATTAACTGTAATTTCTGAACATTTCACGAGCCGTTAGACGCAGCCATTCAAATGACAATTTTAAATGCATTTTTAGAATTCCGTAAGCTCCGGTGTGTTCGTTTTTTTCCTTTTTAATTAAGGTTCTGAAAAAGATTTTATGTTTTTATGTCACATCTTAAGTAATAGGTATTTTTTTGTCGCTGGGAAATGCATTTACGCACCCCGCCTGTGAGTCAGACGGGAGTGTGGGGCTCGCCGGTAGTACCAGAATACCCACTAAAACTCAGCGGAGCCTTCGTCATTTGAGAATTGAAGGACCAGAGGTTTGTTGTGGCATTCCACTCTGGCCATAAAGACCTTCCCAATAGCCACTTTCCGACGAGGAGAGGGACCCCACGATCTTTAGTAATAGGTAATATTCAATCAGTTTTTAATAATCTATTTAGTATATTATCTATTATAGCTGTCAAAGTTTCGTATAGGTTCTGTTTTTATATGTAATCTGTATTTGTATAAATTATAGATATTGTAAGAATTACATATATACATTGATCGTGACAAAGTGGATTGTCACGAATACAAAATGATTTGTAGGCTAGATGCTTTATTTCTGTACTCCACTTTCTATATTAATTCTGAGTAAAGAGATCTTTTCCTCCAATATCGCTCAGTGCCAGAAGACCAAAGTCTTCGAACAGTGCGTGTTGCTAGTGATCACCTACGGATCGGAAATGTGGTCGCTGACTATGGGTCTCATTCGAAAGCTCAAAGTTACACAGCGTGCTATGGGGATGGCTATGTTTCTCTATGCGATCAAATCAGAATTGAGGAGATCCGTAGAAGAATCAAAGTCACCGACAAAGCCATAACAATCACGAAACTGAAGTGGCAGTGGACGGTGCACATAGCCCCACTAACCGGTGGACGTTAGGGATCGAAGGTGCTGGAATGGCCACCCCGTACCAGAAGGCGCAGTATAGGCAGACCCCCACAAGGTGGACTGACGACATAAGGCGATCTTGAGCCAGGCGGCTCAAGATCGGGCACAGTGGGGATCATTAAGTGAGACTTATATCCAGCAGTGGACGTCCATCGGTTGAAATGAGAGTGAGAAAGTGAAAATAAAAAAAATAAAAAAATGCAAAAGTAAAGCCATTCACAAGCTACCTTTATCTTTATACGGATATAATATTCTATAATGTAATCAAGTGACAGAATTTTTTTTTAATTCATGGCTTTAATGGGAGAGACAAAGATTTTGATAATAGAGCATTAAACTGTGATGAATTTGCATTATGACTTTAAACAATATATTTTGAATAAACAACTATATATAATGTAAGAAACCTTAATTACTTGTATATCACGTGAAATAATTCACTTTAATCATTTTTAATATCGCGTTAAACAATTACAGATAACAATCTGAAAATTTTCTACTTTCCCGCTCAAATCGCTGTCATTGTCACAGATATTATACGGTGCGCCCTCGATGCCGTTTTGTGATGAATCTCTACAATTAGAGTAAACCGCTATTAAATTGTAATTTAGACGAAATTCCACTGTTTAAAACGGAATGCAACTTTCTTTTTGGAACACCGACCAAGAGGTTAAATAGACTGTGAACTAAGCTGTAAACACTGGTTATCTATGTCTATAGAAAGCGAATAATCTATTCATAGATAGAAGTTAAATAAACATAAAGCACATTTACTTTCATATCTAATTTTACTCACAATAGTCTGTTCATGCTGGCAATATTAATATTATTCTCAGCGTGAACTAACTCAATTATTTTTAATTTAAAATACGACGATTGTTTGACAGATTAGCTATTGACAATGTCGAGATATTGATGAATATTTTGACGTGAAAAAAGTTTAATTTAATAGTTTGAATACACTGCCCTACAATTGCAGACAGGTACTGCTCAATATGCAAAATAACATAGTTCATCAAGTTTACATATTATTAAGAAAAACAACCCATGGTAATCTTTACAGACGTATATTTCTTCACACAACAATATTACAAAAGAATCTGTTAGAATTAATTAAATATTCGACGTCGTATCTTTTTTCCGTTCAGTTGTCAAACAACCGACCACAGATTCGGTATACGGCTCTTTGAAATGAAATGAAATGAATTTTTATTTGTTTGAACATGGGTACATAAGTTTGTCGTACATATTAATATTTATTCCAACATATTCTGCTATTTCTAGCATGCAAATATTTCATAATTAAAATAACACATCTTTTTTTCCACAGAGTATATATTTTGTTACTATATGAAAATCATATCATTGAGCCATCCAACACAATAAATCATGACGATATTATATAAAACTTTTCCATGAGACTACACGACAGAAGTGAAAACTCCATACCAGTTTTACATTCATAAATTAATAATCTTTACAGTGTAAAGCAAAGTAAGTAAGTAACAGCTCATTAACGTCCCACTGCTGGGCACAGGCTTCTCACTCATACGAGGGAGGGTTTTTACAGCATAGACCCCCTACGCTGCTCCAGTCCGGATTGGCTGGCATATTATACAAGTATACTCTATATTGCTACACTCTCACAGTCGCAGAGCGGAGAGAGATCAGGCGCAGGATTGACGACTTAACGTGCTCTCCGAGGCACGGGGTGAAGCACACTGCCAACTTCCCAACTTACGGAAAATATTAAGAAAAGGTTAATAGGAAACTCAATATTGATTTTTTAATTGGCCCGACCCGGGACTCGAACCCAGGACCTCATGTCTGTAGTCCAACATGCTAACCACTAGACCAATGAGACCAAGCAGTTTTATTTACAGTTTATATACTTATAATTGTATATAAGTTGTTAGAAACAACGCGTTGATTGCAACTCTCTTGCTTTCTTAGTCGACCAAAGCCGATTTAACTCGAAGAAGTGATACATAGCCCAGCGTGACTGTCCAGTCTTCTTCCATATCTGCAAAATAAAGTACAAATCACGTTTATATTTTCTATTGTATTATATCACGTTGTGACAACCTTGCTAGTGCATTTGCATCGCTAGGAAAAGTCCAGGGTTCGATTCGTGTTAGGGCAAATTTATGAAATTGTATATGCTATTTACTAAAGTAACCCAGAGGGTGCTTAATCAGATAACCTGTCCGGTTACTAGCTAAGCAGGCGGGTAAGCGACCCCGGGTGCCTCGAGCAGTTACTACCGCTACAATTTCTCCCCTCCGCGGTAGAAATATCCTATCCTCAACCCAAATACCCCCCGAAACTCCTATCTGACTGTCATTTCCTATTTATAACATTCCACACCGATAAATGGCGGTATATCCATTCCCCGCTGACCCAAATGCTAGAGACCGATAACGGGCAGCAGCGTTATCGGTGCGAGAGGGTCAGCACTGCGATCACCAACCCGCCTGCCAAGCGTGGTGATTACCGGCAAAACCAAAAATGAAAACCACAAGGCAGCAACGGCCCCCAGTCCCCGGCAGCCCCGCTATTCCTAGCTCTGGCAGCGGTTATGGTAACGGCGGGGCAGGGGGTGCTAAGAATCTCCGGAAGAGATTCCGCTGCCAACCCCGACGACTTGACCTGGCAACATACAACGCACGCACTTTGAGGACCGACGAAAAGATCTTCGAACTGGAAGAAGCAGTGAACAAGTTACATTGGGATATTATAGGATTGTCCGAAGTCCGTAGAGAGGGGGAGGACACGATAATCCTCGAATCCGGTAACTTGTTTTAC
>JACTOM010000891.1:7171988-7228401 GCA_015832385.1 Elymnias hypermnestra
GCTCTAGTAACTGCCTCATTGGTATAATAACTGTCTCATTGATCTAGTAACTGCCTCATTGGTCTAGTAACTGTCTCATTGCTCTAGTAACTGCCTCATTGGTCTAATAACTGCCTTATTGGTCTAGTAACTGCTTCATTGGTCTAGTAACTGTCTCATTGGTCTAGTAACTGCCTCATTGGTCTAGTGGTTAGCATGTTCGACAACAGACATGAGGTCCTGGGTTCGAGTCCCAGGTCGGGCCAATTCGAAATCGATATTGAGTTTTCTATTAAGATTTTCTGAATATTTGCCCGAAGTTGGGAAGTTAGCGGTGTGATCCATCCCCGTGCCTTGGAGAGCACGTTAAGCCGTCGGTCCTGCGCCTAATCTCTCTAAGGTCGTGTCGGATTTCCGTCACACCGGACTATGAGAGTGAAGGAATAGAGAGTGTACTTGTGTACTATGCCTGCCAACCCGCAGTGGAGCAGCGTGGTGGTCTATGCTCTAAAAACCCTCTCTCATAAGAGGGAGGAGGCTTGTGCCCAGCAGTGGGACGTTAATGGGCTGCTACTTACTTTTTTTTTACAATAAATATGTTAAGAATAATCAATTCAATAAGAATAATGTATTATTCGCTCGAAGTCAAAATTTCAAGAGGTGCGATTTTTTATAAGGGCTTGAAGCTAATAATTTATTACTCAACGGGAAAAAAACAAAATGTAAATTCACGTTGCCAAATGAAAACCATTGTTAAACTTAATAATCGAGAACTTGATCTAGCAGACAGTACCGTCCTTATAGGTAATTTACTCCCTGACCTGTATTACTTAATACAAATTTTAACTGAGTGTCATACGCCAAATACCAACTGTAATTATTAGCGGAAGTGTTTATGAGATAGGAATTTATGGCATGCGAATACTAAACAGCTTGGAACGCCATTAGCCTAAGATGTGTATAAGAGACCGGCGCAGTGTAGGTAGACCCCCCACAAGGTGGACCGATGACATAAAGAGGGTCGCCGGTAGCCGCTGGAGCCAGGCGGCGCAAGATCGGGCCTTGTGGGTATCATTTCGTGAGACCTATGTCCAGCAGTGGACGTCCATCGGTTGAAGCGACGACGACGATTTACTGAAGAGAAAGAGAGATTTAGAGACTAGTTACCATACCAGCAAATATGTACAGTCAAACAATTTGCATAGATAACTTGTATGAAGACCTTTTACTAAATAAATGCGCTATCGCCTTAACTGCCTCATTGGTCTAATGCCCATATTATTCGGCTACAGACATGAGGTCGTAGGTTAGAATCCCGGGTCGGGCGAATTCAAAATTGATATTAAATTTTCTGTTAAGACATTCTCAATATTTGCCCAAAGTTGGGAAGTTCGCGGTGTGCTCCACCCTCTTGCCTCGGAGAGCACGTTAAGCCGTCAGTCCTGCGCCTGAACTCTCTCCAGTCGTGTCGGATTTCTGTCACATCGGACTACGAGAGCGAAGGAATAGACAATGCACTTGTGTATCATGCCTGGAAATCTGCAATGGAGTCTATGCTCTAAATACTCTCTTTCGTATGACTGGGGAGGCCTGTGGTCAGCAGTGGGACGTTATTGGGCTGCTACTACTTTTTTACTTTCTCAGTATTTGCGTGAAGTTGGAAGTTGGTGTGCTCCATTGCCGTGCCTCGAAGAACCATTATTTCTGTCCGTTATCTGATTCAAATCAAAACATACAAATATCGTATAACATATAAATCGAAACATACAAATACACACACATTCATACAAACACCCCCCTCCCCCACACACACACACTAACACACTCACACTTACACGTCATGCATGAATACCTATACTTTTTCTTTTTTTTTATATTTGCACAAAACCTAAAATTGAATTTTTTTTTGTTGAGTATGTCTAGTATATTATATACCAAGTACATTGTTTGGGTAGGCACTGGCACCTAAAATACAGGTTTTCCTAGTTTAGGGGCCAGGATGTCACAGAAAAATGTATAAATTGTATGTAATAAATAAATATTTCATTTCATTTCATTGATGTCCCATCGGACTACAAGAGTGAAAGAACAGAGTGCTGCGCTAGTTAATGTGCAAATGGCTAATATCTGCATAGGATTAGCTGCCATGGTCGAAATTTGGTCAGGAGACGATTATTAGTACCTTAGGTAAGTTACACTGCTGGACACCACTCTCCTCATTCATACATAGAAGGACGTGTTTTTAGAGTATAGACACAACACGCTGCACCACTGCGGATTGGCACCATGACCACCTTAAACTGTATCATAATTTACAATCAGTTGAATCAAATACTAGCATATATGCAATTTATATAGGACAAAATATTATTAGTTCATGTATTCACAAAGCGAAAACTGATTTTAAAAAGGTGAAAGCGTAACATGCGTTTTCGCACTGCATGTTTTATTTTATATTTTAAACCAATTTACACATTGTTACTTTCAATAGTAAACGTGTTAATTGACACAAAATTAAGTGTAGGTAGTCGGTACATAATTCGTTACATTATACAATAACCACGGCGAAATTGTCGGGATGTCAAGATAATAAATGTGATAAGATTGCCAGACAATTTGGAAAGTGCTTGATTCTTAATTATTCAATTACACTGTTAAATAACAGAACTGTGACGGCACAATGTATAGATAAGGGGATTCTTCGTGGATTGCTAGGTTGAATGCCTGGTGCCTTACTCTTGGATGAAGCGGGTTCCGCTGGGTTTTTGTGGGAGAGGTCCCCTCTATCGACGAGTTCTGCACGACTTGGTCGGGTTTGGTGCGTAAATGCATTTCCCAGCAATAAAGAAGGCATCGCTGGGTTCCCGTTTGTAAATAGACTCAATTCTTCTTTAAAATTCACCATTGTACATTTCGGTAGAGGAAAGCAAAAGCATGAGTAAACCTGCATTTATCAGTAGCTTTTCTGGATTATGTGCAACTCGCATTGGAATAGTGTGATTAGGCCTACGTTCTTTAAACACTCTCTTCTATGAGTCGAGGCTTATGTCCAGATATAAGACGTTAAATAACAGCTACTTTACGTTATGGTAAGTGATGACATAGTCTGAGCTAGAAGCACTCTAATATGGCAAGAAGTGATATACTTCTTATTATTTTGCATTACATCTTACCGGAACAGAATATTCCTGCTCGGCGGCACATCTTTTCTGGAAGGGTGATAACTAGCCATCAGATCTGATTCAGACCAATTAGCAAATACCTCCTAAATTTGCCATATCAGAAATCTTACCTAAGCCATCCGCTCGTCTAGAGTTTGCCATGTTCTTTGCTTGATTTTTTTATATTTCTGACATGTTAGCACTTCCCTGGAATCTCATCTGATGATAAGTGATGATACAGTCTTAGGTGGAAGTGTGCTAACCTGGTAAGAGTGTCTTTTTACTCTTAGGGTTTCTACACAGCATTCTAAAAAACTGCTACTGGGATGGCATATAGCGATGGGTTAGTTCGTGGTTGTGTGATCTGGTCTGAAAGTAAATAATGATACAGTCTAAGATGCTTACCCTTTTGACCTGGTTACCTCTTAATCGTTTTCTACTGGAACGGAAAAGTATTTGCGTAGGACTTTAAAAGAGATGAAGCTAATTTGATTGTCCCTGTATTAAATTTCGGTCGTCGTAGAAACAGACAGTTATTTTTACATTTATAATGTTAGTATATACAAGTGTTTCACATTTAACTAATAAAATTGAATCTAGATTATATTTACATCGTTAATTTCTGCTTTAGGATCTATAAAACATGATAAATTTTATTATTACTATCTGCTGAATTTATTAAGTGCTTGAATATATTATTGTCGTTTTATGCAAATTTAACAAGCTGATTCATGTGAGAGTTGAAAAGTGAATGTGTTTGCGTTGCCGTTTTTGTTGAAACCACGTTATATTGTTAAGATTAACAATTACAAAGATTTTGTTCATAAAATAAAGTGTACGAGCCTCTAACTTATATTTTTACGATAGAATATAGTTTGTCTATCTCTCAGCTGCAAGTGTTTACCAAAATTGCTTTAGCGATATATATGAAACAGACAGACAGACTATAGATAAAAAAAGTATACTAGGTCTTCTCTGAGGGCAAAATTAATTGCCGATCCCGTGGGATAATGAGGAAATAAGCGTCTTCATGACAATTGGAATCACTTTGCTTGAAATCGAATTGTTTTGGAATTCCCGTTATGAGAGAGTGAGTGATACTTGTGATATTTGATACTCTGTTTTTGTTTTCGAAGTTACTATTAACATTACGGAGAAAAACCCAGAAAAGTCTGAAAAGATATTGAAATATCGTAATAAATATATAACTACTAATTTAAACAACAATACAACTAACGACAACACCTTGATTGACCAAATGATTGGTCACACCAATTGGATCATTTGCTTATTACATGAAATCTTAAAAACTGCTTGTCCGATTGACTTGAAATTCGTCTTACACACGATATATATATTCTTTACACTGTGTAGACTGTTACTTAGTACGGATTTCCTCATATTCTCATTCAATAAGTCAAAAATGATCACTTGCTGCTGAATTCGGCATAATTTTTTTTACGTGGGCTCATATTTCCACGGAATCGAGAACTACGCGATTAACACAGCGAAGAACACCGAGTCTATAGATAAATACATAATGTACAAATCGTGATGTTAAATCTTTCCTATCGTTTCCTCCCACATAAAGAGGAATCTGGTATAAGTTACAGAAGACATCAGCGACAGCTAAAGCTCAGATAACGGATACGAACTCAAGAAATGCCCTTCGCACACGCAACATTAATATCTAGATTTTAAGAACGTATAAAATTTATTATAATAACTAGATTCTATACGCGACTTCCTCTTTAATCATAGAATTGGCTCTGAAAAGTAATAGATACTAAAGTCATCTACTTTAAGCAGAAACAACATAACTTCTATTATATAGATTTAGATATATAGCAGAAGATATGTAGACAATATAGAATTAGTATAGTGAAATAACTACTTTATATACCTAGAAACATACAATGAAAACGACCTATATTAATGAATAAAATTGAATTACCTCTATGTAATTTCAAATTAACAGCATTCCATTAGATACATATGAAAATACATTAAAAAATCTGTTTTTAATGTTCTTATGGCAAATAGCTGATGTTATAAGAAGTAAGTTACGCTATTATTACTTTAGAATAAAAAAACATCCAGAATTAGACGGGTAATACTGCGGGGAAAACATACATAGGTAAATATAGCATCACGCCTCATTTCCATAGGGGTAGGCAGAGATCACGACCTTCTACTTGTCACGATCCTTGCATATCTCCTTCGCTTCTTTCATTCTGATTAAACCTTTCATACAAGTTCGTCGGTTTAGAGAACTCCTCACCTGGCCCTTATTCAAAATGTCCTGGATTTGGTCCAGGAATGTTCGCCTTGGTCTTCCCCTACCAACTTTCTTATTCAATCTTGACTCATAAATCCTTTTTTCAGTCAGGCAATTTACCTAGTACCGGAACGCAAATCTCTATGATTGGCGGTACGTCTTTGCTGGTAACTTGCTTCGGCCAAAACTTCCCAACAACTCAAACAAAGTTGAATATGCCTATATTTCTTGATTTTATATCGTATTGTTTTTATAGTGAGTGTTGTTTCGTTTAACACTCTGTATATATGGAAAATATCATAGGCTAAATGGACATCATTAGAGCACTATAAACTTCTATTAACGAGTACATGTTATGAACACTTTCCATGTAATTATTCCAGTTGCTTATTTAGCGTGATTATTGTTGTTAATTTGTTGTAAGCGATGTCGAGTATATTTTGTTTAATTGAATATTCCTTTCAATCTTCACTATTCCGTCACTCAGAAAGGCTCAGAGTCAATATTGGCTCAAAACTCGTCTAAATAACACTACTTTTCTTTTTTTTAAATCTCACTTTATATCCTTTATTATTTTATTCTATTATTAGTATTTTTATATGTCTTAAATATACTTAAGCATATATTTATTGCCGCTACTGTTCTACCTCATTAATTTATTAAATTCGCATTCACTTTTATTTATTTATTTTACAAAATCTACAGCCCTCTTAAAAGTAAAATACAATCTAATTTAATTAATTTAAGACCAATTAAAGATTTGACATTTTTTATTGTACTCATAAGCGCCAGAGAGATTGCGCGTGGGTGTGAGTCTGTCTATGAATGAAGTGTGTGTGTGTGTGTGTGTGTGTGTCTGGACTCGAATACAAGCTACCAATTCACTATTTAAATTCATTTTATTTTATTAATTCTTCATTCAATTTTATTAATTCTTTTTTAAACATTAGTCTTTTGTTGTGGAAGATATCGAAGTCAGAGTAAGTTTTGTTAAAATTTCTTTGAATGCGGCAAATTATGGAATTATTTGCATAATTTGTTTGAGAATGTGAAGTAAAAAAGAGAGGTTTTTGGCGCGTTCTATATTTAGGTGTGTGAAACCGGAGAATGTTTGATGTTAATTCAATGCTGTCATATTGACCATGGCAGCATCCAGACAGAAATAGCATGTCTAAAAGTGATCTCGTTCTTTGAAGAGACAATAGATTGTGAACGACACAAGGTTGGGAATAATTTGAATTCATATCTACTTTGAGATGTGAGCGGAAATTAAGATGGAAGATTTTACAAAAACTTAACTGAAAGAGATTACTTGCAGCAATAAGACCGCCTTTAGCTTTAGTTTTTATTCTTTGTTTTGTATTTCCTGTGTGTGTTTATGTGCAATAAAGTATTTCTATCTATCTGAGATTGTGATTTCAAATTTTCTGTTTTACGTTAAAAGTAAATAATGTGAGGAATTTTGCATATCCTGGGAGTCCTTTTGCGATATGTGTAGCTTGATAACCCGCAGTTGATGAGCACAGTGGGTCCATACGGCAATAAATATATCTATAAATGATATTTGAGAGAGAGAGACACTACGTACACCATAAAGATAGAAAATAAAAGGGTTTTTGCTTACCTTTTCTGTTGAATAGGATGAATTATTAATTTAAGTTCGACATTGCTGTTTTTAATTCCCTATTATCAGACATTTGGAACCTCTACTATTCAGAAAGGTACTTCAAATAGACGGAGGAGGAGTTTGGAAAAGAAAAGAAGGAGTTATGCAGGAGTATGCAGCTCATAATTGGGCTGACTCTTCTTAGGAGGGACTACATCGTCATAATTGCTGCAGCAGGGGCATAAGCCGAGGGGGTTTATTTAAACACCTGTGCTTGGTCTGTTTTCTATTGTTATTACCTCATTAATTTACTGTATTGAACAAGCAAACATTTTGAAGAAATACATCATTAGTAATACTGTTTATATGTATTGGAAATAACATTTTGCAATAGGCTCGATAGTACATGAATAAGTCTTTGTTCCAGCAATAAGCGTAGACTGCGTTAATGTATTGGCTGCTATCGGAACATTTCAACAGCAAATTGTCTGCTCTTAAGCGCGTTGTAGAGATCGGCCGATAGTCCGTTACATTGTCCGTAAATGCATTTACATCGAATGTTTAAATAGTAAACGAAACCTATTATAAGGGCCACGTTGAATTGATCTATTTATATAAAAATCAATTGCTGTTCGTTAGTCTTTGCATTAGATAGTCTCTAGCAGATTTTGGTATTAAATTATTTGTGAAAATCCAGATTAAAAATCAAATGATAAGTAGATATGAAAAAAAAGCTTGGAATATAGTAAAAAACAAATGTCGACTCCCTGGACGTAAATGTTAGGAATCCTTTTTGTTGCGATTAAGTTTTGACCACATTTTTTACTAAAGTTGAAATTATCATTCTGCTTTTTGATTTATTGATTCTGAGGCAGTACATAGTCTGCCCTGCCTCATTGGTCTAGTGGTTAGCATGTTCGACTACAGACATGAGGTCCTGGGTTCGAGTCCCGGGTCGGGCTAATTACAAATGGATATTGAGTTTTCTACTACTATTGGTGTGGACCACCCTCGTGCCTCGGAGAGCACGTTAAGCCGTCGGTCCTGCGCCTGATCTCTCTTCCGGGCGTGTCGAATTGCCGTCGGACTATGAGAGTGAAGGAATAGAAAGTGTACTTGTGTTAGCGCATACACTTGTGTACAGCAGCGTGGTGGGTCTATGCTCTAAAACTCTCTCTGTTATGAGTGCGGAGGCCTGGGTCCGGATGGGGGTCGTTATTGGGCTTTTCGTCTTTTTTTTGGCACTCGGTGAGGGAGTAGGGTAACAACACCCACTAAACCCAGCAGAACCCTCTTCATCCGTGAGTGAGGCACAAGGTGTTCAACTTTAGAATTCATCCCTGGTGGTGGGACTTTAATGGGCTGCTACTTACCTTATTTACTAAATTTATGCTCAAAGCTCTAAGAACTTATATAAAAAATTAAAGCAATTATAACATCATCTAAGACAAAATTCTTAAACGCATTACGTAGAAGAGCACCTTTAAACCTTTTACGTGAGATTTTAACAGATATATTTAATTATAAAACTGATATTTTAAAAAACTGTAAAAACATCAAGATGGTACAAAAGTGAATATGACCGAATGATTAATTAATAGAGTATTTTATTAATTACTCTTTGATCGTTTGATGACGATATATGTAAATACGTTAATATTCCCTTATCACATGCTACATTAATCAGCGTTATGTTGGTCAGCATCTATAAAAAAAAAAGATAAAAAAAGCTCCCAGAAAGTTTCCAAAGGAAAATTGACGTTCTAACAGATTTTTCCTAGATAGATAAATACTTTATGCACATACAATATTAAGAAAAAAAAACTTAAATAGTCGTTTAAGAATTACAGAGTCTTAACCTTCGGTTTTAAGGAAACTGTAAGTGCAAGAAAGCAGGTGGCGTAACAAAATATTAGATATTTTGTTATAAAATCTGCTAATTGCTCGCTTGTTATGTATTTTAAAATAATTGTTGTACAATATTTAAAATATTTAAATGGTAGAGACTGTTTTTCATCTGTAAATATCTTTGTTACATTCACTTAGTTATGTTATATTGTAAAAGTTTTTTTGAGTGGCAAAAAAATTTATAGCTGTGTTAGATTTCTGGAGCAAGATTAAGATAAGATAAAAATTAGGTAACAAACAGCGGCACAAAATAACTTGATAACTGCTTTTAAATTGTGCTATTTATATTTTGATGCATTTAGCTTACAGAATTATCGAAATATCATCACGCAAAGTTGAAAAATAGAAAACTTGGCTAACATTGACTTGGCTGGGACCCAAACATGTCCTAGAAAATGCAGACAAACAATGCCACTAAAAATCAATAACTTATGAACACTGAATAAACGAATTTTATAAAAATTGTAGTAAGAAAATTTATGGATATACCGCAATTTTTTCCAAATATTTTATGATAAAATACGCCATTTATTTTTATTTACCTAAGTGAAAGATAGAAACGCTTTAATGTGGTATAACGTAATTCACCTCTTATGGTTTCTACAATTTTTTTGCTTATAAAGTCTTTGCTGATAGGATTGTAACTAGTCCCAATCGAAGCCTTCCACTAGTTCAAAACAAGACTTAAGAAGTACTCGCACCAATGCATCAGAGAGAACGTATAAAGAGTCAAGTATAAGATCGTAATTGTAAGACAGTGTTTCAATGATAAATCATTTATTTGTACTAATGATATGTTTTTTAGGCATCATAATTTAATAACTCTGTGATTTCAATAAAAACTATGACCTAGGTTAATAAATGTGGTGAAATAATGACTAAAATTACAAATAAAATGTTTAAAATGCAACATGACCTTATACGTAGGGACCACTGAGATGACTCCCGTGTGTTGATTGACTTTGCTTGTTCATTCTCTATTTTAAATGCGTTATTCCCATTTTAAGCTATGCAATATATATTCCATAAGTTTCACAAGCAGTTCTCTTCTCATTATTATAAATATATAGCATAGTTGATTATGTCTTAGTAATTGCGTGCACGCAATCAGACCGGCCCTGAAATTACAGTATTACAAACTGCTATACGCCGTTTAATTTCCAGCCGCGATCAGATTCTTCTACACCTGCCGTTAATTGGACTTGTTAAATTGAATCTATAGCAAACCTGTAATAGCTCTGGTCTTTTTGTCTCGTTGGTCTAGTTGGCAACTTTTTCGAGTAAGGATCATGAAGTCTTAGGCTCGAGTGGTTCAAAAACCAAAATTTTTACGTGTTTTTTTGTAATAGATTACGAACTTTGGTATCAGTGATTAATGGTGATTCTTCCAGTGGAACTCAATGAGATACCAGATTATCCAGTCGATCATTACATCACTAAAGGGTCTCAAATAACCTGGTACCTCTTACTGGTTTACTGGAAAGTAAATGTTTATCTTGACGGCACGTTTTTTCTGGCAGAGTAGTAGTTTCGGCGGGAACTTCCCACCAGTCCATATCTTCTTTTTCTTCTTATCAGAGGGGTCGTAGTTATCATGTTCCACCGTTATCGATAGTAGACAGTATCCGCCGCACGATTTCCCGCTACCTTTGCCTGCTGGTCGTCAATGATGGCCGATGAACGGCCAGTTCAGATCTAGCCAGATTAGAAAATAATTTTCTATGTCGGGAATTGAATCCAAGGCCTATACGAGGGCGTCATATTGATTACGATTGCCGTATTTCTTCACAGTGGTTGCCTTTGGGTAACGGATATGGCGTCCGTTGCTCAAAAAAGGGAGCTATCGCCAGGCGGTTGGTGGCTTTCCAGGTGTTCCAGGCAAGTAACCTTCTGAGAAGTTATTGGTCGTTTAGGCAGAGATTGGTCTATAAACAAGCACATTACTGGCGGAGATGCGATTGCCTGTCAATCGGGTCGTCGCGACTCTGTCATCGAATTAAAAAGAAGCACTGCTGGGTTACAGCTGGTATGAGTCTGAAGTATCCTAGAACGTATATAAAACTATCGAGTATGGGTAGGGTGGTAAAAAACGTCTTTGAAATATGTACAATTAGAAGAAACAATACGCATCTACAATAAAAAATCGTTGATATGGGACGTCACATCTTACTAATTCTTAAAATCCGTTTTAATCCCGATTTAATTTACTTCAGATGACAATATGAATGAGACATAAGGAATGAGACAGAAAATATGTGAACGAATTGGACTTTTTTTAAATATAATTTGATTCAACGATGATAAAAAATAAATTTTAAAGTTCGATCAACGAGGTACTGTAAATGATACAAGTGGAACGACAAAATGCGGCCGTGAGCATAAATATTGTGATCCTTAATTGGAACGCGTCTGTTTCAGACAATCGGATGCGAAAGTGGGACGTGCGCCGGCTCTAATAATACTTTTATTACTTATTTGTGATTAATAGCGTTATTACTATGGAATAGATGCACTTCACGTATAACGGACATGGTATAAATTTATACATCCCAATATAAGCGACTCTAAATGCAATTAATAGGACTTACAGAGTTGGAAATACAATCGAAAAGATGACGTCTATATTAATGCCAGCTAATTTGTCTATATTGCGAAAATATTCATTTTGCTAAAGCTCAAGTAAATTGCTAATAGTTAAATAGCAATCGTCTAAAATCATGTCTGTCTTTGGTGTTACCCTTTCTGGATATTCCAAGGGGACTGGCACCAGTGGCGTAACTATAGGGTGGCAGGGCTGGTAAAACACCACGGGCCCCTGGCCCAGGAGGTACTCGAAGTACTTGGCTGTTCTGCCTATTGAAAATTCTATGGCTCTATCTTTAAACTCAAATTATGTAATAGACACTTTTGCGGAACTGACAGCTCGAAAAAGCGGTTTTTCTTAATTAATACCTTATTGGTTAATACCAATAGTTATTATTATTTCATTCGTTTTTGCTGTAGGGCCCCACCAAAAGAATATGCCACGGGCCCCAGATGGTATAGTTACGCCACTGATAGACGCTATGCCCTCAAAAATTTTGGTTGCTCCATCTTAGACTATATTAACCTCTTATCCCCTCATCTGTATCTCAGTTCTTCTGGCCTACCTGAACTCTGAGTTGAGCTCATTCAACACTATCAGGATAGAATTCGTAAGCAAATCCTTATTCAAATAATCAAAATTCATGGATTTCTCAACCAAGTTAGCAAAGGACTTTATCCGTTAAATATGTTGTATGTGTTTGTGAAAGAAGAATGTGCCACGATGCATTGTTTTTACATCTCGTAAGTGATTAGACTCATTGGTCTAGTGGTTAGCCTGTTTGACTACCGACATGAGGTCCTGGGTTAGAGTCCCGGGTCGGGCCAATTTAAAAATCAATATTGAGTTTTCTGTTAGGGTTTTCTCAATATTTGTCCGAAAGTTGGCGGTGTGCTCGACGCCCGTGCCTCGCCCCACGCTCCGGTCGTGTCGGATTCCCGTCACATCGGACTATGAGAGTGAAGGGATAGAGAGTGCAGTTGTGTATTATGCCTGCCAATCCGCAGTGAAGCAGCGTAGTGGATCTATGCTCTAAAAACCCTCTCTCATGCGAGTGAAGAGGCCTGTACCCAGCAGTGGGACGTTAATGGGCTGCTACTTACCTAACTGATTAGGCATCATTTTCAATAAAGGCTTCTAGTAGGCTTAGCCTTTTTCCGACCTTCTCCAGAATTATTTAAATATTTCAACAAATTTGCACAAAACTTAGACAAATTATATACCTAAACCTTTCTAATGAATCTCTCTATTGCTGAATACTGCATGAAAGCCAGCTTAGTGGTTTTAAGTTTGTCTAAGAGAACTCAGCTAAGCTATGCCACCTTAGCTTTGATTGTGGCATGGCCTGAGCATTTCTGTTGTAGAAGAGTCGAAACAATTCAAAAACAAGTACTGGTATTATAATGCGCTTAGTCACGGCATGTTGCAGAAGAATCGCAACTTGCATTTAAGCAATACAAACATTTCAAACAATGGTGTTACTGTCAAATGCTTTGTCGTGGACTAGAGTTCCGTAGTTACACGAGGTTTCGGTAATACGGTCATTTCTGTACTTAATATGGCTTGAGGAATTGAATGTAGTTTTGTTTCGTAATATGTAATTATAAAATGGTTACTATTTAAGCGATACCAGGATGGAGATTGCAATTTATTACTGAAACACTGGTTACAATTTCATCGTTGAATTTCTCTAATAGTTTATGGTGTAACTTTAACAGTTGGTGTTGTGTTTTAATAATGATATACTTGAATAATATTAGAAGTTCTTGGATTTCTTCTATTAGCTTTTCGTCTATTTTAATTTATTCATCAACTTAATTTCAATTATATTTCTTTTACCTTTTAGTAGATGACATTTGTTTTTATTACAGATTTATCTTTCATTTATTAATTCAATAATGAAGTTTATTCATTGTTTTTAACAGACTTCAAAAAAAGGCGGAGGTTACCAATTCGTCTTTTTTTTAATGTTATTACCTCATAACTTTCGACTGGGTCAACCACTCTTGATGATTCTTTTTTTATATGAAAGGTGGTGGTGTCGTAGGGCCCTATTTATTTGTCTAATTCTGATGATGGCATCCATGAAAAAACCGTGTAAGTCCTAAATTTACATTAAGCATTAAGCATTGGCGAATAGCTCAAGATCACGCCAACCGATTACGATGATTCGTTTATTGGAAAGGATGTACTCCAAGGGTTGTTTAATGATAGTTTGGTTAGGTTTTGATTATGGGATCTCTGACAAAGTAACGGAACTGTTCAATTCTTAAGGCTATCAGGATATTTGGGTCACCTACCGTAACGTTGGTATCGATAACTGATTGTAGTAGTGAAATATGATGATGGATGGAACTCCTCAACGGCTTACAGTAACAGTGCGACTTTTGGAGAATATCTAATTGTCTGTAATCAAATTGCAATGAGCATTGATGTGTGAGCATAAGTTTAATTTAGATTCTCTAAAAATAAAAAATAAATAAAACACTGACAAAATAGAAGCGCCTTCAAAACATGATATTCTAAACAAATTATTATGCTCTAAAGAGTAAATAAACTTTTATTTGGAGTCAGTGTCAGCCAAAGCCGGTACTTGCATAGCATTGGGCGGCGTTGAAGTTGCCAAGTGGACACGCGGGACACACATACCTTGGCTGACGCCGACTCCGAATATAAAAATAGAACTCTAAAAAAGAATACGTAATTATTTTTTACATTTTAGAGCATATTAATCTGCTTGAAATAGCTTGTATTGGCGGTTTTTTTTTGTTAAAATTTGTATTTATTATATTAGTTGTTATTTACATTAATTATGACTTCGTGTCACACTGCAGTTATAAACGTTACCACACAATGGAATGTAATATCGCAACAAGTGCGATCGAACTCAACAACTTTCTTAGAAAATATTTCATGAATGCCATTTTAATTAATAGAACAATTACTTAGAGGGTTATGGTGTCTTAAAATTACCCATAATAAATTAGAAGTTAATTAATTTATTAACTAAAACACATTGTCAATAAAATATTATAAATGCGAAAGTAATTCTGTCAAACTGCGTTCTCCAAAACTACTGAACCAATTTAAATGAAATATGGTACACAGATAGTCTCGTATCTGAGAAAGAACATAGGCTAGACGCTCACTAAGAACTAATTTCCCATATTCCCACTCTCCAATGAGACCTACAAAAATATTGATCAGATTGACTTGAAATGTGGCATATAATACCCTTCTTGATGTAGTCCTTCACTAAAAACCTGTTTCCCCATATTCCCACGGAATGCAGATATAAGCAAAACTGACTGCGAGATTTCCTTCATCATTATTAACTGTTTGATTTTGATATTTGTCATATTTGTTCCTTTAGCAACATAAATTTGCATAAATAACGGGTTTTGCGTTATTCCAGCGGAATTAATAACTACATGGGTAACACGGCGGGGAACAGGTAGGTGTCAATAATTTAAACACAATTATTTATATATATATAAGAGATATCCGGGTATCTATTGACTCATCACAATATCTCTGGAACCATAAGGCGCAGAGACTTGAAATTTGGTAGGAATATTCCTTTTGCTCAGTAGAGGTCAGCTAAGAACGGATTTTGCGAAATTCCATCCGCAAGGAGGGTTGCGGGGTTGTAAACTATGGACTCGTCATGGTATCTCTGGAGCCATAAGGCGCAGATACTGGAAATTCGGTAGGAATATTACTTTTGCCTAAATTAATGCAATTGCCACCCAAAAACATTCAACGCAAACGATGTCGCGGGTTCAGCTAGTATTTTATAACAAGGTGTTCAATAATAAAATCTGTAGTTGGCCTAAGATTTGTTCATTTGTTTTAAGATTCTCGGTTAAGACGCTGCAGATATTTTATTATAAATAAATAAAATTATCATTTAGGCCGTGTGTCTAATTCACGCGTAGTTTTTTTCGAAGTAATTTTTCTTATTTATGCAGGTATATTATCGGAATGCCGTTTTAGAGAATGTGATGGCATTTTATGAAATTTAGACATCTGGAAATGACCAAACATGTCGCCTATAATTTCTGGAATGTCAATATAAAAGTGTTGTAAAAGTTTAAAGAAATTTTGAACATCGCTTGAACTCCCGGGATTTAATTTGAATGAATGAATTGACCCTTCTCTGGGAATGTTAATTTTAAGATATTCAATAAAATATGTATAGATAAACTACGATTGAACTAGTATTTTATGAAAGTGAAAATGACCCAGTGGTGAAACATTACTAAATTAACGATTGTCTTTTGGTAAGTGATGATGCGATCTAACATGGAATCGCGTTAACCTGGCAACAAAGAAACTACTTATAGTTTTTATTCTCAGGAGCATGTCCTTGCTCGTAAAATAGTAATATCGAAGACTCCTTCCAGTCCAGGCTCAGACAAATGAGAAATATGCTGGACCTTTAAAAGATAGATGTATATAGTCGTTTGTCAGTCTTAATATAATTTTGTCGATTTTAGAACTGCTTTTTTAAATGGCTGCCTCATTAAATTGTTTCTGTAACTTAGAATAAAATTAATATGAGCACATTTGAATAGCTTCACCTGCATTTAATTCACTTCTATTAAACTGTCTCATACATTATACCTTCACTAATAGTGTCTGTTTGCAATCTTCTTGTTGCATTATGGATTTTATATTTGTCTTTGTAGGGTTTAAAGTTATTTAATTTCTTTTTATAATCCCCTCGCTTTCGTAGCAACAAAGCATTGTTGATTGAATATACGGCGCTGGTTCTATTCAAATATGGGCATTGTTTCTTTGGTGTTTAAAAATTGAACTGCTTTCAAGACGGTGAATGGTTAGGGCTGCCTCGTTTTGCGGCTTTACGCTTGTTGAACGTCGACCTGTAATGCACGAATAATCAGAGAAATTTCTACAGTTCGTAAGGTTGACGACCTTGTTGGCTTAGTGTGAGTGCTCTTGCTTGCACATATTTTAGATTCGATTCCAGATTTGTATTTTATAGCTTATCTACACGTGCTGTTAAAATAGTCATCTCTTGTCCGATTTAGATTAGCAGGAAATAGTATACAGCACAAGTGCATGTACTAACACAAGCGCACTCCATAGGTTGGTACACGTGCGTACCAATCAGGGTTGTTTCGGCAAATACCTGTATCAAACTGTTGGCCGTGTGTCACGAGTGTGGTGCCTCCTTAGACACAGCCCACCACACGGTGGCAGAATGTTCCGCCTGGGGACTTCAGAGAGTCATTGTGACGTCGCTGATCGGCACAATCCTCTCACTGGCTAGTATTATAGGTGCAATACGCATGAGTGAGCAGATCTGGAGAACGGTTGCCTCCTTTTGCGAGACTGTCATTTCGCTAAAGGCCCGGACGAAGGTCCGGAGTGCAAGTAGGGAACAGGAGGCGAAGGTTCATACAACTCCTACCCCTGTAGAATATTTGTGAGCCGGTTGCAACCGAGGGGCCAGAGAGGAATGCCTCAACCAACCTCTGTCTCCCCACTCATGGTTGACGACGGTCCCGTTGGGTTTTAGTGGATATTGCGAATTCTGCCCCCTCGCGCAGTCCCACATTGCCGACCACACAGTCTAGTTGCATAAATACATTTCGCAGTGACAAAAAAAACCGCAGTGAACTCTTTATTCCTTTACTCAGTAGCCCGATGGGGTGGCAATTCGACCCGACCGGACAGAGATAATGAGGTTGGAGCACACCGCAATCTACATAACTGCAGGCAAATACTGAGAATTTATTGACAGGAAACTCGAATATCAGTTGTTAAATTCGCCCGAACGAGACTCGGATCCGGGACTCGATCCATGGACTTCATATCTGTAATCGAACGAGATGACCACTAGACGAATAAGGCAACTATGTATGCCTGCTGTAAGGTAAATAAGAAGGAGCTCACGTCATTAACGTCCCACTGCTGGGCACATGTCTCCTTAATTGGAGGATAGATGGTATTACACGAACAGAGGCAACTCATGTGCAGGACCACGTCTTAACGGGCTCTTCGAGTCACGGGGATGTTTTGGACTAGTATTGAGATTTTCGTAATAGAAAAGTCAATTTCGATTTTAAATTTGACCGACCCGGGACTCAAATCCAAGACCTCATTTCCGTAGCCGAACATGTTAACCACTAGAACAATGAAGCAGCAATCTACGTGTGCTTTACTATGGGGTTGTGTCTAAAATGAAAGCTTGCCGTATAAACGTATGAAGCTATCGATTTGCTTGGAAATTTGTTAGACTTGAAAAATATTGATACTTTCAAGAAAAAACGTGATTGCACACTTGCAAATTAAGAAACAAAACTAAATTGTAATTTTAACCGATGTGCTTCAAGCCGGTTACATTAGAACGATATTAATGCTAAAGGTGTAGCTCACTTTACTCATTCTTCTCTTTGATTTGCGATTGATTAAAAAAGCAAATTACTTGTCCTCATATCCCCATCGGAACCGGGAACAGTATTTCTAGTACTTTATTAAAACATCTAACAACCCTGATTTATCATTTATGAAAACATGGGAACGTATAGTCAACGTTACGAGTTGGTTTACGAGGCGTCTTACAGAATCGTGAGGTCCATTAATATCACGCATATATTATGATAATATGGTGTATGACAATGAGTACCTTAAAGGAGATATTATCAGCTAGAAAGCCACACTTTACTCTTGTAATTTGAAATTAAAATGATTTTCGTGCTTTATAGCAAACCTATACTCCATAAATGTGTACGTATTAATATAAATCTCGACACACTTTGCTGTCTTGACTATGAATATTGTATGCAAATTGGTGTTTAATAAGATAATGATTCAAAAACGTAGTGTTTCTTCTATTATTCTTATAAAATCACAAAATTCTTCGTTTTAATTATCTGGGTATTTCATGTAAAGACAAATTTGAAGTCGGCTGGATTACTTACATATATGCAAATTTCTAAATTCAATTATATGTAAATTTGCAATACTGGGAATCGAGTTTTATAGTTTTCCTATGGGGAAGAGAATTTCTTAAATAAAGACGAGAAGGAGAAGAAGAAATGACTAGCAAAGTTGCAGAATTGTATTTTATCAGCATCACCTCAGGCAAATTTATTGTTTAAAATCATACTAAAAATTTTTAAAGTTTAAACTGTTTTGTTAAAAGAGAGGTTTTCTTAGGATACGATGGGTCTAGTCTCAAAAGAGACTTAAAGAAATTAAATAAGAATAAAAATAAAGAAAAATTTGCAGAAAAAGAAACTATTTTTAGCATCCATGGCGAGCAAAACCCCCAAAAATAGTCGACGAGAAGAATATCAATCCTCATGCTTGTTCGTCGAGAGGAATAAGGAAGGACAAGCTACTGGGTTAGTTTAGGGACGAAGTGCTACCAGCCCATCGGTCACAAATCTCTTCAAGGATATCATCGCTGTTATAGTGAGAGCGAAGAAGGTTCGACTTCCAAAAGATGATGCGGCCTAAAACCGAAACGCTAAAACTGAGACCGTGCAGTTTCTGGTGAAGACCTCGGGCCCCTCCTCTCCTATCGACGTTGTGACCCTCCCAAAGATTATAATGACTGATGAAGTTCAATTTACCCTAGAAATTTACTTCACTTTATATCAGTGTCACATTGAATCGTTACTTCACATATTTATATAGATTGGGTATTTATTACATACATACATATATAGCATCACGCCTCATTGCCACGATCTTTGCATATCTCCTTCGTTACTTTCATTCTTATTGAATCTTTCATACAAGTTCGTTGGTTTACAGTACTCTTGACCTGGTACTTGTTTAAAATGTCCTGGATTTGATCCAGGAACGTTCGCCTTGGTCTTCCCCTTCCAACTTTCCCATTCACTCTTGACCCATAAATTCTTGTCAGTCTCCTTCATCTAAGCATACCTTTATCAATTTTAATCACTACATCATCTGTTATTCCACAACGTTCTTATAAAGATAGTTAGTAGTAAGTAAGTAAGTAGCAGTCCATTAACGTCCCACTGCTGGGCATAGGCCTCCTCACTCCAAGGTGCGAGGGTTTTTAGAGCATAGGCCCACCATGCTGCTCCACTGCGGATTGGCAGGCATAGTACACAAGTGCACTCTCTATTCCTTCACTCTCCCGATGTTACGGGAATCCGACACGACCGGAGAGAGATCAGGCGCCGGACCGACGGCTTAACGTGCTCTCCGAGGCATGGGGGTGGATCACACCGCCAACTTCCCAACTTCGGGCATATATTGAGAAAATCTTAATGGAAAACTCAATATTGATTTTTGAATTGGCCCGACCCGGGACTCGAACCCAGGACCTCATGTCTGTAGTCGAACAAGCTAACCACTAGACCAATGAGGCAATTAAGATAGTTATTAAGTCACAATTTTTCGTTTTTTGATGTATTTACTTAAATCATCATTTATCTATTATATGCCTTTAAAGTCACTTGGGTTAGGTTTATCTCTATCAATATTAAGTTTAATAGAAAGGCTTTTATGGTGTACAAATACATAGTTGTACCTTCAGAACTGATAAGCGTATTCGGTCACAGGCTGGCTAATGGTTTGTATAATCGTGTAATAGATACTTGTCGTCGGCACTCTCAGATCGCAATCGCTAACCGTGAGCACGCATTACGGATAACCAGATTCGGGTAATGGCTTAACTTGGTGCTTAGTGCGTAAAGAATGCACAACAGCTACACTGCTATACATCATCTGGAAAAACTTGCAATGTCTATCAATCCTCTCCATCATTAAAGGTCGGTAGTCAGCTTGTCTTCTTTATGCCAGTCTCTTATGTTACACCTCTATCTAGTAACCTATAGTTTTTAAAGTAAAAAAACAAAATACAAATTCTTTATTCAAGTAGCTTCAGAAATCTCTTTTGAATCGTCATTAGTCTGTCTGTACGTAACAAATCCATCATGAGTTCGAAAAGTTGATGCCTCTGACATGAAACTGTCAGAAAATTTAGTAGTTACTCTTTTAAAAATAGTTTTTACAACTTACAATATGTAGTATTTAGCTTCCATGTGCTATTGAAATGTCTTCCAAACATTTTTGACACTTAAGTAATCTTCAATACTAAAATATTCCTTACGTAAAAAGACGTTTTCACATATTTCTTACAATTATATAGAGGCAAAAACAAAATGAATAAGGCACCTTGTTAAATATGCGCATGTTCAACCCAAAAAATTATTTCTTAACCCACCAAAGTGGCGTTATAAGATTGTTTTTGAAGAAGCGTGCGATGGAGAGGGCTAAGCTCGGAGCTTCTCTACGCGATCAAATCAGAAATGAGGAGATCCGTAGCAGAACCAAAGTCACCAACACTGCCCTACGAATCGCGAACCTGAAGTGGCAATGGGCGGGGTACATAGTCTGACGAACCGATGAACGTTGGGGCTGGAAGATGCTGGAATGACGACCCCGCACTGGACGACGCAGTGTAGGAAGACCCCCCACAAGGTGGACCGACAATATAAGGAGGGTCGCCGGAAGCCGCTGGAGCCAGGCGGCGCAAGAGACCAATAATAGAGCCAATAATGAAACAAATCTAATACGAGAATAAAATAAGAGCTGGGAGTCCCACAGGTTAAGTATTAGGACCTTTTCTGTTCCTCGTTTATATTACCGTAAATTTATTACTCAAAAGAAAAATTTATTGCTCAATAGAAAAAAACAAAATGTATCAAGTTCACTTTACCGAATGTTAATCAAAACGAAACTATTAATACACTTAATAACGAGGAAGTAGATCTAGTTGATAATGCTGTGTTATTAGGTATCATGTTTCAGTGGGAAGCTTATATTATGAGTCTGTCGAAAAGTCTTAGTTTTGCGATTTATGTGGTAAAAAAATCGTCTTCATACGGTCGCAGAAACTGCTTTATTTATATTTGTTATTGTAAAGGGATGTAAAAGCCAACTTGTTATTATAGTACTTCTAAAAGGTGTTCGACGGTGAAGGAGGTGGGATACCAGGCGGCGCTTGTTTTCGCACCTGCTCCCGCCTCCATAAATCTTCAGTCGGACTCATCTAGGGCACCAGAATGCGCAAGTTGAACCTCTGGTGTCTCACTTACAGATGAAGAGGGTTCCGCTGCGTTTTAGTGGGTATTGCGAGGTCTCCTCCCTTGCCTTCCCAGCGTAAAAAAAGTTCTAAAAGGTCCAAAGGTACCTTAACTTGGTATTCGTACCTATTAAGACTGCTTTAACCTTAATTAGAATTATTAATATTTTAATGGTTTTTTGCATCTCGCCAGACAAACACGTATTTATCTTTGATATCTTCTATTATCATCACGTAATAACATTCAAATCTTTATGTATCATCTCTTATGCAAAAAAGACATAAATGTTGATGATCATACTTCAATCTATATATATTATTCAAAAATCAATTGCTATTACTTAGTTTTGCTAAAACTCGAGAACACCTAGAGTGAAATGGCTAATTTTGAATTTCTTTTTGGAAGTCCAGGGGAGATTTAAAGGTTAAGTAAATAATGCTTGGTTTATAGTGTAAATTAAAATTTTAACAAAAACAGAACCGCTTTCAAAACAAACTTAGAAATATATTAATATACCGACTCCAAATATAAGAATACGAAGACCACTATAAAAGAATACGCAATTATTTCTTAGTTTTTAAAGCATATTAGTATATTTGTAAGTTTGTTTGAAGGCAGTACTTATTTTGTTAAAATTTATATTTATTTTTTGATTTTTAGAGAATCTGAAGTAAACTAACAAATTTGTCTCAATATGTGTACACCTAAAAACGTGTTGCAATGCAGCAAAAAACGTAAGCTCATTGCTATTTGATTACAGACACTTATATTTTCTGCCATAAACCGCACCCTTACTGTAAGCCGTTGAGGAGATCCATTGATCTTCACATTTAACTACGACTAGCACTTGACCATACCGAAGTTACGGTAGGCAACTCAAATATCTGGATAGCCTATAGAAGATTCTGCCGAGTATCGTTCATTTGCTCCTAAGAATTGAAGAGTTCCTTCACTTTGTCATGGATTCCATCATCAGAACATAACCAAACTATCATAAAACAACCCTTGAAGTATATATTTTCCAATAAAAAAAATCTTCGAAATAGGTTGGCGCGATCTTGAGTTATTCGTCCATTTGTCACGCACATGCTTAATGCAAATTTAATACTTATCCGGTTTTTTCATCAGAACTGGATTAAAAAAAAATGGAACCCAGTGACGAGCACAACCTTTCATTTAAAATAAATCAGAGACATGAGGTAACAAACATAAAAAAAAATACATACGAATTGATAACATCCTCCTTTTTTGAAGTCGGTTAAAAGGCAACAATTTCGCGTTCCCTTTTTATTTATTAAACATTTGATGTTAGTCCCGTCGTTTATAAATCAAATTGAATTTAAAGGAATCCTTATGTTTTTTGTTAATATTTAATTTCGAAATTGTCAGCCAAATATTTCTGATCGCATCTATGAAATTTTACAGAGTTTGGCGGGGACCTGGGTGTAAACGTCCCATCTTTTTGTTCACGAATTATTTTTGTCCTGGTTCAAATTTTGACCACATTTTTTTACTAAAGTGACTTTATTGATTTTGAGGTAGTACGAAGTTTGCCGGCTCAGTTGGGTCATATATAATAATAGATTAAGATTGATGTACAAGTAAATCGTAGGCTCTGTGGGAAAACATTTTCATCTAATGTTGACGATGTTACGTCACACTTAGGAGTTAGTGCCTACGACCTCTAATAACGCCGCTAAGCTTGACCTAAGCGTGGGAATGCATTTGCCGCGTTAGAGCTATTAAGGCAATACAGTAACACCTTCAAGTAAGACAGGTGGTTTTATACTACTACAAGTAAAAGCACTTGACACTGTCAACAATGTATTGCAGAATATTGGTAACAGTTATTTGTAACGGTCTTTAAAACAACCAGTTTGAAAAAGAGATTCAAAATTTAAAAATTATTCACCTAGTTCTTGCAGCACTTTTGAATGGTCAATATCCTTTTTATATTATTTCCAATGTACGATTGGTGATTAAGTAACATCAGTATCTTTGTGTCCTGTTCTGAGATGAACCAACGACAAATTCAGTTGGGTTTCCTTTTTTAACCGACTTCAAGAAAAGGAGGAGGATATGAAATTTTCTGGGTTTGTTACTTCATATCTTCCGACTGGGTGGACCGATCTTGATGATTTTTTTAAATGGAAGGTGCTTCTGATGGAAAAGTGTTAATTTTGCATTAAGCATGTGCGCGACAAATGGACGAATAACTCAAGATCACGCCAACTGATTTCGATGATTCTTTTTTTATTGGAAAGTATATACTTCAAGGGTTGCTTTATGATAGTTTTGTTAGGTTCTGATGATGCATGCCATGACAAAGTGACGGAACTCCTAAATTCTTAGGAACAAATTTACGATACTCGGCAGAATCTTTTATAGGCTATCCGGATATTAATCAATGGAACTCCTCAACGGCTTACAGTAAGGGTGCGATTTATGGCAAAATATATAACTGTGTGTAATCAAATGGCAATGGATTTTACGTTTGTTGCTGCATTGCAATATTATAAGGTGTATTACGTGCGAAGAGGTGGTAGCAGAGTGGGTGGGGGGAGGGAAAGAAGGAAACTTTTACGTATTAGTATTGCACTCGATTACCATATAAAAGACTGGTGATAGCGGGGTAGTCTTTTTTTTAAGGCTGGGAAATCCTCGTGGATACCTGGAATACTCGGGAGGATGTTCCAGGATATGCCGGACTCATACCAGCTAAAATCTAGCGGTGCTCCTACATCACTCGGAGACGGGGTCACGAGAACGCGACTGACATTCGCACCCACCCCACCAGCGATGTGCCTGCTTAGGCCCAACTCGGTCAATGGCCAAAACTTACTCCGAAGGTGGATTGCCTGGAGCACCTGGCAAGCCACCACCAACCTCGCCGGACCTCTCTTTATTGGGCAACGGACCCCGCTTCTGTTACCCAAAGGTCACTACTCAGGACGGAGACGGCGATCGTGGGCCTCTCGCCTCCTTCCCGGCCTTCTCCTGCGAACGGTCAAAGTGGTCACGTTCGCCTCCCTCAATCGTTTCGCCATCTCCTTCCGCGTTATGACATCCCCCAAAATAACTGACCTGTAACGTATAAGGTTGCGGGTTCGATCCCGAGTGTGGCGATATCAAAGTAAATTTCACTTTGCAAAGTTGCTTTATTTAAACGGTGCGATCTCTTTTGAGTAACACGTTGTACCCATATTCAGACAAATTTGTTAGTGTACTTCAGATTCACTAAAAATCATGAAATAAATAAAAATTAAAAAAAAGAACTGCCTTCAAAACAAACTATAACAATTTTTTTTGTTAAAATTTTTAATTATTTACCATCATCGTTACAATATCATTAATTTTTGTCAATTTTTGCACCATCTGGCACAAATGGATTATAATAGCAAGAAATTGGTTCGTGAGCTTTCAATATATGGCACTGTATAGTTTTTTGAAAATGTGATAGTTACTTATGTAAATATAATGAATGAATCATCTACTAGGAGTTATTAAGTGCATGAACTTAAAAATAAAGTGTATGAACTAAAAAGTATTTTATTAACTATTGTGAATGTGAACAATAACTTGGTCGGATTTATTAGTATCCAATATTTTCTTTATACTATCTGGATAATATTTTTACTTAATTACATTAGTATTGTACGAAGCAATGACCGATTGGCCTTCAACTTGATTTTAGGTACACGAACAGTCGTGAAATAATGTTATAAAGTCATGCATTAATATAATGAATGCCACTAATTATTATTTACATATTCTCTTTGTGCATAGTTAAAGGAAAATTAGTTTAAAGCACTTTATTTGATCGATATTTTTAAGAGAAAACTTAAATGGACTTAATTGGTTTCAAAGGCTACATACAATTAATGTCAATGATTTGAAGTGTTACCTAGATATTACAAAACTTGGGAATTGCTGAGTTGTTCAAACTTAAATAAAGTTCATTGAAAGTGTACTATAGTAAAGAAGTTACCAACTGAGTTTGGTGTAAGTTTATTGTCGGACCAAAGCGCGAAAGAATCCTTTTTTTTCTTGTCGGGGGTGGGGGTGTGGGGGTGGGGGGGAATTTTCAAAAACATACTCGAGATCTGGGGAAAAGATACCGGGTTATGTGGAATATTTCCCACTAAAACCCTCTCGATACATCGTATGCCTGCTGGGGGGGGTGGAACTGGCTACTCAGGCAGAACATACTAGCGCCACCCTTGCACAAAAATCTGACGGTCATCTTGGAGCAGACAGTGTCCCCACACTGACACCTCATGATCTACCTCGCAGCCCTCGCAGGCATAGCGGCAGTTCGGTTACCACGGCGGGCCCGATGTACAACTGTGCGAGCGGGATCATCCCTCTCACGGATTTTTTCGGCAGTCTCCTTTTTGCGAAGAACATCTTCACAGAAAGAGACTACTACTCTCCACGCATCTAGCTCTTTGAGCATCGCTGGTACTACGGTTTTAGCCGAAAGATCACGCCCTATCTTGTCGATCAAAATCCGTATTTCAGAGTACCACGCGGGGTACTCTTCAAGCGTCGTCTTGTTCTGCCTCACAGTGATAACATCCAGCGGATCCTACGGACTTAAGATTTTAAGCCGTTTGTTAATAACATTATCAGGATATAAAATATGAAAATTATTGACAAAATAGAAATAAAAGCTTAATAGGACATCGAACTTTTTACACTCTAATGCTATCAATAAAATAACGATATCAAAAATGTTAAGTGAAATCGAACTGTACATGAATTTCTACTTTCAATGTGCTCTCTTCGGACCTACATAATCAACTCGTGATTTGCAACTTGAATAAATTTAAATACAATAAATACAATTGTAAAATATCTCTGTGCACGCATGCAGATGCACGCATTCCACATAAAACCGTCTATTCCGCTGTAACATGATAGTTTAGGCCTTTATTTAATATGCGTATTTATCGCAGTGGCTAACAATAGCTTAAATATTTCATACGTGGCAAAATTGGATACCAATTGCCTAATGCTCGTTTGCTATTACTAGCTCTTCTATACATATCTACTTGCAAACTTCTTGATTCCGTGGGAGTAAAAGGAAACCCGCACGAGGTGGAATGTACGTCGCGAAACGAATATGTAAAACAAAGTTCAAATCAATTGGGTGATTAGTTTTGCAGACGTCACGGTTATTATTTCCTCTTTTATTAAAGCAAGGAGGATTCCTTGGAAGCTGCGGCTGTTATTCAGCTCAAGGTAACTGCGAGAGCTCTACCTGACGATGGTTAGGTCTGGAAAACCAGAAACTTTATCAACCAGGCTCTGATCCAAGAGTGGAAGAAAGAACTCGGGTCCCCAGCAACGGACGGGGCCACTGTGGAGGCAATACGTTCTCACTTGGAACAATGGCTTTCCAGCGGGCACAGGATATTTTCCTATAAACTGTTGCAGATTCTTCCAAAAGTTCTTGTACAAAAAGTCTACACCGAAAGGAGACACCCGCTTGCAATGAGTGTTGCCTTCGTGGCTCATCGGCGGCAACCTCTAGCTGGAGCGCATTTTAGACGCGATGCGTTCTAGTGGGAGATGCTGGGTGGGAGTGGCCTTCTTCTACGAGATAGTAATATCGATAAAGAAGGCTCACGAGCGAGCGAGGGAGAATGCAGTAGATGATTCCTGTCACTGCCTAAACAGGCAGGATTAGTATCCTGCCTGTTTAGGCAGTGACGACGATCCTGTCTAGGCGACGCATATTTAGGCACCTGCGCTCGCTTCCGTGAATCCTCATTCAGATTCAATCGAGCTACTAAGGAGAAATGCTTCTGTCACTGACGGATGAATGGGGTCTCGCTGGATTTGAGTGGGAATAGCGAGACATGCTCCCTCATCAAATCCCACACTTATTTTCCAGCGAAAAAAAGGTTGACTGGCCGGAACCGTTACTGAGCGATAATGCTGTCTTCTTGTACTCTATACGCAAGTTATTTTATATATTTCCTTATCTCGTTATAGGAGGCCCATGAGCGAGAGAGGGAGAATGCAGTATATGATTCTTCTCACTGCCTAAACAGACAGGATACTACGCGACGCATATTTAGACACTGTTCTCGCCTCCGTGAATCCTCATTCAGATTCAACCGAGGTACTAGGCAGAAATGATTGTGTCACTGTCGGATGAAGGGGGTTCCGATGGATTTGTGTGTGTATACTGAGGCATCCGTCTGCGCTAAGTCTCATACTCATGGCCCTTGGGTCGAGGACTGTACGTAAAAACATTTCCCAGTGAAAAGAAAAAGTTGCCTGGCCAGAACCGTTACTTAGCGATAATGCCGTCTTCGCAAGTTATTGTATATTTTTCCTCTTTTGTTTGTGGTGTATAATAAAATGTATTAGCTCTTATTCAAGCCAGGCTTTACGTAGCAAATTGGAGTCAAATATCATTTACATATTTAGTTAAACTGTTCTCTTCAGACATTTTTGAACCAGAAGCAGTTTGAATGTAATTATTACACTAAGACACTATCCAAGCAACGGGCTATATCTAGTGGGGCAGGATGTAAGGTATAAACAATCATTTCCGTGAAAGCGACTGATGTTGTAGATACGTTTTCAGATATTTGTGAAGCCAATCAAGTGCAGTGCACCGGTCGTTACTTCGAAACAAACATTACGTCTTTCATTACAGGCAATTTGCCCTTTGTTACCAGACTATAAGGTGTAAATTTAAAGGATATTGTATATTTAAGCGTGAAATAGTTGTACAAATTGTATATCATGCTATACGTAGAAGAAAGATGTAACTGAAAAACATCAATTTTTCAGGAGCGACAAAAATTCATTTTTCTGAAGCAACTGTTACAGATAAATAAGTTCTTAAGAATAGCTTAAATTAATATTCAATTTCGTGTATATTTTGTTTATAAATAGCTGTGTTACCCCACGTATTTCTGGTTCCCTTTTTTTTAACAAATGTAGCCTAAGTAACTCCTTATAACCATCGCTGTCTTTTGCAAAGATTAGACGGAAAAAACAGACAGGAATAAGTTAAGTGGAAAGTTTGCTGGTTTTTTTTATTTATTAAAGTAATATTTTTTTTATAAAACTATCGTTTCATTTAGCTGTAATAACACGATGGAGCGTAAATAATGCTAATAAAACGTTTTAAAAATGTGCTTTTTTAAATCAGGATTGATTCGGAAGCGGTCTCCTAAACCGTGTATATCAATTAAAATTATATAAAAATTATAAGTGTATGCGTACATTGTATATATATCAGAAGTGAAACTTCTTTGGCAAACTAATTTTTAAGTCTTGTTTATATTTATACAAATCTAAAACTTTAGATTTCCGAGACTTAGAGGGAGGGAAAAAGAAAGATATGTGAGAAATTTAATTGACATTAAAATATTAAAAGTGTTGTAAATTAATACAAATAATTTATTAAAATGTCAAAGAAAAAATGTAAATAAAAATGCCACGTGTTTTCGTCCTATTTAACCTTCAAACAAATTTGCATAAAAATTGCTGCACAAATTTTACCCTCACTGGATTTCATTTAATTTAAACAACTTTCATTGGATATAAATAGTTTATAATCTGTTTTCTATGGTTGACTCTGAATGTTATAATTTTGATAAGAATGTCACGTTGATATTTTCAATGTCACAATGTATCTAACGAGTAATATAATAAAATAATTAAGGTGTTATATAATTATAAAATATTAAAAAAACTAAAATGTTGACGATAGCTGACTTCAGTGTCGGTTTCTTTTTATATTTTATTGCTGACAGATTAGCGCTTGACTGTGATCTCGCTTGATGGTAAGTTTTTTTTTTTTTTTTTTTTTTTTTATTGCTGACAGATTAGCGCTTGACTGTGATCTCACCTGATGGTAAGTGATGGAAGTCTAAGATGGAAGCGCGCTAATCTGTTAAGAGGCGATATACCCCTTACGGTTTCTACACAGCATCGTACCGGAACACAAATCTCTTTGTTTGGCGGTACGTTTTTGCTGGTAGGGTGGTAACCTAGCCACGGTCGAAGTCTCCCATAAGTCCAGACTCAGATAAATTAGAAAAGACAATTTCCTAAATTTTGACCCTCCGGGGATCGAATCCGGGACCTGCGCTAGCAAAGCGAATACTCTCACCACTGCGCCAGCGAGGCCGTGAAAAGGTTTTTTGTGAAGCTCTTTAACGTCCCACTGCTGGGCCCAGGCCTGCTCACTCCGAGGGGCGAGGGTTTTTAGAGCATAGAACGCTGCTTCACTGCAGATTGGCAGGCATACTACACAAGTGCACTCTCTATTCCTTCACTCTCATAGTCCGATGTGACGGGAATCCGACACGACCGGAGAGAGATCAGGAGCAAGACCGACGGCTTAACGTGGTCTCCGAGGCATGGGGGTGGATCACATCGCCAACTTCCCAACTTCGGGCAAATATTGAGAAAATCTTAATAGAAAACTCAATATTGATTTTTGAATTGGCCCGACCCAGGACTTAAACTTAGGATCTTATGTATGTAGTCGAACATGCTAATCAATAAGGCTGTTCCAAAAGAAGTATAACTTCAAAATAGTCGTAATACGACGTACGACTTTCTTCTTAGATGCGTGCGATATGTTGTAATGGGCAAGTGTTGAAACAGGGAAGCCCTCGATTGTTTGACGTGTGCCGCTGAGAAGATGGATGGCGGTTATACGGTGTACGGATTGGAAACATATGGCAGATTGATTGATTCAAAATGGTTGCGAAATTGATGTAGAAATACATGTTCTCATACAGCGCGTGAGTTATTAATTGTCGTGAACAATTGCTCCGTGTTGGTGGTAATATCGCTCATGTGTTATGTTCGAAGCGAATGTTAGACACATTTTTAATTTTCGTCATTAATCCGAGTCGGAAATCGGATTATTTGTCTGTCATTTAACATACGCTTGCACCTGCTTCGTCGTTCTTTTTAAAGTCAGGTAATTTACAATTCGTCATTGGAGATTTCAATAAATTATTTGTATTAATTTTCGACACTGTTAATGTTTTAATGATAATTAAATTCCCAACATAAGATATGTTTTTTCCCTCCCTTTTCCCTCCCTCTAAGTGTAGCAAAATAAGTTAGATAAGTTAATGAAGATGTGTTAAAATGACACGTAAAAAGTAAGTAAGTAACAGCCCGTTAACATCCCACTGCTCGGCACAGGCGTCCTCACTCATATGAGAGAGGGTTTTTAGAGCATAGATCCACCACGCTGCTCCACTGCGGATTGGCAGGCATAGTACACAAGTGCACTCTCTATTCCTTCACTCTCATAGTCCGATGTGACGGTAATCCGACACAACCGGAGAGAGATCGGGCGCAGGACCGACGGCTTAACGTGCTCTCCGAGGCACGGGGGTGGATCACACCGGCAACTTCCCAACTTCGGGCAAATATTGAGAAAATCTTAATAGAAAACTCAATATCCATTTTTCGATTGGCCCGACCCGGGAGTCGAACCCAGGACCTCATGTCTGTAGTCGAACATGCTAATCACTAGACCAATGACACGTAAAATGGTATAATATTTAAAGTTTTCTTAGATATTACACTCTTTAAATGTTATACCTTCTCGTCAATATCGATTCAGTCATAACCGCAACGATATATTGCGTAATTAAGATTTACATATAATCTTATTTAATTAATTGTTAAATTCACGTAAAACGTAAAAACAACAACAACAACAAAAAATACTTTATTGCACAAAAATTAAGTTTAACATATAATATAACAGAGAAAAACACTTATTAATATTAAAGTACGGCCTTATCACTACAAGTGATCTCTTACAGGCAACCTTACAGACTAGGACTTAAAGATAACATATGGGTTGGTGCAAAAAGTATTAAAAGATGGACATACATACTAATATATACTTAAATAATATAAATATAATATATATGACAGATATATAAACATACATTTCTATTAATACATAAATACATATTATGCATGATTCTCTAGTGATGATGAGAGGTAATGAGCCTTCAAACGATTTTTAAAGATTCCCAATGAAGCTGAATGTCTGACTGTATATGGAAGACCGTTCCAGAGTTGTACTGCTTTCGCTGTGTATGACAGTTCACTGCATATATATATATATATTAGAAAACTGTATGTACATAAAAACATTGACTCTTTTAATAAAAAGAGTGAATGTATATCATATAACTTACGAAACCAAAACAAACTTGTTATAAATTCTAGTAGGCTGCATAAGATTAACAACTCATTTAAGGGTAACTGTATACGTTTCTATAATAAACTCCCACAAGACGTTCTAAAGATGTCAATTAATAAATTCAAAGTCTTTGTTAAAAGAAAGTTGATAGAAAAATCGTATTATAAGTTGCAAGATTACCTAGACGATAGAAACGCTTGGGAGTGAACAAATTGCTCTAATTTTAATTAAAATATAGTAAACTATTACGTTATTGTAATGATGATGGTAAAAAAAATACCCGACTGAGTTTGTTGTGGGTTCTTCTCGCATCAGGGCGCGAAGGAACCCTCGTAACTTTAGATTTTAAGCCGAGCTTGAGTACCATCATCAGACGTATATTAGAATCAGAGTGTGGAAAATAAATACATAATTTGACTATTCAAAAGTGCTGTAATATGCCTACTTGAATAAAGATATTTTTTTATTTTGAAATATATACGGGTATGACAGAAAGGAGTGGATAACTTATTATCACTTCGCGACCGAAGACTAGAAGGATAAGAGGAGTCGTGGCCGAGGAAGGAGAAGCAGTTTTTAAGATAAAGAGGAGTGTTGGGGAGGAAAAGTATAGAATAGAGGAGGTATAGAGCATGAAAGTTACGTCTATCTTTTATCGTCAACCATTTAAAGCTGCAGGCGGTATTGGGTGATGTGGTAAAAACGAGCAAAAAACAAAATTTAAAATGCGTACGTACAAAGTATACATGTCAGAAGTGAAACTTTTCTGGCAAACTAATATTTAAGTCTTGTTTATATTTCTACAAATCTAAAAGTTTAGATTTCCGCGAGTTAGTGAGACGGAAAAATGAAGATATGTTAGTAATTTTAATAAATTTAATTGTCATTACAATATTAAGTGTAAGTTATTACAAATAATTTATTAAAATCTCAAATGACCAATTGTAAATAAAGATTCCACGTGTTTTTTGTCGATATTCGAAATTGTTTATTAAATTTTATTTTTGAATTTAAAATTTAGAAAAGGGTATTTATGAAATTTATTATTAAATGACGAGTGGCAAGTTAAAATGCCACATGTTATTTGTAAATATTGAAACTGCCCAACCTTCAAACGAATTAACATTAAAAACGCTGCACATCTTCGTGACGCTAATCACGCGTTTCATCCGTAAAAATTTTACTCTCGTGCGCCTAAAGAAGTTTCACTTCAAATATCTATATTTGACGAGACAGAGAACAGTCCTACTTGAAGAAGGAATTTATGGAAAGTATTTTTTTTATACAAACCGACTTAACCACTATCAAATTATGTGTGATGATACAATGATACCTTTTTTATATATAAATGTCGGAGTGCGGTAGTCTGTGGAGCGCTGGCGCCATCTGTCTATCGGCGTGGGACAGAGTCAATAGAGGCGCACGTCTCTCGGTTGATCTCGGGTGACGGTCCGCCAGAGCGGTCGACTATTGAAACTGCCGTGTTCCTAGCTATTATTGTAAATTAAATTGTGTAAATTGATATCGCGAACATTAAGTGATTGAACATTATACTCTGAGTTAATTAATAAAGTGTTTGATTGCACCAACATTACCCACCAACGGCCACAGAATGGAACATTGAATTTAATAACCCTACGCCTCTACGTTTTATGCTTCCTTTCTCTCTTATTCTCCGACACACACACACACACACATATATATATATATACATACTTAACTCTTGAATTCGCAGCTTTAATCATATCATTAACGCTGTTATATATTAAAATAAAGAGTATTGCAAATCTAATGATGATTTTGAAAATAGGCTCTTCTTATTTTCCTCACCTCGATTGTACAAAAAAAGACTGCTATAAAAAAATTGCAAACCAATAGTACGTCGCGATTTGTAGCGTGAAATTGCTTCGTGTGTACGTTATATAGAAACATTAGTCGATGTTTACGGTTCACCAGTTAATGGACCCGCGGTGATTTAAACCCAAATGCCTCAGTAAAGAGCGTAACTCTTTTGAGAAACTGTTTTTTTGAAAATATATAATGAACTGACCCCCTTTCTCAGAAACGGCGCGGTTAAAGAATTAATGTTTCCAATTGTGTTCCTGTTAAAGCTATTTGAAAACATTAACTTTCTAGTATGTTTTTTTTTTGTCTTTCACGTCTGTATATTTGACGGAATCGCTGGCGTTGAATAGTTTGAGAGTTTGTTTTGCTAACAGAGATCCTAAGTTCTATTTTCAGGTACGATAATGTAGAGTGTCTATCCAACTGTGACGTGAAGTGCGACAGGGAGATGTTATCTCCTCGTAACTGCGGCGCTGGAAGACCTTTTTAAGCTTTTGGAGTGGAACGGACTGGGCATCAACATCATCGGCGAGTACATCACTCATCTACGGTTTGCCGATGATGTAGTCATTATGGCAGAAACTCTGGAAGATCTCAATACAATGCTCGATGACCTCAGCGGAGTTTCTCAACAGATGGGCCTGAAATTGAACATGAGACAAAAATGATGTCTAATATCCATGTACCGCCACACCCAGTCATCGTTGAGAACTCAGCTCTCGAAATTGGTGACGAGTACACATACCTGGGACATATAGTTCAGCTAGGTAGGTCCAATCTCGAGAAGGAAGTCAACCGCCGAATCGAACTCGGTTGGGCAGCGTTCGGGAAACTACGCCAGATATTTTCGTCCGATTTCCCTCAGTGCCTGAAGACTAAAGTCTGCGAACAGTGCGTGTTGCCAGTGATGACCTACTGTTCTGAGCCGTGGTCGCTGACTATGGGCCTCATGCGGAAGCTCAAAGTCACTCAGCGTGCGATGGAGAGGGCTATGCTCGGAGTTTCTCTACGCGATCAAATCAGAAATGAAGATATCCGTAGTAGAACCAAAGTTATCAACATAGTCCTACGAATCGCTAACCTGAAGTGGCAATGGGCGGGGCATATTGTCCGAAGGACCGATGGACGTTGGGGGCCAAAGGTGGTGGAGTGGCGACCCCGCACCGGACGGTGCAGTGTAGGCAGGCCCCCTACAAGGTGTACCGATGATATAAAGAGGGCCGCCGGTAGCCGCTGGAGCCAGGAGGCGCAAGATCGGGCCTTGTCGACGTCATTACGTGAGACCTATGTCCAGCATTGGACGTCCATCGGTTAAAGCGACTACGACGACGACGAATGTAGAGAAAAGTGTTTTCTAATTTCTTAATTGTTGGGAGACATCTGCCGTATCAATTGTCCAGCAAAAGCGCACTCTTCCTTTTAGATTATGTACCTTAGTTTATCAAGTGTTAATCCATTAGCAGTTTAAAAATGTCATTTTATGCGATATATATACACTATTCTAATTTAAATTAAACCAATTGGAAGATTACGTTTATTGCTAGGTTTCTATAACTCTATGTTAATGTGATAAGCGTTATTTTACTGCTATATTTGTATACTAGCTGTGTCCGGATCTTCGTCCGCATGGAATACTGTTTTGGACGGCATTTTTAATAATATAAGCTAATTGTTTTGCAAATGAGACACACGTGAATAATTTAAAGAGCTATTTTCAGCTTGTTGTGTACGGCGCAGTGCTTAGCAAGTTTCTTATCGGTGTTTCCATCCTTTGCAACTCTTTTTTTTATTAAATAAAAGTAGCCGACGTCCTTTCTCATTTGTGTACCAAGTTTCAGTATTTTTGGCGTGAAAGCGCGACAGACAGTTACTTTCTCATTTATAGTATTAGTAAGTATGTATTTGATGATTATGTAACTGTCACTAGTGGTTAGAGTAACCAAATAATTGGGATTTTCAAAAAAAACAAGTGTATATCAAAAAACTCTTATTCTTCGACGAATGACGACGATAATTTTGTTTATATATTAATACTAGAATGCATTACTTTATAAGTATACATGTGAATATTAAGTCACATTTGGACACCATTTACCCCTTTTCTTGATAAAATCTTCCAAACCCTCTGCTTGCTTTGCAGAAATCCACCTTAATAAGGCCACCTTTTTGTACCTTTCATTTAAATTATTGTACTGTATGTATTCCCTTTATCGCCTGTGGTGTGTAATAAAGTATATTCTCTCTCTCTCTGTCGAAAGAAATGGTACAAATTATGAAAAAGACATTGAAATCGATTCATTTATGGACGAAACATAATAGGAAATAACAATAAATAAGAATTAAAAAAAGAACTACCTCCAAAACCTTAGAAATATATATGCTGTATAAAGTATCATATTTGCGTATTCTTTTTTGAGTTCTTCGTATTCTTATATTCGGTGCCAGCGTCAGGCAAGGTAGGTGTGTCCCGCGTGTCCACTTGGCAGCTCCGGCGCCGCTCACACCTGTAGCTGTATATGTAGTTACAATCTATAGCTATTTATGTAGGTACCTTGACTGACATCGACTATCCAGATTTATATAAAATATTCTGCCGAGTAACGTTAATTTGCTCCTAAGAATTGAAGAGTCCCGTTACTTTGTCAGGGATCTCATGTTCTAACCTAACCTAACCAAACTATCATAAAACCAACCGTTGAAGAATATCCTTTCCAATAAAAAACGAATCAACGAAATCGATTGGTATGATCTCGAGTTATTCGTACATTTGTCGCACATGCTTATGGATGGATCATCAGCATTGAACTAAAAGACATGGAACCCCACGACAAACTCCACCTTTCATATAAAAAAGAATCATCAAGATCGGTTCACCCAGTCGGAAGATATGACGTAACAAACTTAAAAAAAAATACAGACGAATTGATAGCCTTCTCCTTTTTTTCAAGTCGGTTAAATCAAATCAAAATATTCTTTATTCAAGTAGGCTCAAAAAGCACTTTTGAATCGTCAGTAGTCTGTCCGTTGGTAACAAATCTACCACCGGTTCGGAAAGTTGAATCCGCTGAGAAGAAACCGGCAAGAAACTCAACGGTTACTCTTTTAAAGATAGTTTTGTATGCTACAATGTGTAATATATTGCTTCTGTGAGCAACTGGAATCAAATCCAAACATTTCTATCGCTTAAATAATCCTCAACGTTATAATATGCCTTTTGTAAAAGGATGTTTTTGACATATTTCTTAAAACTATGCGGAGGCAAATCCAAAACTGATTGAGGTATCTTATTAAAAATGCGTATGGAAAAAAAGAGGTCTTATATACATAAGAAGATCTATCTCTAAAAATAGATTATCAAGAGGTAAGATGGTATAAATCACCTTATATAAATATCTTCTCGAAAGCAAATTCAACTCAAGATCTCAGAAAACGAGGTGTACAGTTCACACTTCTATGCCATTTCCGTACGCGGATACCGATAATCCTTTGAGCATTATGTTAAGACCTGAGATCGTAGGAATCAGATAATACTCGAGAAGACATTAATCAATGTCAGATTGACGTACAACTCGCAATGGAAATAACGTATCGGGTTGCATTCGAGCATTCATTGAACAGTAGTCGATTATATGCCTCGAGCAAGCTGGATTAGCGCTCTCTCTATAAGCTTTAAACACCTCTATCAATAAGGAATACATATATTAACCTCGTTCATTCTTCTCCTCTTTATAATTGAAGATATACCTAAAGTCTAGACGCCTGTTTACTTAAATTGACTATTGATCTCTTTATTTTTGGCTTTCCTCTTCTTGGGGTCTAAATTCAATGTTTTCATTCTGTATTTTAATAATAAAATATAGCAGTGACGCATTGACTTTAACATCCTGGTTTCCTTAATCTAACGAGCGTTACGTATTTAATTATCACGACTCAGTTTCATTCAATCCCCTCAAATTAAAGTGAGCAGTACGTATAGAATATTTTGAGAATGTGTTTCTTGTAATTACTGTTTTGGATAGGGAAATACTTTTTGCTACGCTACAATCGAGGTATGTACATGTCAATTATAAAAGTCTGTTGAGTCTTTACTCATTGCCAAGAAAAAATTACGACGTAATATTTATATTTATGATGAATTTCAAATAAAACTATATTATTGTATATAATACAATAAAGCTTTTTGAAAGAGTATACTTGGGATCTAAATTTACATAAGATGGAACATTTGAAAGTGATATTGAAAGGAGAGTGAATGCAGGGAATATGGTAAATGGTGCTCTGTACGCCTTTATGAATGACTCTGCATGGAGGAGTGTTGATGCCAACACTTATGTATTGCAGGGAAAGTTGGATATGGTAGAAGAAGCATAAAAGTAAAATAAATGTGGTAGAGCTAAGAGCGTTGAGAAGGATGTGTGGATTGAAACTGAGTGACAAAGTAAGAAATACTGTAAGAGAACGTTGTGGTATAAAAGAAGATGTAGTGACTAAAATTAAGAAAGGTATGCTTAGATGGTTTGGGCAAGTAGAGAGAATGAATGAATGCAGACTGACAAAAAGGATTTATGAGTCAAGAATGAATGCGAAAGTTGGAAGGGGAAGACCAAGGCGAACGTTCCTGGACCAAATCGAGGACATTTTAAATAAGGGCCAGGTCAAGAGTACTATAAACCAACGAACGTGTATGAAAGGTTTAATGAGAATGAAAGTAGCGAAGGAGATATGCAAAGGTCGTGGCAAGTGGATGGACGTGGTCTCTGCCAACCCCTATGCGAATAAGCCAAGTAAGCTAAGTAGGTTTCACTTCCTCCACGTGTCGAAGCACACTCTTAATTTATGTAGTGACACTCCTTGAATGTTTTCTTGGAGTTTATTATAGTGAAGGGCTCCTAAAGAAGTTTCACTTAAAAAAAGACATTTCACTATATTTTTGGACTATTGTATTTTAATAATTCAACATTTGTTTAATTATTCACTAGCTGCTACAACTGCGTCTACGTACAAAAGTACGGCGACATCTATTTCGATGCCTCTACGCTCTTTAAATTTCTTATATCTTCTAAGATACCCATTTTAATGAAATGCTATTAAGGGCAGTCTTGACCTACATGAAATATGCTAGGTATGTAATGTATTTAATTAGATAAATAATAATGATGCATTGTATAAAATGGCTTGGTAAATAATACATATTTCTTTGCAATACATAAAAGATAAAAGTGGTTACTTTGGGTTATCCTTTTGAGATAAATATATACAAGAGCCAAGTTTTTCATTGATCTTTTAAAGATATACAATTTCGTAATAGATTAATTTGATATATCTCGTAAGATTTAGCCGGCGTTTGCGATTTAAGAGCCCAAATGTTAGTTACGATATCACATTACAAATCTTTGGATTTTTAGGTTTTTTTTTAAGTATAATATGTATGTATTATACGTATAAATCTTCCTCTTGAATCACTTTTATATATTGCTGACTTTTATATTGTGCATAGATTGTAGTTCGAAAGTATATCAGGATTGAACATTAATCAGCGTCTGTACGGTGAACACTCAATGACAACGCTATATCATATTGCCGTGTCCGTTTAATGTACAGTAGCCCGATCATACGCCTCGGGCGCATTGCATCGGCTTATTATATTAATTAATTGTAATCGATGAATAAAATTAAGCTACTGGTTTGTACATTTTTAATTTGATTGCACTTACGCTGCCTGTGTCTATCTAAGACTGACTGACAGACAGTTTTAATATGAGAATTTCTTTAATTTACGCCTTAAGGCAAAACGGGAATATTTCTTTAAATAAAAATATAAACACCGTGTAATATCAAGTTGAAGCTTAATAAGAGAGTAGTGGATAAGTGAGAAATCTCTTTAAGAGAGTTTACTTGCCTGGTCACGTCGTTTTTAGCCTCTAAAACCTTTGTAAGAGTGAAGATGTAATATTTACAAATAACATGTGGCATTTTAATTTGCCACTCGTCTATTAATAATTTATAACATACTATATTCATATATTTCATAAATTTTAAATTCGTCATTTAAGATTTCATTAAATTATTTGTTTCAATTTTCGACACTTTTAACATTTTAATGACAATTAAATTCCTAACATATCTTTTCTTTTTTCTCCCTCTAAGTCTCGGTAGTCTAAACTTTTAGATTTGTACATAAACTAGACATAGAAATTAGTTCGCCAAAGAAGCTTCACTCCTGACATGTGTACTTTATACGCACGCACTTTTGATTCGTGTAAATTAAGTAAATTAATAAAGAATATAATTTTGAAATCATATTAATAAACACGAGGCATTTCGTTTAGTTCTTAGAAGCCGTGCCATGAGTAATCATAAAATAAGAAACAATGATCAGGTTTTTTTTAGATTATGAAGATAACAGATCGTATTATCGCTTGACTGTGATCTAACTTAATGTTAAGTTGCATGTTAGAATAATAAAGGACAAATGTTATTACCTACATAATATTAGTTACCCGCATAGTTCCCGATCCTGTCAGAACATGGGAAAAAGACTATATTTCGAGACTAGTCGTTCGGTAGTCGGTAGACCCCCCACCAGGTGGACTGATAACATCAGGCGGGTCGCTGGCAGCCGCTGGATACAAGCAACCCAAGATCGGGCCCATTGGGATTTATTAAGAGAGACCTTTGTCTAGCAGTCGACGTCCATCGGTTGAGACGACGACGTTCGGTAGCGTTCGAAAGACTACGGGACATCTTTTCATCCACAATACCTCAATACCTGAAGACGAAGATCTTCGAACAGTGCGTGTTGCCAGCGATTACATATGGTTCCAACAAATGGCCGCTGACTCTGTGGCTCCTAAGAAGACTTAGACTTAGAGTCACTCAGCAGGCAATGGAGAGGGCTATATTCGGGCTTTCCCTACGTGAACAAATCAGAAATGAGGAGATCCGTAGGAGAACTAAAGTCACCGCACGTAGTCTACCGAATTGCAAAGCTGAAGTGGTAATGGGCAGGACACATAGTTCGCAGAACCGATGGATGTTGGGACACCAAGGTGCTAGACGCAGCGTCGGCAAACCCCCCACCAGGTGGACCGATGACATTAGGCGGGTCGCTGGCAGCCGCTGGATATAAGCGGCTCATTGGAATTCATTAAGAGATACCTTTGTCCAGCAGTGGACGTCCATCGGTTGAGACTACGACGACGAGACTAGTTTGTTTAATGTTGAAGGGTTTTCAGAACATAGACCCACAACGCTGCTCCACTGTAAGATGACAGGCATAGTACACTGAAAAATATGAGCATATTAAGATTATAGGAAATTTATTTTCAAACAACTTTCCGAATAACCAAATAAGTATAAGCGAGTTTTGACTATATAAAAATCAACCAGTTTTTGGGGTCTGATTCGAAAAATATTGATCTTAGGAAAAATTGATAAGGTCCTTAATTGTAGAAAATTTCATTCTCAATGACTTTGATTATTACCATTTTTTGCGTGAAGTTGAAAATAAGCGAGTTATCGAATAAACAAAAAGTCACCCTTAAATTAAAATGTCGACGACCACCCTTAACGTTTCCTGAAGAAAAAATTCTGTTAACATATTAATATAATGTCAAATCCTTATTCGAATGAATTAATTAATAACCAAACAACTAATATAAAAAGATATATAAATAAAAAATAAATAGAACAAGGTAAATAAGATCAAGGAAAATTTTATGTTTCGTTACGTGGTAAAACCCGTAAATAAACAGATAAATAATTGCAATTTTGGTGTGATTTATTAATATTTTATATTTCCTATTTTGGTAAATATAAATTTATCTACTTAGATATATATCTATCAACAAATGTGTTTATATTTACACCGTTTCCTATTTACACCGCCACAAAAGTTTTTTTTTAATCACTGTAATTTTATATAGTAATAGGGCGTGTAGAGAAAAAAAAAATCATTATACCTGTGTCGAAAGTTCGTATTTTTGGTGCCTATTTGCGTAACAAAAGTGCCACATTGCTTTCCGATGAAATAATGCGAATGCCTCAAAATTTAGACGCATGTGCGCTTATTTTATATGTAAAATATTTGGCAATTTGTTTTGCTGCGTTAACAAAATTTGTAATTCACTTAATTCTTCTAATGATTCATTAGAACTTATTTTCTTTAATGTATTACGTTTACATATCTAAACTTATGAGTAATCAACTTGTTGCTTAGTTACATAGTCGAAGCATGCACGATAATGCTTAATTATTTAACTTTATTTCATCTTATCCTTTACTATTTACATTTTTATCGAACTTTCGATCTCGGTTTGAAAAAAAATTGGATACGCACCACGGGACGAAAGTATGACGTTTCCATCCGCGTTTTTATCACAATTATCAGGCAGACGGTGATGTAATATACTAATAATATGTCAAAAATATCCGTTTACAAAAGGCCTATTATAATATTGAAGATTATTTAAACGATTAAATTGTTTGGACTTAATTCCAATTGTACAATGAAGCATTGGCGATATTACACATTGTAACATACATAACTATATTTAAAAGAGTAACCGCTGAGTTTCTTGGCGGTTTCGTCTCAGCGGAATCACCTTTCCGAACCGGTGGTAGATTAATACCAACGGCAGATTAATGACTGAATAAAGAACACTTTGATTATGATTTGATTGGCATTTTGATGCTTATTCAAATTTTCAAATTCTAATTCTTAATTCAGATAGGTTTTTACAGCAGTTTTGAATAGTCAAATAGAGGTTTTACGAAAAATTTCTAAGGTACTTGACTTATTTTTGACTTAATGTCCTATATCCCCTAGGTGGGGCAGAGGGCGTCCACCGTAATTTTCCATCGCGAACGATATTGAGTATCACGCTTCACCACGTCATTCCAATGTTCCGCCTCTGCCAGTACGAAACGGCGCCAAGTCTGTCGGAGCCGACCACGCTTCCTTCTACCTTGAGGATTCCATTCCAAAGCTTGCTTGGGGATATGATTGAAATGCCGACGTAGCGTATAGCCGATCCATCTCCACTTTCGCCGTTTGATCTGGTATTCGATCAAAGTCTCATGGCATTTCTCTAGCAGATCTTCGTTAGGGATTACCTCGGGCCAGTAGAATCCGAGGATGCAACGCAAACACCGGTTGACGCAGACAAGGATTTGGCGCGAGATGTCCTTGGTGACTTTCCACGTTTCGCACCCATATCGCAACACAAGTTTAACATTGGACCCAAAGATTTTAAGTTTAATCCTTCGGGTCAGTTTACGCGATTGCCACACTGGTCCTAGAAGTACGAAGGTGAATCGGGCTTTGGCGATCCGAGAAGCGATGTCTTCTTCTAAGGTACTACTTATGATGATATTAAAAACGACTCACAATGTAATATTAATAGGGTTCCTTCGCGCTGTCCTGAGCCTGAGTTTATTGACGAGCGTGACGTATTATTTGATATATTCTTTCTTTCTTATACATATTATATTTAGTAAATGTATACATTATGAGAAGTAGAAAGATTCTGTTATGAGTTTAAACGTGTTAAAATGGGCATCGATGTGCAGTATACATTTGTTAAACAGTGTCTTGATTATACTGTGCTCATTGCACTGGATTAGCATACTCGATTACTGGGCTTTTAAATATATTGATTAAGGCAGTGCTTCCAATCATTTACGATGGATAAATGTGTCGAGAGATAGGTATATGTCGCAACACGTTCTAATCAGGCGTTGTCTCGAAGAGCCACGTGATGGATTGAGTCTCGATACAAAATGATCTTAAGCTGTACTCGTAGGCTTTCTAGTTCTAAGTTTCAACTTCTTTAGGATGCGTTGAATTTACGTTGGAAAGTTGGGTAGTCATTCAATTTTCTTATAAAAAGCTAAGTTATGTTTGTCGGATGTTTAAGTTTACGTTCGCTACAAATACTCTTGATGGCTAAATGGTTAGACAAATTAATGCATCTTATAAAATAGTTCAGTCAAACGTTTTTTTCGCACTGGGTAATGCTTTTAGGCACAAAGCCCGACACATGGGTCAGCAGTGCGGGGTTTGATGGAGAAGGCTATTAAAACTCTTTTTTCCTCGTCGGGAAATCCTCGTAGATGTCCAACGCCACCAGGGAAAGACATGACACCGGTTATGCCGAACTTTTACCAACTAAAACCCGACGATGCTTCTCTCTTCTTTGGCGAGCAATCCACACTCTCGTCAAAGATATGCCCACAGGGTCTCCCAGGGGTCCTCCCTCGGAATCCCTCTAAAGGGGCAATACATCCCGCACCCATTATCCAGAGGCTACCTATAAGGTGACAGACGATGGTCGTGCACTATCCGTCTGCGCCCTAACCTCCGTCACCCATTAAAACCCAGTGGAACCCTCTTTAGGGTTCCACTGGGTTTTAATGGGTTATTAGTGTCTATTAGTGTGGCAGCAGGGATTCAACTTTAGCATGCTTCCCTGGGGTCCCGAACCATAAAGACTCCAATTATCTCTCCTTTAGGCTATCACATCACATGGGTTAGAAGTGTGGTACTTGTCTATGTAGCAGGCCTTGTAATACCCATTAAAATCCAGCGGAATATCTTCATGTTTGAGCCACTAGAGGTTCAACTTTGGCACTGATCTCTGGTGTCCCGGATAACTCCCATTGACAATTTACGCGGCAGATCGTTAAACACTGTCTGCTTCTAAGTACTGCTTATAGGTAATTACATGTACCTCGCAAAGTTTCTGATACCGTGGGAATATAGCGAAATTGAAATCAATACAAAAACGGATTTAATTGACAATGCGATTGAATAAATAAAAGATTTCTCCGAGTTTCTACGAGATTAGAAACGAAGTAGCTTACTTCTCTGGGAATAGCAAGTTTTATTTATAATATATATATTTGAATGTATGTATATTACGATTAAGGCACGAGTTAAGTAGAGTTCTTGAGATTAAATTGATAAATTGAGTAGTATTCGTTTAGGTAAAAAATATGATTGTTAAATGTCGTTGGTTTTTCTTTTTTAACCTTTTTTATTGATGATTAGGTTTTTACACTGATCTCATTTGATGTTAATTGCATTTAGGTTAAACGTTTGTCATCAATGGCCTTCCATATGAGTTTATAAATAGATTACAGTCCTTTTTTATGTAATCTTTTCAAATGTGAAACACACACTCCTGACCCAGGTCAGGTCAGGGTTTGTGCACAAAATTACGGAGAGAAAAGAAATGTTGTGTTAACATCGTACACAATACGTTAAAATAAACAACATCGCCGACTAAAAACTCAAGTCATTCGGAAGGTTCTAATTACTAAGTTATTATTTGTTTAAGGTTAATTGAGAACGGTGCCTTTTTTTTGTTGTTGCTTGTCGACAGCGATCGGCTTACTGTCCGTCATCGGACACTCAACGTCAACCTGTACATCTATCTGTTGACACAAGTCATCTGTAGGACAGATGTCAAGTAGAAGGGCCAGGTGCCGGGGCGGGGAAAAAAAACTAAAGCGGAAGCGCATGCGCGAGGTTCACTTTTCACGCGCGGGCGGAGGGTGGAAGCATCGACTCAAACTTAAAGCGAGGGTACGAACGGCGCGCGCTCAGTCAGCTGACGACAGTCGCACCGTTCGCACGTACGGTTATCCCGCAGTTTCGCGCAGTGTCCGCATTGAGTGTTTTATTAAACCCCGTTGATTTTTTCAATAACCAATCGATCACAATGGCCACCTATGCCCAGTTCAAGCACGTCGAGCTCTACAAGATCGGTCACGGAAAGAACAGGTAAGCCACTCGAGAGCTGGTCGATTTTTCAGATGCGCGGATGCTGTGAAATTTCAGTGCGGATCTTTTGTTGTCGATGGGGTTGTGTGACGTTTCATATTTTACTGCGATTGAATATTTATTATATAAATGTGATAGTTTTTATAAAATAGTGTTGTACTATACTAACTATTATCGCTACACCGCCTACCTTTTTTGATGGTCTCCCTTTACGTTGGGTTGTCTGGAAGAGATCGCTAAATAGCGATAAGACCGCCCATTGGACACTAGATTTTTTTGTGTTAACTCTTTATATTATCGCTATTAATAAATACGGGTTGGAGCGTTGAAAATTTACCGTTGTATCTTTTAATTCCACGCCATAAAAAAATAAGCGTTTAACACTTTAAGGAGTGTAAAAATTAGCTATAAACCTGTTCTCATTCCTATATACATATAAAATTTCATCAAAATCGATCAAGGCGTTTCGGTGGGGAGTGTGAACACTAAAATTGTGACACAAGATATTATATATTAGATTTTATTAAAAATTGCATGGGATATATAAAATGTATCCATCTATATATATATATAATATAAAGATTTATTAGAGTGGTTTTGTGATAAAACAATACTATATTGTGCTTACTATTTGTATTCATAAAGATCACACAGGTTTTTTTTATATTTAAGCATATATACCGCAAATATTATAGTGATTATTTAGGGATTCCTTAATTTATTTGAATTGCGATGTAAAAATCGTAAAATACGTTGTTCTGTCATGATTATTTATATAAAATGACTAGTTTTTACATTTTTAATTAATTTTATTCAAAATTATCTCATAACTTCTTAGTGCTATTAGAAAATATGGACATTTTCGTAAACTTTTTTAATATAACTTTAAAAATAAAGAATAAGACAATAATAATCTTCTTAGGTCTTACTCTATCAAAGGAAAACCTTTTTTGATGCACTTTCTTTCAATATTATTATGAAATAGATTATTGAAACATATTTTTCTTATTGTAATATAAATTGATTTTACTCCTTTCATATAAAAATATATCGTTTTGTGCACATGACTGTTTAAAAAAGCCTTTCGGATGCAATACGCTCTGTCTTTCTTATAAGATAAATTGTAAATAATGAATGAGACAATATTTGTATTTTTAGGAATAAATATAATGTTAATTAAGTTTTCTTTCATTACCATTAATAAGGTAACAAAAATGAAACAAGTGCAAAGTATATTGAACTCTGTAGGTCGTTGTAATGCGGAGGTCATTGGTTAGCGGTATCTTGATTTCAGTTTCAACGCAGTGAACATTAAAAAGCTCCAGAATTTCGTGTAACGATTAGGCATAAAAATGTATTAACACAATATTACAGGCCTTTTATTGTAGTAATTGTATACGTTTCAATAATAAACGCCTAGGAGACCTTCTAGAGATTTCAATCAATAAATATGAAAGCTTCATTAAAAGAAAGCTATTTCAAAATTAGTTCTTTACTTTTTCATTGCTATATTTTACTTAATTTTTGTCATATATAGTTTATACGTTCCCTATAAATTTAATTTAATCTAAATCTCTATAAATAAAAAAACAAGTTACACATATAAGAGTCAAAGTACACATGTCAGATGTGAAACTTCTTTGGCCAACTAGATTTCCGAGACTTAGAGGGAGAGAAAAAGGAAGATATGTTAGGAATTTCAATTTTATTGTCATCAAAACATTAACTGTCAAAAATTAATAGTTGCATATGAAAACTTACGTACAAAAACTATGTTTAAAGGAGTAACCTTCGAGTTTCTTGCCAGTTTCTTCTCAGCGGAATCAACTTTTCGAACTGGTGGTAGATGTTTTACTAACAGACAGTCTACTGACGACTCAAAGTATTATCCACACCTTGGTGAAGTTTTAATTTATTTCTTTATATCATATGTTAATTGTATTTTTGAGTGCTTTTTTTCATAATCATTTATTTTCCGACCAAAATGTGTCCGTATATATGGCCTTTATATATAAAATTATACAATTTCAACTTTGTAAGACAATGTTTCTATAATAAACACCAGAAGACGTAGAGAAGCCTTTGTTAAAAGAAAATTCATTGAAAAATCATACTATATTTTGCAAGATTACTGAGACGATGGAAACGCGTGGGGTTTAACGAATTGACCTAATGTAAATTTAAATATAATAAACTAATATAATATTGTAACGATGATGGTAAAAAAATATATAAAGTACACAACTGACTTGTTGTGGGCTCTTCTCAGGACAGGGCGCGAAGGAACCTTCGAAACTTTAAATTTTAAGTCGTTCTTTGATACCGTCATACATTAGAATTAGTTTGTGGGAGAAAAAAATATATATATGACGATTTAAAAGTGCTGTAAAAGCCTACTTTAATAAAGATATTTGTTTCAATAGCTATATGATTTAAATGAAACGATGAACGAGGTTTTTAAATGGTGTTTAAGGCCTTAACACGTTCAATGTAAAATTGCACCATACTTCAATGACTCGTTTCAAAATAATATATAAAAAAAGTTACACAAGGGTCGGATAATAGTCAGTTTTATTGAGCATGTCTAAAACTATAACAACCGAGCGGGTAACTCGGTAAATGTGCGCAAAACCCATAAAACCTCATGCGAAATGGTTTATGCCAGCATTAAAAAGTTCGTACGAGTTTAGTGCACGCGCATATGCCATTTTAGGAGCTTTGGAGGTCAATTTCCTAACTATCTCGTGGAATTTTGTGATATTATTAAACTGAGAGCCACGTTTAGAGGAATCATATATTTAGATCCTTTGCAGGCGTTATCTTTTTATGACACTCCACTTGACTCTTCTTTTTCATCATTGTGCTTTTCAGTAATGTAAATGATCGTAATGGCAACCTGCAAATCTGGGGTATATGTAGTCGCTCAAACCGCAACCGAGCAGCCTGGTCGGTCTTATTTTCGTATAGCGCTTGACTGTGATCTCACCTGATGGTAAGTGTTGATAAATTCTAAGATGGAAGCGCACTAATCTGGTAAGAGGCGATATATTCCTTATAGTTTCTACACAGCATCGTACTGGGACATAAATCACTTTGTTTGGATCTGTGCTGGTAGGGTGGTAACTAGCCACGGCCGAAGCCTCCCACCGGTCCAGACTCAGACAAATTAAAAAATACAATTTTCTGAATTGGAAATCGAGTACTTGCACCACTGCGCCAGCGAGGCCGTCAAATTCTAAAACCCTCTCTTCTTTGGCCTTCTGAGGTACGAGCCCAGTTGTGTAACTTTAATAGGCTGCTGCTTGCTTTATTTTGTTCCCGCGTAATTTTTGATCCCATGGGAATATGAAGAATTTTCATATTTATATATATAATATGTATAACATCTCATATCTCTCTTTTGCACCACCTACCTAAACTCTCTCTACTTTTTCCCTTATCTTAAGGTTATCTGGAAGAAATCGCTTCAAAGCGATAAGACCGCCTATTGTGCGACACTAATCGATTAGTTTTAAGTTTCTTTTGTATGTATTTTATCTAATGTATGGTTCGATAAGGTATTAAATAAATAAATCCCGTTCATGGATAAAATCTTGGCAAATACTTTAAAAGATTCCATATGCAGTGCATGAGTGGTCCTGTTTCTCTATTATATATACATACCGAATGATCTGGAATGATAGAGACCAACCGTTTTGATAGTTGTTGTCATTAGTACCTTATATTTCTGTTTACATTTCGATTTATGTCTAGATTTTAATAGATTCTCCGATATTTTAATAGTTATTCTGTCGTTCGGGGCGAAGACTAAACCCAACCATCATTAAAATGGATCTAGCTGTTCTTGAGTTATAAATGGTGTGACAATTTGGACTTCGTTTTACATATATTGCTCTACTTGATATAAAATATATTAAACATGATATTGTAATGATGATGAGACAAAAAGAGACACCCTACTAAGTTTGTTGTGACTTTAGATACTAAGTCTGTTTTTAATATCATCATCAGTTGTACATTCGAAGCAATGTATGAAAAAAATGTCTTTCACGATTTAAACGTGCTGTAGAAAGCCTACTTGAATGAAGAATATTTGAATTAATACAGATAACTGTAGCAAAATCTGAGTCTAATTTTGTAATAATCAGTCCAGATACAAAGCCTCGAATTCTCTGTATTAAAGAAGTTTTTATTAAAACAAGTAATAGAAAAAAAAAACGAGTAAATTCCATGTCTTCTTATACTCACTATTTAAAAAGAAATGTGACGAATTTACTAATCAAAATCGAGTGTCAATTACATGTTTATTTTATTAACGATGGTTTTATAATGGTTGGAACTGAAAATGTAAGTTAAAGCTTAGTGAAAAGACTAAATATCATCTGCTAAAATAGCTCTGGTATCTATTTTGAACAGCGAAATACATCAACACCTACTTTCCGTATGTATTTCACTGTTAAGAAGACTATGTGAAATAGATTTTTATGAACTATTACATACAAAATTGTTTGAAACAATATATGTAAGTGTAAGTAAATTACAGTACCTAAATCGTCCGCTATATAGATATAAACGGCATTGGGTCGCGTGCCAGTGGAACGTATTAGCATATCTATAGGAAGTGACGTATTACTTGGGGCAAGCGCTACGGTTCTTGGGATTTATTTTATTTAGGAAACATACTGTGTAATAATAAGACATATAATTATAAAAAAAAATGGCTAGGGTGATGCTCTGATCGATAAAAGCAACGACAAAAGACTCCAGCTAAAATTGGCGTAGTCAGTTAGTGTTATTTAAAATATTTCAGGTGTGATTAAAATATTTATCTACACTAACATTATAAAGAGGAAAGATTTGTATTTTTGTATGTAACGAATAAACATAAAAAGTACTGGGCCGATTTTAATAATTCTTTTTTCTTCAGAAAGCTACATCTGAACTGAAAGCTATCACTGAGTAACATAGGCTATATTTAGAAATTCCTATTAAAACCGAAGGTGTAAAAAATAGCCATAGAATATCTTTCATCGCATACGCTGTGAAGAGTATTAATGTTAGGACAATAAATGTTGGACAATATTATATAATATATCAATATCTTCAATAAACTTCGCGAGACCATATGCCTAACTATTGTAGTTACGTCACTATAACTACTTTTTTACATTTAGACTACAATCAGACCGTGTTATCCCTACCATTTATAAATTTTTATCCAAATAAATAATTTAATATTCAAGACTGTCTCAATACCTGATGATTACTTTTTGAAATCGGATATTCCATTCAAAAGATGTCATGAAATAAAAATAAAAATACGTACCGCCGGCGGCCGCCACGCAGCGCATCGAGTAACTAACTCGACGAGAGAGGGGCAGTGCGGGAGAAGGGGGTGCACCATTATGAACTAGGTAGCTCCTTACGCAGTGGAAGCAAGCGACATTGAGTATTTCGAGTTTTTTTTTTAACACATGTTAAGGGAGGCTTTAAGATAAGCATACAATTTTTTCTAATTTAGTGATTCATGGTCGTTTTATTTATCATGCTTATATCTTAAATATCTCTACCTATTTATGTCTACCCGTGCGACGCCGGGACGGGCCGCTAGTTCATATATAACTTAAAATGTCTCAAATAATGCGCTGAATAAAAATTGTCTTCCTTTCTTTGTGCATCATACAAATAAAATTCTAGATATATGTATATAAACCAATAGATATTTCTCTTACTAACACAATTTTTCAAAATATAAGTTTAAAAGAAGTATTTACACATATAATACAATTTATAAACTAAAATATTACCTGTCCTAATTTAAACCTAACCTAATTTAAAGTCGGACTAGAATAAACTATATGTTTAAATGGAAAACACGGTCACAATAATGGTCTGATGAAACTAACCAAGCTACAAGACTTTTGCTAACACGAGGTTAGTTATCTGCGCGTATAGAGTAACTGTATGACGCGACAATTTACAGACCAGCTACAGATTCGTTACAGTTTACTAATGTGAGGTTTTATATGCACAGAGTATAGTTTGGAAATTAATTTACAAATTGGCTGCAGGTTACTTGATGTGGGGTTTTATTTGTACAGAGTAAGGTTACTTATCTTACTTACTCTGTGCACTTACCCTACTTACTCTGTACAAGAGTAAGTAAGGTATGGAACCTTACTTTACCATGATGTGGAGTTCTGTTTGTACAGAGTATACTTCAGAAAAATATATATTACAGATTAGCTAAAGGGTACTATGATGTGGGGTTTTATTTGTACAGAGTATACTTTGGAAATTAACTTACAGATTAGCTACAGGTTACTATGATGTGGGGTTTTATTTGTACAGAGTATACTTCGGAAATTAACTTACAGATAAGCTACAGGATACTATGATGTGAGGTTTTATTTGTACAGAGTATACTTCGGGTATTCACTTACAGATTAGCTACAGGTTATTATGATGTGGGGTTTTATTTGTACAGAGTATACTTTGGAAATTAACTTACAGATTAGCTACAGGTTATTATGATGTGGGGTTTTGTTTGTACAGAGTATACTTCGGGTATTCACTTACAGATTAGCTACAGGTTATTATGATGTGGGGTTTTATTTGTACAGAGTAAACTTTGGAAATTAACTTACAGATTAGCTTCAGGTTATTATGATGTGGGGATTTATTTGTACAGAGTATACTTCGGGCATTAACTTACAGATTAGCTACAGGTTACTACGATGTGGGGTTTTATTTGTACAGAGTATACTTCGGGTATTCACTTACAGATTAGCTACAGGTTACTATGATGTGGGGTTTTATTTGTATAGAGTACCTATACTTCGGGTATTAACTTATAGATTAGCTACAGGTTACTATGATGTGGGGTCTTATTTGCACAAAGTATAGTTTGGAAATTAGTAGAATCGCCACAGCAGCCACGATGGCCTGATGATGTTAAAGTCTAGTGTAGGTAGATTTCTTTCCTGACAGAGACCGTTTTGTTTGAAAAGAGACGTTTTTTGTTTAATTTACATTTGTCTGGACTATATACATTATATATTTGTTAGTGTAAATTAACTTCTACTTCAGGTTAAGCTAACTCAAATTGTAATCACTTCCAGTAGTTAGTATAAGTCATGCGTACAAAGTACACATGTCAGAAGTGAAACTTCTTTGGAAAACTAATTTGTAAGTCTTGTTTATATTTATACACATGTAAAACTTTAGATTTACGAGACAAAGGGAGGAAAAAAGGAAGATATGTCAGGACTATGTTATATGATATGTTAGGAATACTGCGTATACATATTAGAATACTTGTTGTACGTACATAAAAACATTGACTCTTATTTAGGCTGCATAAAATTAACAACTCATTTAAGGGTAACTGTATACGTTTCTATAATAAACTCCTACAAGACATTTTAGAGATGTCAATTAATAAATTCAAAGTCTTTGTTTAAAGAAAGTTCATAGAAAAATCGTATTATAAGTTGCAAGAGTACTTAGACGATAGAAACGCGTGGGAGTGAACGAACTGCTCTAATTTGAATTGAAATATATTAAACTAATATGATATTGTAATGATGATGATAACAAAAAAAAAAAAAACCCGACTGAGTTTGTTGTGGGCTCTTCTCGGATCAGGGCGCGAAGGAACCCTCGTAACTTTAGATTTTAAGTCGTTCTGGAGTATCATCATCAGACGTACATTAGAATTAGAGTGTGGAAAAGAAATATATATATATTATTTGACGATTCAAAAGTGCTGTAATATGCCTACTTGAATAAAGATATTTTGATTTGATTTGATTTGATTTGAATTTAATTGTCATTAATATATTAAAAATGTCGAAAATTAATAGAAATAATCTATTGAAATCTCAAATGACGAATTGTAAATAAAAATGGCACATGTTTTTATATTTGAAATATAGTATATTAAATTATTAAATGACGACTGGCAGATAAAAATGCCACATGTTATTTGTAAATATTAAAACTACCTAACTTTCTAACGAATTTGATTAAAAACGCTGCACATGTTCGTGTCGTTAATAAATCGTTTCATCCGTAAAACCCTCATGCGTCTAAAGAAGTTTCACTTGAAAAGAAAAGCCCATAACATTGCAAGACCTCGAGCAGCTGAAATCTTAGCTGAAACATACTCTTTATAGACTATGTTTTATGTAGCGATTTGATGTCAATCCCTAGTCTGAATTAATGGACTGTATAATAGTACAATCTTCACAGTCCATTTATTCCACGTGGGAGATTAAAGCTTGTCCTTGTCTGGCTAGATATACTGTGAAATTTGCTACTTAATATGAAACAACTGGGTCATTTATAGGCGCGATCGGAACAACTGATATGCTGATATATTGCTTGTTGGAACCCTAAAGGTCTCACGCTAAGGACGTCTGGACATAGCCATGAATCTTGTTTTTAAATTACTGCTTTCGGTTCTTTCAATTCTGTACTAAACCTTACTTATATCCGTTAAGGTTTCATTGTGTACAATGTAAGGATGAGAGTTAAATCCCAACTTTTTGTGATATATTACGCCGACAGGGCCGAAAATGTGACATTGCCGCCCGCGTGATAAACCCAGAAAATCTGCGTAACTTAATAAGATATTTAAAATAAAATAGAGAAAAAAAGTTCTAATGAATTGCAAGAAGAATTAAGTGAAGAAGCGAATCAAGTGATTTACAAATTTTGACACAGTAAAATAAATTGTCAAATAGTTTGACATGTAATATAAGCGCGCATACGTCGAAATTTTGAAGCAAGCGCAACTAAATTACGCATTTATTTGTTTGATTCGCTATTGATGTGATATTTTTTGCATTTAAAATATAGATTGTTAGTCCTCCCCTCAATACACCCCCGCATATTTTCCGATTCCGACGAGAATTCCGTTATTAGTGAGCGTCTAGGTTGCGAAAGGAGTCTCTTCTACATACAAAAATGTTGAGCGTGGATACGTCTTTAAAATCGAATAATAACAAAATCCAGGGATACAGTTTGGTGTCGTAGCTGCAGATCTATCACCCCCATCCGAATTTTATTACACTGCTGGATAGCTGAAGGACCAAAAAAATTATTACGTTAAGTAAGGACTGCATCACATCCCCCCCTACATAAAAGCCCCCGTTGCGAACCGTATTCACGTACAACAAACAGCCGTGTCCATAACACAGCCGTACCCTATTTTTAATCGCTATACAAAGTTACGCGAATCAGCTACTATTAGTACAAATATGTGGTACAATAAACTCTAAACCGAACGCATCTGACACATCATAAAATGTCCTGAATGACGGAAGTATGTGGTTCCATGATTTAGGGCGTCTTCACGCGCTTTCATTTTGTTGTCGGGTTTATTATAGCTTAGTTACAATGTTGTCCTCGTTAATGGTGATTCGATGCTGAGCGATGCCGTTTAATTAGATGTGTTGATAGTCTAAGAGCCCATGACAGTCTTTTTTTTTAATTCTGCTAGTTTAGCGGTTTTATTTACCTCAATTGGTTTTTCGAACAGGAACGCATTTATTTTGCTGGACAGCATATCTTTTCCGGTAGGGTGTTAACTAGCCACGGCCGAAGCCCCACTCTGCTAAAAGTGGATATACGACGTACGAGAGTGGTGCTAACTACGAGTATTACATTAGCGAGGCCGTAAACTCTCGCTATTGATATATTGCCGTATATTTATTTATTTAATAACTGTTCCCGGTGGTATCACCAGCGTACTGTTCGATCATATGGAAATTGGTCTGTGATCCTCTCGAAGACACAGAAAAAAATAATCAAAGTTATTACGTAAAAGCGTATGGGGTTTAAGAGGAGATGGTTTCAATTCGTAAATACATAATTAACAATTAGCATTTATATAAACAATGAAGTAGTCTCAAAAAAAACCCTCTCTCCTATGAATGGAGACCTGTGCGCAGCAATAGGACTTTCATGGGCTGATACTTACTGATATGAACATGTTCGGTAATAACTGCATTAATGTTGAACACTGTATATTGGTGTATTATAGTTACTATGTAACACTCGGGAATAATTTGTAAAATGATGAGATGAGTGAGTGTCTTTGTTGTTTTACCATGTTTTAATAGCCATGTAGTATCAAAAAACGATAACCTGGATGTGATATAATAATCGAAATAATAAAAACATTAAGGTAAAAAAAGGTTATTAGCAGCATATTAACGTTTCAATGCTGGGCATAGGAGAAATGGTTGTTAGAGCACAAACCCACCATGCTGCTCCACTGCGGGTGGGCAGGCATAGTACACAAGTGCACTCTCTATTTCTTCACTATCATAGGCCGGTTTAACAGAAATCCGACACGGCTGGAGAGAGATCAGGCGCGGGACCGCTAGGTTAACGTACTCTCCAAGGCATGGTGGTGGATCACACCGCTAACTTTCCAACTTCGAGCAAATATTGAGAAAATCTTTTAATAGAAAACTCAATATCGATTTTTTAATTGGCACGACCGAGGACTAGAACCCAGGACCTCATGACTGTGACCGAACATACTAAACACTAGACCAATGAGGCAGTAATAAAAACATTAAAATATCTTAAATATAAGTTGATTCTTTAAACATAGGCGCCATCGATATACATATACAGATTCGTGGTGTTTCTGTTAGCGTGTATGTCACTCACTCTTAGACTAACCTTATTTAGGATATAGATGTCAATCTTTACTAGTACTCATTATGATCGTCAACTTTAATAGGCGATATCCGCATCAATCGACTATAAATATAGGCGAAACTGTAATTGGTGATTGTATTACAATATCTTTTAATAGTTTTGATGGTTACATAGCGATATCAAATGAAATCTACTTTATAAAAGTTAGTTTTTACAGCAACTTTGTCATAATAGGGGCTCCTCATTCGTATATTACAGGGACGGGGAGGGGGGGGGGGGG
>JACTOM010000891.1:7228407-7404952 GCA_015832385.1 Elymnias hypermnestra
GGGGGGGGGGGGGGGAGGACTATTTGCCATTCTTTGAACAGAGATAAGGGATGTAAAATATTTCGATTTCTATCCATGTCGGCTGTCCTGGAGGACCGTCACCCGAGAACTGCCTATAGACGCACGCCGGAATGTCACTATTGACTTTTCCCCACGCGGATAGACAGATGGTGCCGGTGTTCCATAGACTATTGCACTCCGACATGTATGTATTATTGTGAATAACCACTAGATAATCGTATCACTTTTAATATATAAAACTATCGTGTCACACTGTTTATTATCGAATACCTCTGAAACGGTTTGACCAATTTTTATGAAAAAAAAACGGTGTACAGTTAATAGTTCTGTAAATAGATTGTAAGTAAAAATTCGTCAATCTAAATCTATCTCTTCTATTTTTTTATCACGACACAAAGTTGCGCCTATCAATTAGTCTCTCTACAATATTTACTAATCAATGTATTAACGCGTCGCTATTTTCTCAGCTATGTTTACACAATGTTTTAACGTCGAGTGTTGTCGCGTGCAAATAACTAGCCAAAGCATTCAAAGAGTGTTGTTAAATGTTTAAAATGTTCAACAACTTTCACGTAATGTCGCTTTTAAAGTTGAACACTTCCGATTTGTGTTCTTTAAGTGGTACCACAAATGAGTTTGTTGTTATAAGTACGTTAACACATCATTTATTCCTTTGGAATTTCTTCCTCATATTCTAGCTGACTAGGCAATTCCAGAATGTTTTAAGTTTAATGATAAATGTGGACAAAACTTAACCGGATTAAACAGAATTCCACATTCACATTCCTGCCAAAATCCGTAAAATATTATAATTGCGATCAGAAATTTCTGAACGACTTTTAAATTTAATCGATTTCTAAACGACGGGACGTCTATCAAATATTTCACAGGTAGGATTGGGTTCTAAGGGAAAGAGAAATAGTTGTTTTTACTATATTCCAAGCCATTTTATCATATTTACCAACCTTTTAAACGTTCCCTGGACTTTCACAAATAATTCAAAACCAAAATTAGCAAAATTAGTCCAGCCGTTTTTGAGTTTTAGTGAGACTAACGAACATCAATTGATTTATATATATAACTATACTATACATGTGTCTATGTGTTCTCCAACGTATAAAGAATCAAGTATAAAATCATAATTTTGTAAGACAGTGTTTCAAACATACATTATTTATTACCAAGTCTTAATTTTTTTTTTATTCAGACGATTAAGGTTTATGTAAATGTATGCATTATTTTAGATAACATCTTATTTAACGTGTTATAAAAAGGATGTACGCTTATGACTCGATAAACAATGGTCCTTTTTAAATGTTTCTTTTTTAATATAGCTCGATTTTATATATGTAAATTACACTATAATTAAATCTGTAAATATATATATGACAGCCCATGTCATTTCTTAACGAAAGTCTCAATACTTTCAATTCCATTTCTATATTAATACGTATAGCAAAAACTTTGTAGTAATTTTTACGAAAAATGCGCGTATGGAGGATTATGAATTTTCCCACATTTATATAGTTTATATAGAGGGAAAGTGCAAAATGCCTATATTTTTACAAAATCCACGAAAAATATAAATTCAAGTATTTGACACAGACTCATATCTAATCTCTCTTTGTGTCTATGGTAAATTGCGAATAGATTGATATTGTACGCTTTTTAAAATTATTTGTCTATAGTCTTTCTGTCAAAAATAGCCATAATAACTTTATTATTTTTTGAAAAATTAAAAGATTAGCGTTACGAAGATGTGCATCGTTTTTTAGGCTAATGCGATTGAAGGTTTCTTTAAAAGGCGTGGTGCGAGTACTCGCCTTGCTAGCAGAGACCCCGGGTTCGATTCCCGGTAAGGTGAATTTAGAAAATCATATTTTCTAATTTGTCTGAGCCTCCCACAGACTTCGTCCGTGGCTAGTTACCGCCCTACCAGCAAAGACGCACCGCCAAAATCAAAGAGATTTGTGTTCCGATACGATGCTGTGTAGAAACCGTAAAGAGGGTATATCGCCTCCATCTTAGACTGTATCATAACTTACCATACGGTGAGATCACAGTCAAGCGCTAAACTGTCAGCTATAAAAAAGTTACGTAGTTTTAATATTTACAAATAACATATACCATTTTAATTTGCCATTCGTCACATAACAATTGAATATACTATTTTTCATAAAATATTTCGTAAATTATCTTTTCTAAATTCTAAAACTCAAAAACAAAATTTAATTAATAATTTCTAATATTGACAAAAAAAAACTACGTGCCATTTTTATTTGCAATTAGTCATTTGAGATTTCAATAAATTATATGTATTAATTTTCGACACTTTTAATATCCATATTCCCTCTCTCTAAGTCTCGAAAATCTGAAGTTTTAGATTTGTATAAATATATGTAAGACTTGAAAATTAGTTTGCCATAGAAGTTTCACTTCTGACATGTGTACTTTGCAACAGTGCATGCATACTGTTTTAATTATTGGTGATTCCACGAGAAACAGTAAAGTATAATATCTATCTATCTATCTAATACGATAAAAGTAAACGTAATCGTATCTTAATGAAGTCGTTCAATCAAGTAGCATAGAAAGCGTTTTTGTTGAAGTCCATACCATGGATGGTATTACGGAACGGCGTTTCTACAAAAAGTCGACAAATTGCGCCACTGTTATAATCGATGTCGCGGCAAAAACGTATGTCATTCCAACACTATAGTGATAGCTTCGTTTTATTAGCTTTCAATATAGACAGAAATAACTTTGTAATTGTTATTGCGTTGTATACTTTTCAACGTTTCCATTGGAAATAACGTATTTAGAAATTCAAAAGTGAATTTATAAAGTGATAACTTCTCGTGAGAGGGTAAACTAGCAGATTGGCGAGCACAGCGTTACTTCGTGACACCCCTGATCACTCCCTAGCATTGTGGCCGCTATGATGTGGTGATGAATCATGTTGGAGAGCAGTGTACTCCTTCTGCGGGGCTGTCATCCTGCAGAAGGCAACACGAAACCGACTAAGGGAGCTTATGATAGACACCATTAGAAGCCAGGGCGCCAGGGAGGGCAATTTTGCTAACTTGCTCTTCCTCAAATAAACCCTTAAGTCGGATTCATCCTGGGCGCCAGAGCTGAATGCTTCAGCGTACATCTAGACACCCGCACCTGGATAAAGAGTGTTTCGCTGGATTTTAGTGGGTATTCTAGCAAACAACCGGTTGTAAGTTTATAAAGAAAGAAGAGAGAACGAAAAAGCGATTACTCAATGACGGTGTCATAAACAGCATTACTGTCTGTAACGCCACCTCGAAAGGGCTTACAGATCAGCATATTATCGTGTGTTGTAGAACACACGATGCTGATTTCAGCTGAGGCCCTGATGACGCCACAGCATATCTAATATAAAACTAAGAATAGAACGCATACAAATAATTATTAGGAATAGTAGTAAGAACAATCAAAATTGTGAACTTAACAGTAACATTGATGTATTAAAAATAAATAATATTAAATATAAATATGTGAAGATAATATAAAGGATAGTAATATCTTATGAGATTAAAAACACTAAAGAACGGAATGTTCTTACACTAGATTGCCATGCTCATTTTGTTTATTTAAAAGAAATTGTTTTAAATAATATTTAAAAATTAATATTCTTCTTGTAATTATTTATTGATGGGCGGATCAATGATGTTCCAGCATCTATACTTCATTCGGCGAGCATAAAGCATTTCCTAGTGAAAAAACAACTTTATGTCGTTACGTAACGAAGGATGTCACTCTGCTTACGATGTCACTCTATCTAGCTTCCCTTTCTCTCACGCATACGGCAGCACATGCGTAGGCAAGCTCATCCTCTTTCATTCTAACCCAGCGCTACCAGCGTTAGCCGTATTTCGAACAGACGCTTCTCTCTCAACTCAGTGCTTAGAGTGCGATAGACATATACCATAAACAGTGAGCAAATAAACTAAAATTTAATCAATAAAAGATTTTATTAATAAATAACCCTTCCTTACATTATCATATACATTTTAAATAATAACCTAAGCTTTTCTCAAGTTTCTTTTTATTGCTGACAGGTTAGCATTTGTCTGTAATCACATCTGATGGTAAGTGATGATACAGAGATAGAATCGCGGTAGCCTGTTAAGAGGTTATTTACCTCTTATAGTTTCTACATAACATTGCACCGGAATATTATCTATTGCTTAATGGTACGCTGTTTCTGGTAGGACTGTAACTAGCAGTTGAAACCTTCCCACCAGTCCCGACTCAGATAAAATGCAATTTTGCCCTATCGGAGATCGAACCCGGGACCTCTGTTAGCAAAGTGAATACTTGCACCACAGCACCAGCATCAGATAGTTCAACTTAGATTAGTTTAAGTTATGATTTCTGTCGGGCTTTCCGAGACATCTAGATTTAGTTTATGATTTAATATCAGGTGAACTATGCATGGTAAACATGTTAGGTTTACTTACACGTGTAGACACTGATCTATATTTGTGGGTCAGTGAAGTAATACGTCATTTTGTATTGCCAGTATACCGTTGTTGGTGTGTCTTCGTCGAAACTATCAATAAATAATACAAAAGCCACCCCAAATCGCAAGGCCGTAGTTCGCGTGCCATAACGAAACAAATACATGTAGATTTTATACCGCAGTAAATATTTCCATGACAATTCGCAGTCGGGGTACATCTGCAAAGTTACATAATCGGATTTGGTTTTGAATTTACCCATAGACGAGGCCATTTCGTATATAAGGAACTGAAGGTGACGCTTTCCATACAAACGCTGGAGCAAAATTATTACACTGTTTTATGCCATACTTACTCATTTTAATATGACTTCGATACTAGTTATTTATATATTTTAAAACTCGTATTTTTCTCCATTTGAAAAAGTACTTCTTTTTATCGATCCTCTCAATTTCAAAAACATTTTTTCAAACTTGTATTTGGTGATACTTTTTTGATGAGAAATTATACATCTTCATTTATTAAAACGTCACGCAAAAGGTTTGAAGGTATCTTTTTATGTAATGCTTCTCATGCTAGAATTCATTTTCTAATCATTATCAATAATAAATTGCTAATTTTAAGTTAAATCTGTAATTTATTTTTTTATAGTATTTTATGAATCCTGCACCAATATCTTTATAACATTTGTGGCCCATTCGAAGACCGTCATAACATTTGTGGCCTATATCCTTATAACATTTCTGCATCGCACCAATGTCCTTGTTACATTTGTAGCTCGCACTAATATCATTATAACATTCGTGGATCGCACTAATAGTCTTATAATATTTGTGAACTGCACCAATATCCTTATAACATTTGTGGATTGCACCAACTTCCTTATAACATTTGTGGGCTGTAACAGTATTCTTACAACATTTGTGGCCCACTTTAATACCGTCAAAACATTTGAGACCACTAATCTCATAACATTTGTGAATCGCACCAATATCCTTATAACACTTATGGCTCGCACCAATATCTTAATTGTGGCCTTTGTACAGGAAAAGGTGGCCGACCTTTTTATAACAAAGGAAACTCTATATTTTTATTACTTAAATGTTATATATATACAGTTCGTTTTCCCTACGTAATTAGATTGTTAATATGTGAGAAGAATTACATTGTAATTTCGCATTGAATGTCATAACTTTGGTGTACATGAAGTCGAATTATATGAGATTTTTATCGTCAGACCTTGGGCAAATGGTTTTTTTTAGCCTCGGGTATAATAACAGACGTCGTTTAAATAATTTTCTTGAAATTCATATTAAGGGCTTTGCGACTGACAGTTTAATTAGTGGAATAAGATAGATGACCTTCTATGCGGCAGTGTGTACTGCGTTTGCTTTACAATTTCAATGGGACGTTTAACGAGACATTGTTATAAGATTGTAGTAAATTAAATCCAACCAAGTTTCGCTGTGGCTTGCTCTGATATTAATTTTATCCATAGAATTTCTTAGAAAAATGAACAGTTTCCTTTAAAGGCCAAATTCGCTTCGTTTCGACGTTTTACGTAAATACATAATACAATTTATTTTCTCTTAACGAAATCAAGTTGAAATGGTTAGTATTTATTATATTTCATTGATTATTTCTTTTATCTGCATAAAATATGGTTTTAAGAGACTAAAAAGCGATTATTTTAATTATATCTGACCAAAAAATGAATTTTAACTTTAACATATATAAATATACTAAAATCGATGCATATGTCTTAATAAAAACTCCTTAATTGCCTTATTTATTATTATTATTAACACACTTCAAACAATTTGTCTGTAGCTTTCTGTAGGACACAATTTGTAAGTAAAGTAGTAGTAAGTAAAGGCTTATATTATTAATATGATTATCCATAAATAAAGTCTTCATCCTATAATGTTACAACGACCTCTTGTGACGCCACGAGTATGAAACCAATTTCGATATAAAGTTAAAGCGCCCTACAAAATACGGATAAGAAACGGTTACAGTTATATTTATAAATCGCCGGTTTATCTGTTTTTGTGGCGAAACAAGACAAATCTAAACGTTAATCGAAACCAAAAAAAAAATGCACCAAACGTTTGGCAGATCGCTTAGAAATGTTTCCCGATAAAAAGTTTATTAAAAACTGCGTCTGTTGTGGTAAATAAATCTTCAGATTGTCGGGTTATTGATGAAGAAAAAGGCGAACGCGTTCAAGATGGCGAGCGAAGCGCATCGTGATCCGTTATGCGCTTTTTTATTATCTATGCAACGCTTTTTTTATCGGAGTGATTATCGTACGCCGTTAGTGCGCACGCGCCGACTGCCAACTGAAACAAACTGTCATTACAACGTCTAATTGCCTTTTAAATTACACGTTTGGTTTTCAAGTCTTTACGCCTTCACTGTTTCGCATCTATATCACGTAGATCTTAATCTTCTTTTGTGCTTTCATCTATTCATACATATATAGCATCACGCCTCATTCCCATATGGGTAGAGATCACGTCCTTCCACTTGCCACGATCCTTTCATATCTCCTTCGCTTCTTTCATTCTCATTACACCTGTCATACAAGGTCGTCTGTTTGGAGTACTCTTGACCTGGCGCTTATTTAAAATATCCTGGATTTGGTCCAGGAACGTTGGCCTTGGACTTCCTCTTCCAACTTTCTCATACACTTCTTTTTGTTAGACTCCTTTCATTAATTCTCTCTACGTGCCCAAACCATCTAATCATCTATTCAAACTAGTCTATACCGACAATTGCGTCTGTATATAAATTTTGTTGACATTTCCTAAGCTAACGTCTTTGCAATATAATTTTTGGTATTGAGCTTCAGTGTCTCAGTTATCTTTATCTACCTAGGGTTATAAACTGTTATTACAATATCTAATTGCCTTAAAATGATAAGTTTAGTTTTCTCATCATTAAACATTCGCAGTTTTGCAGCTGCATCACGACGATATTAATCTTCTACTGTGATAAATAATAATATAAATAATAATCTTTCATCTCTTCAAACTAGTCTATATCGACATCTGCGAGCATATTCTGTTTTCATATGAGTTACTTCTGCTTATATCTTTGCAATATAAGACGTGGTTTTAAGGTTCACTGTCTCAGTTATCTTTATCAACGTAGGGTTACCTAGGTAACGATGTTAATCTACCTAAGTTTGCATCTGTTTAAAATTCTCAATGTTCACTACTTAATACGTATGTATATATATAACTTTAATACTCCTTTGTGCTATCACGAGGACTAGATTAGCAGTAATTTGGTGCTATCGTATGCAGACTGGCTGTAATAGGAAGAATCAAAACCAAAGAACACGGTCTAGCTATCTGCTGATCTGTTTGGGAGACACGCAACTACCCTGAAACAATCCGATGACAGAGAGATTTAGAAACAGCTAGTCAATCCATCTAGAAATTTTAAATAAGACATAACAAAATAGGATACAATTAAATCAGAGTTTTATTTTCCTTTAAATATTAGTGATGAAATTATAGATACAAAGAAAGATGGCAAAGCTGCCTGCTTCACTAAGAATCAAAGGAATTTGAATGAAAGATTCAAAATCAATATACATTAATAGAAATAATATAAATCGTGATACACTCAAGAGAACGCAAGAAATGCAGAAAGGTAGTTACGATCGGTGCGCTGAAGGGGAACGGACGGCAGTAATCGGTTACATTTGATTGATAACACAGCCTCTGTGATGGCGCATCGCAATCGGCGTTCATGCGTGAGAGGTGGAAATTGCATTCGTGTACTGTTAGATTTTAATAAATGCACAAGACATAAGACCCTTCTATAATGGTGAATATTCCCAGATATTTTTTTTGATATACAAACTTCTTTAGGCCTGCTTTGCGTTATTTGCAAACGTGAGTAATTTGACACGCTCGATGAGACGACACTGAAATGTATTTGTAAATGCGCAATGGCATAAGATAGCACGACAAATTTGCTACAGATTAACTACGGATTTAATAAGTGAATTTAGATTTTGATGCCGCAAGGTCGTGTGGTCAATAAGTGATATTTAGAATCCAGCATGGTATATTTTCGTCATTAAAAACACAGTCAGCAATCGTAGGATATATCTTGCTTATTAGGTAATACTGATTCTTATATCAAAAGCAGATTTGCTAATGGTTAACTACAGATTTAATAAGTGCATTTAGATTTTGATGGCGCAAGGTCGTGTGGTCCTTAAGTGATATTTAGAGTCCATCATTGTATATTTTTGTAATTAAAAACACAGTCAGCAATCGAGGTTACATCTTACTTATTAGATAATACTGATTTTTATATCAAATATCCAGATTAAAGGGCTACAGTTTATATATCCTACATTTTACATAAAATAATTTCTGCATATTTTTTGGGCAAAGCTAGAACTCAGTAATTCACTTAATTGCACGTATCGTATATAAAAACAGAAAACTGTAGATAATTTGAATATCTGGATATTTTGAAACCTTTTCCCGGACTCTTGAATATTTCTCGAATAATTGAATGAAATCAATTGGGTTCATTGGTAACTTGAAGTAAAATGAATAGTAATACTACTAATCTATTCTACTATCTATTATTTGAAACACGTAGAATGGAAATATACGTGGTTTGTATTCAAACGCACAGACCTGACGAATGATTTCATATGTAACTAGCTGATCTGGCATACTTCGTACTGTCTTGGAATCAAGGAATGAAAAATCTAAATGATAATTCTAGAATATTTCAACTTTAGCAACAAATGAGGTCAAAACCAATAGGAGTCGTAATCACAAAAACGCGAACGTTGCGCCCATATTCTCGCCAAGAGTCCTAAAAACATTATAATTGCGAACAGAAATTGTTGGATGTCAATGTGAAATGTCAATACAAATGAAAAAAAAAAAAAACTAAAGTATTCTTTTAAACTCAATTTTATTTCTGAACGATGGTACGAACATCAAACGCTTCACTCATTTGTTACAAAAAATGTTATAAATGAAGAACCGCTCGACGGATTTTGTCCAAATTTCACATAAACCATTTACTATATAGTCTAAAGCAAAGCCTAACCATTCGGTTTGGATAGGTGAGCCCGTTCTTGAGTTATACAACACAAAGTTGCATTTATTTATATATAAATAGATATAAGATATATAAAGGTATTTGTGTTTCACATCCAATTTTGCATCATATGATTTTTCTTGCCTTTTCTCATTTGATCCGTTGTTACGAGTGGTTCTTAATTTCTTACACTTAGTAATTTGAATCTTTTGATAATTTGAAAATTTATTTTGTTATGGTTATTTGCATTTGAAATAGACGAGAATCAACTGTATTACTATTTTTCATCAACGGCTCTAGCAAAAAAATGTATTTCATGTGGAAAACCGCTTTAACGTGCACGTATCTTAACTCGTAAGTCGTACGCATTAACATACGATGATAGCTCTCATGGGTGTTATTTATTGCACGGAGACTTATCAAACAGGTGTTAAGTGCTGTGTTCACACCTTGGCCGGTTTTGCTAATCAAACTTTAATAATGAAAGTGTAATAATCTTATTTGTGCGAATTAAGCTATGATGACGTAGCGGTTAGATTTTTATAGTTGTACAGTCCATTTATCTATACATTCTCTTTTCAATTACCATGCTTTGTTTATATTTGCCCAATGTTTGAAATTTCAAGTGAATAACCATTTCTTTTTGATGGTATTGGATAGGGAACTGTTAATATGTTCGCCACGTGTAAATTAAAAAAACAATCTTGATGTTGTGAAGTTGGTATACAACGTGTTTTACTTCCCAAATGTTGTTCAAAGGGTATTGTTTTTTCAATGCACTAAAGGAAAATATCACGAGCTTATAAGCTTTAGAGCTTATTTTATATATTCTATACTCTAAAGCTCATTTCACCATAAACGAAGTTTGTATCCAGCAGTTTTAATATGCGTAATTATTTTACAATTGGCTACTTGTTTTAAGTTGTTTACTAATATTTCTAATCATACTAGAGAGCCGTTAAGACTACTTCTCATACGATGTGTAAATAAAAGTCCCCCGGATGACAGCGAAAGTGGTTTGCTTGAGTAAATAACGGAATTAGGCGCGTGCGCAAGCGACGGGCACGTCCAAATTTTTAATAAAAGACATGTGGAAATATATTTGGCCATTCTCAATATCATGGCATGGTTGTGTGAGTATTAGCTTGCCAACTAGGCAAATTTAGGAAATCATGTATATTGAAATAACGTATCAATTTTTACGGCAAGAGTTTTACAAAGTTTTTGTTTCGAAAGATATCTCTGATACTTTTTACGTTGAGATGGATGGCAGTTAGTTTCGTAGCTCGTAGCTCGTAAGCTATCAAGGAAGTTTCATTGGACGTTATAATGGGTGTAATATTAGGTAATCTCATCATCCAAGCATTGGAGTATATTTATTTAATTGTCACCAGATTACTAAACTGTATCATCGCTTATCATATCTAAATATTCAATTTGGTACCCGTAATATATAAACTGTTTTTTCTTTTTTATATCTTTGATAAAATGAAAAAATCGTGTCGAATAACTTTGTTTAGCCTCAATCAGTCACTATTGAGAACTCAGCCCCCCAAAGGTATTCGAACAGTGCGTGTTGCCAGCGATTATTTATGGTTCCGAGACATGGCCACTGACTATGGGCCTAGTAAGAAGATTCAGAGTCACTCCGCTGAGTGGACAATGGAGAGGGGTATTCTCTACGTGATCAAATCAGAATGAGGAGATACGTAGTCACTGACGTAGCCTGCCGAATTGCAAAGCTGATGTGGCAATGGGAAGACCACATAGTTCCCAGAAGCCGCTGAATACAAGCGGCGCAAGATTGGACCCAATGGAATTCATTAAGAGAGACCTTTGTCTAGCAGGGGATGCCCATCGGTAGAGACGACGACGACGACGATAAATAGAAAGAACTCCACGAGTCAGATATATGTAATTCAGAAAACTCTTGAGTCATAGCTGGGTAAGTAGACGATAGATTATTCAGATATCTACTTGTGTCGCTGTTACAGTTAGTTTGATGCACTCAAAACATAAATACGGCCGAGTAAACGACATAGTTATTATTTTTTGTCCGTAATGCGGTGTGAAATTAACGTCGCGTTTACGACGCGCCAGTGTGAGCTTGGACTATGCCAGGCGTTAAATTCGACGTACCTTTCGTGATACGAAACGCGTTGGCATCTGTGACGACAGTGTTTTTACTCCTATGTCGTTACAATACAAGAAGACGCGACAGTTTTTGTAGCTATTACATTAGTTTTATATCAATACGTGAAGGAAAAAATTAGGAACCCGTTTTGAGTATAGTGGGCTATTGTGGAGAGTTTTATATGGGGAAGTATGTTACGCTAAGAGGTTTGTATAGGTATTTTTAGGTAAACACTTATGGCCTTTTATTTTGGACGCTAGGAATTGCACCAGCTCGGTCAGGAAAGCGGTCAACAATGTGGAACTTTGCGATGTACGAGTCTTCGCATTAACCCAACGGATAGTCGGATAAAACCCAGCGTGATCCTCTTCTTCCCTGAGTAAGTTACCAGAGGATTAACTAGGGTGTTTTTCTCTGATACACCGGATAACGTCGACTCAGGATTCAAGGTGGCTTGAGGAGGTGTGAAAACAAACGTCAGCTAGTACTCGGTCTCCTTTGGTTTTTAGAGGAAGCATTCACTGCATTCTTACTGGCTCAAGGGTCTCCTTCAGTAAAACTACTATCATGCAATGGAGATCATGGTACCTACAATGTTCTTCAGCGTGAGACCAAAAGAAACCTATGTATCATAATTAAATGAAGGAAACTAAGGCATTCAGCCTAAAAAATTCTTCATAGACATTTTAAGGGAAATAATTCAGCTACTAACTGTTTATTTATTATAATTAAACTCGCTTGTGTCCGCAAAATTATAATATATTTTATAGATAGAAGATTTTTACTCCTGTGGTTTCCTTTTAAAGATTTCTTCTGTGTATTCTTTTGCCTTTCAGAAAGCGATATGATTAACTCTTATTAACAAGACCATTATTGTCTACATGCTTTAAATTTGAATATTCATTATTCAAAGAGACTTTAAATGTAACATTTAAAAATCATCTGTCTGTAGTACAAAACATATAGTCTAACAGTCCATGACAGCTGTCATCGGAATCACGCCTATCAGCTTTTTAGTAGTGAAATACGTCAGACAACGTCATATTTTTTATTAGTAGATGCGGACAAAAAGTGACGTGCCTCGCTTCATAGAGGATAGTTATAATTATCGGTAATTATGATCGTTAAAGAGCCTTGATGGCATGTAGAGACTCGTAGATTCTTATTAACAGTTACGAGTTCGAGTCACGGGAAGGCACCACTACGATCTTGTTGTAAAATTTATTTTATTCTTTATTGAACAAAACCAAGTTTCAAAATATTTATAATAAGGAAACTAAAACTGAAATTTAGTGTCATATTATAGGAGGTCTCATAGCTTTTAAGCGATTTCCCCCAGACTAGGTCAAGAGTGTGTGTTTTATAGGAATTATGTGCCTAATTCATTCATTGTGCTTGTCGATGAACTGCAACCAATGCGGGAATATTTCTAGTTTATATGTAGCCTGCCAACCCTTAGTAAAACACCGTGGTGGGTCGGTGCTTTAAAAACCCTATTCCATGAGTAATGACTCATGCCCAGCATACGATGTTACCTTATGATTGTTTAACCTCAGGGAAATGAATTGTGGTCTCTGCTAACGAAGCTGGCACCATTACACCAACGACGCCATGAAATAAAACAGTTGTACTGTTATATATTCCGGAAGTCAGATTAAAATTCCTTATATAAAAACCAGTGGTTATATCTGGTTTTAGACTCCATTACACACCATGTCAATGCCAGGTGATGGGCGTGAAATGCCATAATCGGACCATATTAAGCGCAAACCTGTCATGGAGACTGTTCTCAGTCGGATTTTCAATATTATATAATGAAACTCGTTATAAAACTATATCGACATAATCTACAATTAGTACTAGTAGCTTTAGATAGTAGTTTGATGGTGAGAGTGCTCGCTTCGTTATTAGAGATTCTGGGTTTTAGTCACAGTAGGCCAAATTCAGTAGTTCGTATTCTCTAATTTGTCTTTGTATAGACTGGTGGGAGGCTTCTGCCGTCGCTATTTACCAGCCTAATAGCAAAGACGTGCCGCCAAGCAAAAAGCTCTAGTTAGCGATAAAGACGCCTTTTTGTACTTTACTCTTTATTATTAAAAACTTCTTGCTAAATAAACAAATTGATCTTGAACACTTTGTGGCTGATGTGTCTGTGTTATAGGAAATGTAAAATATGTATATTTATATTTATCTGTACTGTAAGTTTAAGTTATTAGGTATAATTAGTGTTAGTATTATAATTAAATTTTTACACTAGTCTGTAAGTCTTTTATGTTTTACGTTTTAAGTTTTTCTTTTTTTTTCTTTTTATTTGACGTACTGCTGATGTCCGTGGCCTCACAAGGATTTAGCTGAAAATCAGCGCTGTGCGTTCTTTGCCTGCTAAAAAGAGCGCATAGCAAATTGCTGAGCTAAATTCCTTTTCGAATTGTTAATTATTATAACTATGTTTTGTTTAATTTGTATTAGTTGTACAATTCGAATAAACGTTCTTTCTTTCTTCTTTCTTTCTTTCTTTCTATTATATATATATTTCCTGTATCGTCTGTGGTATATGTCAGCGCGAGTTATCTCGGAGGAAATAAACGCTCTATAACTTGGATTAAGTTATTTTATTAAAGTAACTCAATATTTCATAATTTCAACATTTAACTCAAAACTCTTTTATCGCAATCCGAGATTGCAAAAAAAAAATGCTGTGATGTAGGCATTTTTTTTTTGCAATCTCGGATGAGAATTTAACTATATAGTACAGAGTTTGCACTTGACATATCCTGTATAATGACATCATAAAACAATATATTTAAAATTATTATTAATATTTAAAATTCTGGCATAAAGGAATGCCAAAACAGCATTGAACACTCTGCTAATATCACGTAGGTGGAAAAGACTCAGGAGACTCTGATAATATATATTTAGAAGTATCCTTTTTTTGCTAGATACTTTGTTATCTAAAATAACATAAATACAAATAATTATATGCTCAACATTACTATTGTTAAATCAATAACACACAGTACTTACTCAACATTACATTAATTTAGAGCTTTATTCTATAATCTACACTAATATTATAAAGATGAAAGATTTGTATTTTTGAATGTAACAAATAAACTCAAAAAGTAATGGACCGATTTTAATAATTCTTTTTTCATTAAAAAGCTACATTATCACTGAGTAACATAGGCTATATTTAGTACTAGATTACTATAGAAATCTTTAGAAATTCCTATTAAAACCAACCGAAGGTGTAAAAAAATTAGCCACAAAATGCCTTTCATCGCATACGCTGGGAAGAGTATTAATGATAGGACAAAAAAATGTTCGACAATATTATAGAATATATCAATATCTACAAAAAAACTTCAGACTATATGTCTAACTATTGTAGTTACGTCACTATTACTACTTTTTTACATTGAACAAATTGATAAAAATATGGATCAAAATTAGACCGTGTTATCCATACCATTTATAAATTTTTATCCAAATAAATAATTTAATATTCAAAAATGTCTCAATACCTGATGATTACTTTTTGAATTATTGAAATCGGATATTCCATTCAATAGATATCATGAAATTAAAGTGAAAATACATGCCGGCAGCTCATCGAGTAACTGACTCTAATCATTATGAACTAGGTAGCCGGTCGGTCCTTACGAAGTCGACTCAAACGACATTGAATATTTCGAGTTTTTTTTAACACATTTCTATGCTTCACTTAAAAAGTTCTCTTCAAAGCTACTTAGTTTTAGTATTAGGAATTAAACTTTTTCATAATATTTGTCTATTCATGGTCGTTTAATTATCATGCTTATAACTTAAATATCTGTACCTATTTATGTCTACCCGTGCGACGCCGGGACGGGCCGCTAGTAATATATTTACTAACTAACACAATATAAAAATGTTAAGATCATGACATCTGGTATAATGACATATTGACAGATAATGAAATATAGTCAAATAAACAATTAATTTTGTCGTTACACATTTTTAAAATCGATCGATCAATCATAATAAAGAAAAGTTAAAAGTCTTATTTGTCGTGTGTGTTAAAGAAATTTATCTGTCAAACAAATTTTTAAGTCTTGTTTATATACAAATCTAAAACTTTAGATTTCCGAGAATTAGAGGGAGGGATAAAAGGAAGTTATGTTAGGATTTTAATTGTCATTGAAATATTAAAAGTGTCGTAATGTCAAATAACGAATAGTAAATAAGCCACGTGTTTTTGTCGAGAATTTATGAAATATACCTATATTTTTTTAGGACAAATTATATATTAAATTATTGACTATTTGAACGGGTACATACCACGATGGTGTATTTTTAATTTTGCCGATATTTCGACTCAATTGCATGGATCGTGGTCACGACGTTGCTGTGGGCGGTTGTGTCAAACTGTTAAGGGCAGAATCTGTCTACCCTACGTCTGATCCTTTTATTTTTCACGGCACCCAAATCCAATTTTCGGCAAACTACACTCACAACGTCACGTTTTAATTTTGAAATAACGGCAAAATTAAAAAAACGCCATCGTGGTATGTGCCCGTTCAAATAGTCAATATGTTAATAAACCACGAAAGTTTAAAACATATATTAAATTATTAAATGACGAATGGCAAATGAAAATGCCACGTGTTATTTGTAAATATTAAAGCTACTTAACCTTCAAACGAATTAGCATAAAAAATAACCCTCATACGCCTAAAGAAGTTTCACTCTTAAAGTATTCTCTCTCTCTTATCACTGGGATATGAAGACAGTCAAGTGCTAACCTATCAGCTGTTAAAAAAGAAGTGTGAACATAATTTTTAGATTTCATATTTCATAAAATGTAAGTGAGAGCTGTTTGCATTCTTGTGCGAATATGTAGGTACATTAAAATAACGGTTATCATTGCAGCGAGCCACTTTCCTGAGATTTCTAACGCATGACTGTTGAAATGGTTTTTTTTTTTCGCGATCGGTAAGTAACAGTGAACGAATGTTCTACACGATCATTGTACGGACGTTAATTTAAATGCATAGATGCGTTTGCATTTATAATGAGATCGTTTTGAAGATACGAACGATTGTGTTAATTGTAATGGGTTTCTCTCTACTTATTCAGTAAACTTAGTTCTTTTTCTTTAATTCTTACTGTCAATTTCAAGTAAATTCGCTTTAAAGTTGTAGTAGTTGACAACTGTTTTTTATTGCTGTCAATTTAGGGTTTGACTGTGATTAAACCTGATGATAGAGTCTAAGAAAGAAGCGTGTTAATCAGGTTAAGCGGCAATTTACCTCTCATGGTTTGTACACAGCATTGTACCGGAACCGAAATCACTTGCTTGGCATCTTGTTTTTTCGCTGGGAAATGCTTTTATTTACTGTCCCCGACCGAATGTCAGAAGTGTGGGACTCGGTGAACAAGCAGACCTGGCAATACCCACTAAAACCCAGCGGAACCCTCTTCATCCATGAATGAAGCAGCAGGGGTTCAACTTTCGCATTCATCCTTGGTGTCCCGGATGAATCCGACTGAGGCGGTGCAAGATCGGGCTTTGTGGGCATCATTTCGTGAGGCCTATATCCAGCAGTGAACGTCCATCTGTTTAAGCGACGACGACGACGACTTTTGATTTTGTAGTTTGTTTAAATTGTTAACTGTAAGAATTAGCATGCTGTGACTACTTATAAGAATAACTAGTATTTAAGATCATGTTGTTATATCATTATATAAGTGTCACCTGTTGGTGTCCTAATAAATAAAATTAAAAAAAAATTATCGCTTAAATATCTGCAACATTATAATATGCCTTTTATAAAAGAATGTTATTGACATATTTTTTAAAATTACATAGAGGCAAATTCAAAATTTATTGCGGTATCTTATTAAAAATGCTTATGCTCAAACAGACTGATGATTACTAAACCTTCTTCATCCTTAAGTATGGCATTACAAGTTTGATTGTATTACAAGGAATAGTTTGAAGATATACATGAAAGAAAAACATGTTCTTAAATATCCTATATAAAATAATTATGCGAGAAAACTTAGTAGTACATTTATACAAGTGCAGATTTTAACATAATTATGATAGTAGTTTTAGGCCCTAGTAAAATTGAGAAAACCTAACTGGTTATGGAAATATTCGAAAATAAAATAAAATACAATAGGCTCTTTATATTATCCATTATATATAGATAATCTTTGCAATAATAGTAAACGTTTAAAGTGATGGTTAAATTGAAACTTTCCATCGTTGATAATATAGTGCTTTAAAAGTAAGAGGGTGGTCGTACTTACAAATTTTACGTGGTAATAATGTTTACGTAAGTGCCACTTTAATAGATTCATTTCTGCCGTGTCATTGATTGTCAATTGAGATGTAGATTTTTGATTTCACTTTCACGAAGCGCTGCTTGATTGGGAATAAAAATCTTTAGTGGTCTTTTTTATCAATCTTCAATCGTGTAAAGGAGAATGTCAAGCGACGCTGTAAAGCTAGCTGGTGAACTTGTTTTCGCACAAAAATCTAAATCATAACATTATTCATTCATGCATCAATATTTAACAGGAGTTGTTAACAGAAAAACTTCTTTGATGAATCTAAAAACAGTTCGAAAAATTGCTTCTACCCAGAAAATATCAAGACGAAACTATTGAGTGTTTTTGAAAGAATAACTCAGCAGTTATTCTTTCAAATCAATATCTACTTAATGACATTCTAGGTAAATCAATTGAATCTATATAAAACATATGAATCTTGATTCAGATAGAAACAATGCAGTGTGTATGCTCTTTTTTCATGTACTTATGTAAAGTCCGAGATTGATTGTGTTTGATTAATTCTTTCTTCCTTAATCCTTTCGAAATGATTCCCTTTTATCTCTTTTGTTTGTAATCTCTAATCAGGAGCTCTTGGCTTGAATTGAAAAGCTCTTTTAGGTGTTTAACTAGCCCCTTTATGGAGCAAGGTTATGGGCTATATTATATCACATTACCACCAATAGAGACGGTAAAATCAATGCGAATATTGCAAAATTCTAGCGAATTTACGTTTTTGTTGAGCTTCTTTATAGCTACAATAATATTACACAGACAAATGTAACAGATAACAAATAAATTGCAGATAAATGTGACGCCAACATGATAGTCATTAATGTTGAAGATATGATAGAAAATAAACAGATAAATAAATGTAATGAACGGAAAACGTCAGTTATATTAGTCACTTTACTTCTTTAAAATCATTTATCCACAGCAATGAAATCTATAAGGCTATATACACTTAATACTGGTCAGCCGGAAATCGCATTCAATTGCACTCCATTCTTGGGATCATCTTCATTTGATTACAAAATTACGGTCAATAAACCTCTCCTAAGTACTCCTGATGCATTTAGCTTTGCGATATTACAACTGCTCGTAAAGATAATACGTACAATTTTCAAGTTTACCGCTTAATAAATAATGAAGAAAACAACTCTGTATATTTCTTTCAAAGCAGTTTTTTCTATCATAGATATAAAATATTAGCATCGGTTATTGAGAATTTAAAAATAATTAAAAAAAGAACAAAATAACATGCATAAAATGAGGAGTGGAAGAAGCGGCGGTGAATTTATCTCAATAATAATGATAATTTTGTAATATTGATTTATTATTAGAATATGATAAATAAAGTGTATTAATATTAACCTTCAAATGGCTTCTAAATTAAACACTAAATAAAATTCTTGATGGAAGGTGCAAACATTCATAATCAAATGATAACCGGAGACTTCTGACTTAGTTAAATAATTATTTTTTTTTAATTGGTAAATTGGTGTTGTGTTTCCTTCTAATCCGACGAGGAATATTGAGAGAGAGGGAGAGAGAGAGGAAGAAAACACTTCTATTGTGCACCACAAGAAATATACATAAAGGAAATACAAAAAAATAAAATAGCTTAAGAGGGAGAAGGTAATCTATAATACTGATCTCCACCAGTCTAAAAGCTACATTTAGAAATACCATTGTAATGTAAAGTATATGTCATTTACTCTGTATTTTGCATGTTATTCAATAAACTATTTAATTTCCAATTAATTCAATCAGGAATAGAACCTCGAAAAGAGCGAATCAAATTTTCCCACTATTAAAGCAGCAAGGCCGTCGAGATATTGCACACGTTATGCACAATCATGACAGTTGGCGCGTGGCTCAAAGCGCCTCGTATTTTATTGTTTTACTCGAAAACAAAATGAATTATGGTTATAATAGCATAGAAAGGTGTCTATTGTTTTCCGCTGGTGAGGCTTTTATCAACAATACCGATTGTTTTGCGCGTGAATGGTTCAATTTTGTTGATTTTGCCAACCGGTGGTGCTTATTGTTTCGTCACATGCAGCGTATATGTAATTGACGTTTTAAAGGTCGGAGATTGGCGTCAATTTTGATAATAATATCATACCCATAAAATTCTATAGATCCGTTGGATAGATGATGTAATATAACATTACAATCTTCAGTGAATAATCTTGGTTTTGGAAACGAATAACTTATACGACATATGACAAATTATATAGAAATATTATTCTTTAAACGTAAATATTACTATGCCTCCCTGTAAAAGCCGTATATTTATTTTAAAGAAAAATATCTATATGTTTATCTTTCACGCTTGTTTGCAAATATATCAAGCATATTCTTTTTGATATCGAAGTAAGCGGTTGAAGTTACCTAACAGTCATTTATGAATGAATTGTTTTCCTTAATAAATTCTTGAAGAAACGTCTGCAACAGCATTTGTTTATGTTTTAAAAATTTGTCTCTATAACCTGCCTTGTGATAATCATTTATATTCTCTGCTTCTTATGTGATGAAGACCAAATTCGTCCATATTCAATTTAAATTTTAAATGTAAGCATTATTAAGGTTCTACTGTCACAGACTATACATCCATCATTCGAAAAATCTAAAAATATTTCATAAAAACTCTTTCATCGTTTGTCAAATGTCTGATATTATACACAACAAACAAAGAATATTAGTCTATGCTTACTTTGACCACAGAGTAGCGCGTCTGTGTCAAATACATATTATGTGTAATGCTTGATTTATTGATTTAACGTATTTTGTGCATAATTAAAAAATATATAATAAACTATAAGTGTTGGAAAACTCAAACTCCGCTCGCATAATTTTCGTAAAAAGGAATGCTTCGCGTATTGATATATGTATATTAGTGCAGATTATACAATACAATACAATACAAAACTCTTTATTGCACACCAATTACGTTCGGGGGCAGCTAGGGGGTGCAAACAACTACAAACTGTTGCTTAAAAAAAGATNCTTAGAAGGACACATACAAAAGAAACAGAGAAAGGTGTACTTAATCTATTTACAACTAATAGTAATAACACTCATAATAATTAATAAAAACAGTAACAATTAGTTAAGTCTTGGACAGGAGGTAGTCTTTTACCATATTTTTAAATAAATTATGGGACTGAGCATATTTTATATCAATCGGCAGTGAGTTCCAAAGACGAGCAGCTTGAACAGAGAAAGATTTAGAAAAAATGAAGTAGAGTGAGAAGGAATTTTTAATAGTAAGTTTTCTTGCGAACGGAGTTGTCGATTATGAGACTCGTCAAGGAACTCAAAGCGTTCCCTCAGATATACAGGCGCTTTAGGATCAAAAAGCACGCAGTAGAGAAGAGAAAGAAGACGAGTATTCCGGCGAAGGCGAATTGGGAGGCATTTGAGTTTATTGCGAAAGTCGGAAATATGATCATATTTGCGGAGACCAAATATGAATTTTATACATAAATTTTGAAGTCTCTCAAGCTTATTTAATTGCTCCTCGGTGAGATCAAGAAAACAAATGTCAGCATAATCAAGAACTGGTATCAAGAGAGTATGTGCTAGGGCAACTTTAGTTGGAACAGGCTGTAGATTACGCAGATTATGAATAATACTTACATTTACTTTAGATTTATGACTCTGTATATATAATAATTGGATTTATTTTTATATTTTAAGCCGACACGCAGACAAAGACGTAAGTAATAGCTTAGTGTTTCAACAGAACATTAATATTGTTTGTCAGCGGCGTGATTTGCAAATTATATTCACTCAAATGCTTTTTACATCTGAATATAAAATGTTGTTAATAGTTTTTTAAATATAATGACCCAACATTTCGCCTGTAATGCAGTAACAGTGGAAGTGCATAAAAAACTGTAACTGAGAAATCGAAAGTTTTTGTCGCGTTCAAAATTACCAATATTATAGCGTCCATTACAATTCAATATTTTTGCATTGTCATTAAATTTGTTAAATATATTTTATTTGCGGAAATCATCGACGCCACTGTACAAAGAGAAAGATATTTAAAATCAAATCAATCTATGCCCGTAATTCCAATAAAAAAATTAAAGTAGGGTTTTAAACCTCTTTTGTATCGTCAAGTATATTTCCACATATTACTTCAAATATACGAATGATGATGACATTAAAGAACGACGTAAAGGTACGAGGGTTCCTTTACCCCGTTTACAAAGAAAAACCCACAACTAACTCAGTCTCAGTCTTTTCATCTTCATAACAATATGATTAAATTATACGCAAAAATCCTAAAGAACAAACACATTCGATCCAACCTTTTGTTAAATAAAGTCAAACATTAACACGTTGTTTTAAAGTACATTTTAAAATAACAAAATTATCAAAATAACAATCATAGTAACTGTTATTTAATAACAGTAACAGCCATCTTCTTTATTTCAAAATGAACTTTATAGCAATGCAAGAAGATTCTATTTTCTTTTAAATAAAATGTAACATATTATTAATTTTGCCTTTAAATCATGTTCTTGATCTATTTACTTTAAGCAATTTACTATGTGTTATTATATAGTAAAATATATTGTAAAAGAGGGAAGGACACTGATGCCTATAATACAAGGTAACTATCTTAGTTTAAGTATCAGTGACCAATCAACCTTAAATTTGTCTATATATTAAGAAATATTGTATTCATCCTTTAATGGTTCGTAAAACTTGTTAACCAATAAAGTATTATTTAAATAAGAGCCATTTAAATTTTGATGAGATGAGAGATGCATTCACTGCCACTTCATTCGTAGAGATGAAATTCTATAGTGAACGCAGATAAAATGGCGAGCAGAAGCTAGTTTATAATAATAGTAGGATTAAACATCAGTCTCGTGCATGAAGATTGGATATTACGACCGCTACCGACATGCCTCAGAGAGTACAGCGTTTTTACGATAAGACAGTCAGTCGAACGATCCCCGATCCATATCGTGCCGGAAGAGGTCCATTACCTTTGGCAAATATCGCCTTCGATCGACGTATCGCCAGTTCTGGCATTAAATCAAACGAACATGCCTCTTCCGGTTATTGTTCACAATGTAAGCGCCATTGTCTTATTTCAGTTATATGAGGCTTTAAGAGAAACAAAATTAGCGCAAAGTTATATCAAGGAAATTGAAATGATGACAGTTCACTGCGTATACATATTAGAAAACTATTTTAGTATTTTTTTATCGCTAGGAAATGATTTTACGCACGCACCCCACCCAGACGGGATGTGGAAAACACGTACTCCGACTAGTCGGGAGTGTGGGACCCACTGTCAAGCAGAATACCCACTAAAACCTAGCCGGCCCACGTCATCCTAAAATGGGACACCAGAGTTCGTTTGCGCAATTCAATATGGTATCCCGGATGAAGCCGAATCGAGGTTCAACTCATTGGGAGACCAGCCTTCTGTGACGGAATGCAAGGGCGTCAGGAGCCAACTCCCGCTCTCACAAGCCTCCTTTAACCAAATAACAGTCTCGCAAAAGGAGGCCAACTGTAGGTCAACTCCAACCAGTGACACCAGAAGATGCTGCTGAGGGCTCCACACCTGGCTTTCGGCCACGATATGGTGTGCCGTGCCGGGCCACCACACTCATGGCACACTCCTCTCGGCCAGCATTAAAAAAAACCTGCACCTTAATATAATCTTATGTACAAAATGAATTGTTGTTTATTAGTCTAGATTTAGCTAATTTTGGTATTGAATTATTTGTGGAAGTCCAGAGAAGGTTTAAAAATTGAGCAAACAGGAAAAACTGCTTGAAATGTACTAAAAACAACAATTTTGTCGTCCTTTAGATACTATTCATACCTGTCAAACATTTGATGTTCGTTCCGTCGTTTAGAAACCAATCAAATATAAAAGTCGTTAAGAAATCTATCGTTTTTGACATTGACAACCAACAATTTCTGAACGCAACTATAATATTTTTGAGACTTGTCAGAGTTTTGACCACATTTTATACTAAAGTTTAATCATTCTGCTTTTTTATCAATTCTAGTAAGCTACATAAAATTAACAAATAATTTAAGGGTAACTGTATACGTTTTTATTATAAGCTTCCAGAAGATCGAACTAAATACTTTGATAGATTACTTAGACGATATAAAAGCGTGGGAGTAAATAAATTGCTCTGATTTAAGTATAATATAATAATAAATATAAAGTAAATTATTTTATAACGATATTGTAATGATGATGGTAAAAAAGATACTCCGACTGAGTTTAATATCATCAGTCGTATGTTAGAAATTTTTTGATAAATCTGTATTTGAGTATTCAAAAATGCTGTGAAAGCCCATCTGAATAAATAAATTTGAATATGAATTAGCTTTAAAATCTTAATCAAATCAAAATCAAAATATTCTTTACTCAAGTAGGCTCAAGCAGCACTATTGAATCGCCATTACTCTGTTTGTTTGTAATAAATCTACCACTGGCTCAGAAAGGTGATTCCGCTGAGACGAAACCAGCAAGAAACTCAGCGGTTACTCTTATAAATATAGTTTTGTATGTTAAGATGTGTAATATTGACAATACTTCTGTGTTCAACTGGAATCCTTACTGGAATGTAATATACCTTTTGTAAAAACCTATTCTTGACGTATTGTTTAAAATTATTTGGAACCAAATCCAATACTGATTGCGGTATCTTATCTTAATTATTTATTAAATCCTAATACAAATCAAATCAAAAACAAAAGTTATTCGAATATGCTTTCACAGGAATGTTGTTCTGTGAAATACAATAATTTTTACATATATTTCTAGTGAAAACATTGAATAGTTTAAAGTAGGAGTTACAATTTATTTTGTAAGTGTTAAGATATGTTAAAGAATGATTTCGTGGAGAAATGGTTTCGGTCTTTCCTATATTACTATGGAATCAGGGACGAAACCGTGCGACATAGCTAGTATGTGTAAAAACCATGATAATAGCCCATTAACGTCCCACTCCTGGGCACAGGCCTCCTCACTCGTAGGAGAGAGGGTTGTTAGAGCATAGCCCCACCACGCTGCTTCAGTGCGGATTGGCAGGCATAGTACACAAGTGCACTCTCTATTCTTTCACTCTCATAGTCCGATGTGATGGGAACCGACACGACCGGAGAGAGATCAGGCGCAGGACCGACGCCTTAACGTGCTCTCCGAGGCACGGGGGTGGAGCACACCGCTAACTTTCCTACTTCGGGCAAATATTGAGAAAATTATAATAGAAAACTCAATATCGAATTTGAATTGGCCCGACTCGGGACTCGAACCCAGGACCTCATGTCTGTAGTCGAACATGCTAACCACTAGACCAATGAGGCAGTCGATACTGAATATCTATTTGTAATTATTTTGAATTGAACGGTTGCATTTTTTTTTATATTTATTAATGATGAAAATTCGCTAATTGTTTTTCTTTTATATTTCAGGTAAGAAACAGTTTTTATCGCGTCATCATGACAAATTTGAGTAAGTAAATATGGTACGTAAAATTAAAAAACGAGATAAAATAAAATAAATCTTCCTTTACTTCTTTTGTTATTATGCTCGTCCATTTTTCCTTGTTTTCTATCATCGTGTAACTAGTCATTTAGGGAAACGTAAAACTCAACAAAACATGGAAACAACACTAAATATAATCGGACAAAAATATACAATGCATATATTATTTATACGAGCAAAACTACGGGAAACACTAGTAAAAGATTGCGGAAAGATAAAATGCAAAGATAAACATGGTTAGTCCTCGTAATATCATAGATTAAAATCCTTCAGTTTATGTCATTATTTATTAATAAGATAACGATAGTAAACAACATAGATAAAGATTATCCGGTAAAGGCTTCGTATTTATTAACATTGTTTGTATCTGTCTGATTTCCGATGTGATTTTAGACCTCACATTTACTTCTTTATGTACATATAGATGGTGTTGCGTTTATTTTTATTGCTGACAAATGATGATATAGTCTAAGACGGATGTGAAGGCATCTTGAGTAAAACTGCATGTTCCGGAGCACTTCTGAAGTATGTGTAACTCGCTGTGGAGCAGAGAGAGGTCTTTTTTTTCGCGATAGATACCTTTACGCACCCCGAAGACTAATTCCATCGGGGGTGTGGGACTCACTGATAACAGAATACCCAGTAAAACCCAGCGGATCCCTCCCCATCCATGAGTGAGATCACTAGAGGTTCCCTAACTGCATTCCACTCTAGTGACCCGGATGGTACCGACTATGAGGATCTACCACTCAATAGGGTAAGGCGTGAAGTGCATAAGTGCGACTTCTGCACCAAACCTCCTCGGACGGCGAGGAAGAGCTCCAGCCTCTGCTGCTTTAGCCTCTCATTTGCCTCCTTCAGCGAGACGACGGTCTCGCAGAAGAAGGCCCGCAATTGAAGACCCAAGATCTCCCCTCCATTTTTCGATCAGAGCTCTGTCGGCGAGAGCCCTGATCCTCCGGATCTGGTCATCGTAGGAGGCAGCACCTCTGAAAGCCTTTGTAGCTACCCTGCATTGATTGGCGACTGCAAGGACTTCCGCCCGCAGCTCCCAAGGGGGGTCGCCCGCCAAAAGGGGGGTCGCCCGCTACTCTCTATAAACCCTCTCTCCTATGAGTGTAGAAGTCTGTGCCCAGCTGTGGTACGTAAATGATTATTAAAGAGCAGCCTATCAATGTCCCACTGCCTGCTACGTTAGCGCTTGACTGTAATCTCAGCTGATGTTAGGTGATGATGCAATCTAAGATGGAAGCGCTGATCTGGTAAGAAAGAAAGGTACCAGAACACAAAACTAATGCTTGGCGGCTTGTTTTACTCGCAGAGTGTTACCTAGCCTCGGCCGAAGCCTACCACTAGTGCATACTCACATCAGATAAAAAAAAGCAGTATAAAAATGAAAATAAACAATGTTAAATTCGCAGTATATGTAAATATGAAAATATCGTATTTACGTGTAAATGTATTATCTTTATATTTATAATTCTTGTGTATTAATACATAATTTTAATAAATATCCCAAAAATTTCATTTTCCGAAAGGCATATTGTAATGTTGTAGATTATTTAAGCGATAAAGATGTGAAATTCTCAGTGGAATCGACATTCCGAATCGGTGGTAGATTTGTTACCAACAGACAGACTACTGACGTTTCAAAAGTGCCTTTTGTGTTTTTACTATTCGTGAAACTACGCGGGTTTAAAATATATGTAGCATGTGCTATGTATAAATGAATAACTTATACATAAGAAATTACTCAACATAGCCAGTAATTTAAGTTAGTATATAGAAAATAGTAGCAAAAGGTTTTATTTAAAAGCTTAGCGTAGCTATCTCTGTACTGAGAGCTTGTTTATAACTAGAAAGGACTCGTAACAATACTTTCAGTTAGTCATAACTATATAGATTGACGGACAATCTGATAGCGATTGGATACAATGTGTTTATGATAGTTTTTATTACACTCGTGGGCTAATGTATGTAAATAGCTTGATATGATAATGTTATTGATCTCTGGCCTATATTTTGTCGAGGTGCTTAACGTAGCGGCACGTACATTGGGTCTTTTAAATATCCTGGATACTGGAGCATATTGAGTTATGCGTACATCGTTTATATCTCTAAGTGATTCTCGTAGAACAGCAGCAATTTCTATGAAAGCTCCCATGAGTTATATTTCAATCAATTTACACCAAAGTTTGATGTATAATTCCTCAAAAATCACTCCATCTATTGATAAGAACCTCATGATATGCGAACTAATAGACAGTCGCGATAGAGTTCGTGTTATATAAGGATATGATACATTTTACTACAAAGATGACTCATTGGTCTTGTGGTAAGCATTTTCGACTACAGACACCAGGTCCTGAGTTGAAGTCCCGGGTGGGGCCAATTCAAAAATATACGAATATTTTCTCAATATTTGCCCGAAGTTGGGAAATTTATGGTGAGATCCACTCACGTGCTTCGGAGTGCACGTTAACCGTCGGTCCTGCACCTGATCTCTCTCCGGTCGTGTCGGCTTCCCGTCACATCGGACTATGAGAGTGTAGTAATAGAGACAGCGTGGTGAGTTTATGCTCTAACCCTCTGAGTGAAGAGGCCTGCGCCCAGCAGTGGCTTTTTTATTACAAAGTTCAAAATGGCAGTATTACAAACTTGCATAATAAGTATTCATTTGTGTGGGTCTGAGACTTGGATCTCCTATAAATACGTCATCCCAATACCATCTATATGCGCTGCATAAGAAATATCTTGCTTATTTCGAGGAAGAACAGGGTGTTGCTAAAAAAGATTGCCAAGCCTCACTGCTTAAGCAGAGATGCTTGCATTTGCGTGCTACTGCTCCAGTGGCCACCTAAGCAGGTACTCCTGGAGCAGTAGCACACGTTAGGAATTAGGAAAGATGACGATAAGACATGATGCGAAAATTTAGAATGCAGGCTAGAATAAACACACACCAAACGACCCATAGGGAATACAAAACATAAATTCTGCTGCTCCATCTGCGACTGAAATCGTCGCTTCTTCTTTAGCTGATTTTCCATTCGAATGCGAATCTTTGCCGGTCTATCGCGAGATACAGAAACTCCTTTGCAGTTGCGATGTCAGTCCACTCTCTGACGTTTTGCAGCTATGTTATCCTTGATCAGCTTGTTATATAGCCAAACGAAAAAGAATCGCCCTGAAGCTGTATAAACGTCTGTCAAGACGAAGAATATGCTATGACTTAAATATTGTTATATCTTAATAAATGACATAAGCAAGACACGGCTTAGAAAAAACTAATTCAACTTGTAAGTAGCGAGTGAAAGGGCGTCGGTATCGACCCAAATCTTACACCCACTAAACAAATATTACAATAATAATGACCCATAAACATCCCGTTATTCCATGTAGAGGATGCCATTGTACGTGAACGGATTGTCGAACAGACCGCCTCTATTAATATTGAATGCGTATAGATACGTGTCGTATATTCCCAATAGATATTAGGTTATTTAAACTGTAGAAAGTGCATCTGGAACGGTGCAAATAGTTCGTCGGATTGAATATGAATAGTATTATAAAATACGTGTTTGGTTTTTATAACTATTAACAATATAAAAGGCCAACTAACGTAATACACAGAGCAACTGTTTCTAGCAGTCACTCGTTCCAGTGGAAATATTGGACTGATTGGCCAATGTAAACAATTTTGAAATCCATCTGAATACACGCAAAAATATCCGTTATAGCCGTTAACGAGGAATTCTACCACAAATTCATGTAGTTTTCAATCTAAAATTTTGAATCAAAATGAACACACACGTTTTTTTTCATCTTGTGTCGCTACAATGACCTCTGACATGGTGGTCAGAGCTTGTTCTTAGCCTTTTTCTATACTTTATCAGTCAGTTAGTATTATAGTCGTGATTATTTTATTTATTATATATCTAAATATATTTGTCATTATTATTTATTTTCTTTTATCATTATGTTTGCTACCTTTTGGCAATAATGTAGGAGATTTTCTCTAGTGCTTTCGGCATTCATTAGGTTTTTTTGATGTCCTGGTTTTATTTCGGCATTTATTTTTAATTCGACGTTATTTCTTTCTAAAGCAAATCTCAGGCATTCTGTTATTAGGTGTAATATGTTTTCTATCACACACACGTTAAGTGTCAATAAAATGGATACAGCCGTTTTGAAAGAGCTTATTCAAATACACTTACATAAGCAAATACATGCAAAATCTATCCCTACAGTTTGAAGGGACAATAAATCCGGCATAATCAGGAAAGCTGAGGAAGGTTAGGCTTTATAGTAACGATGGATAATCCTTTGCAGGGTTATATATAGTAGTGATATTCTTACAAAGTCTTACATAAATTCCAACATTAAAAAGCCTCCAGAATACCTCCATTTGTGTGCATCGAGAAGCAGAATAGAGTTTCAACTTTTAGGACGTTAATACTTTTACATAGCTATGAAAGATCTGTATTTAACACACAAATACACATTTCTAAATAAATTGTTATCGAGATCAGCCGTAAGTTATCTGAACGTTTGAAAGTTCATCTGGTGCGATGCAAATAGTAGTACACTAGATTATATATTAATAGTGTCATAAAATGTGCGGTCTGCTGCCCGAGGCTCTATTAAACATCGTGACAGGATTACGATCGCTTTGGTGTCGTCTTTTGGCAGATATCAGAATGAATTTTATGTATATTATACTCGTAACCATTGTCCATAACAATTACTTGCGTTTAGCTTATGGTAACAATTTGTCCGCGCTGAAATTGTGTACGTATTTTAGTTGTATTGAATTTGTTATCTCACGTGCCATTAAGTCAGCCACTGCCTATAAAAGTACAAGTTAAGTAAGACAGTTTGTAGAGATTAGAGCCATAACTCTGCTTCTACAAATGTACCACACATGTAATATGTGAACCCTCAAAAGAATGCAAGGGTTTAGAGTTTAGACCTAAAGTGCTGCACCCCTGTCTGTTAGCAGTATATAGAATTGTTGATATATAGAATTGTTGAATATATAGGTTTCCTGTCTATGAGTTAATAGAAGAGTATAAAAGGGATTATTTAGACTTTGGTACATCAGCATTCGCCGACTTTTACATATTTCGTATTAATATCGTAACTATAGCTTTATTTCATTTTATTAATGCGTTTTATACATACATAATGTTTAATTAGATTCCCATTAGATTGGTAAAAGATATATTCGTTTAAATTTTAAATATTATAAGAATAAATGAACCCTACGAAACGCTTCCTCGTTAGATGTTGTACTTTTGTCAGTCCCACCTGATATACCTACATATATAGCCGGTTTCAGCAGAGACATTCTTACGCGATAAGGACTAGTTATAAATTGATTCTATTTTATATACTGAATTCTTATAAAATTTTATAGCAGCATTGGATTTTATCAAACCTAATTAATTAGGCTTTAGTTTTTATACGAAATGTTGTAAATCTTTTGTGTACCATCTCCACCATTTTTAAGGTTAAATTTCGTTTTTGAAACCAAATACTGTATCTTAATCACATAATTTATGATCTTAGTCTAGATAGATACGCAGAATTGATTATATATATTTCTTCAAACTACTATTATATATACATCTTCAAATTTTCACTCTTAATAAAATACTGTTTTAATCATTCACCAAAGTTAAAATACAAGTTTTTCTTTAAATTTCAGTAGTTTTAATATTGTTTATTCCTTTTATTACATTTATTTTACTGTATAAAATTTAATGTTTAAGACATTTGTGATAGATAGTGTTAGAATTGAGTTTTATTTTTGAAGTGAATACGTTTTAGCATCTTTACGATTTGAAATTTTATGAAACGGAGATTATGAAACGAAAAATCGACAGTAAAACAAGACAGACACTCAAATTCATAAGTATCCTGATGTCCAAATTTTTTCCATCGACTCGTATTCATTTATATTTTGGCTATTTCCGTAGAGATCTAATTATACGGTCAAAACATAATTAAGTATATTATTTATCTCTAGTCCACGCCTTACTCAAGTAAAATGACTTTAATTGCAACGAAAAAACGTGATACAGTCGTTATGCTAAATAGGACATAAAAGCACCGTTATATTAACAATTAACTTTATATGAAATTCAACTATAACATTATGTAGTTCGCGATTCAGTAAAATTTACATTATAATTAAAGTATCTCGTATTCAGAGCGAGTCACGATCAAGGTCGTGAACTTTATTGTCCGTAAGATGATTTAAAATTTGTTTAGTTATTGTTGTCTGTAACTTTAATTATGGGGCATTTTACTTTTACCTTTCTTTATAGAAATTTAGAAGGTTAGTCTTCGCTTCGCCTGTCTCTTTAGTCTAGTGGTCAGCTTGTTCAGCTACAGACATGAAGCTTCGGGATTCGAGACCCGGGTCGGATGAAATCAACCATTCTTATTAAGTTTTCTGTTAAGGAATTCTCGGTATTTTCCCGAAGTCGTATTGTTACTCCCGTGCCTCGGAGAGCACATTAATCCGTCGATCCTGCACCTGATCTCTCTCTAAGAGTGAAGGAATATAAAGTGCACTTGTATTAACTCATACATTTTTATGTTATGCCTTTTTTGACGCTGGGAAATCCCTTTACGCACCCCGTTCAGACAAAATCTAAACGGGAGTGTGGGACTCGCTGGCAGTTAGCCAGAATACACCACTACAACCCAGCGATACCCTCCCCATTCCTTAGTGGAGCACCGAAGGATCGGTTGACGCAATCTAGCCCTGGTACTCTGGATACTCCTGGGGGGAACTTAGGAGGGGGTAGGAGCAGCGCAAATCAGGTCTCCTACCTCCCAACCTCCTGCGCAGGAGCTGAAAGTAAAGACGAGCGTCTATAGAGTCCTCCCTCTGCCTTTCATGTGCCTCCTTCAGCGAAGTAACAGATTCACTGAAGGAGGCCACTGCCCTACACTCCCTGTCGCTAATGAGCATTGCACCAACTATACCCTCCAACGAAAGGCCCCCTCCGACCAACGATATCAAAAGATGCCACGGGGGTCCCCGTGTCGAGCATTCTACCAGAGTGTGCTGCACCGAATCAATACACTAAAACCCTCTTTCCTATGATTGAGAAGGCCTATATCCAGCAATGGCACCTTAATAAGCTGCTACTTACCTTGACATAATGACATAACACAAAAAATAATACCCTTGCAATACAAGACAAAATCTCTTTATTGTACACCCAATATATAAATTAAAACTATATAATTAAGACATAAACATATACATTATTTTTGGATTACAATTGGCGGCCTTATCGCCTGTAATAACGATCTCTTTCAGATAACCAAAAAAGCTTAGAAAAGAAGCAGAGGAAGGTGTACTAACGCTATTTACAATTAAGAATAATATAGTAGTAAATAAAGATAACAGTATAAATTGATCAATTAATAAATTTTCTGGGTTACTTTTACCATCTTTTTAAATAAATTGTGGGATTGAACATATTTTATTTTCATAGGCAGTGAATCAAAGCGTAACTTAGATAAACTATAGCTTTAAAAATCCAGTTAGCTGAGCCAGGGTTCGAACTACCACAGAATTACCACAATGCAACTATTGCTTTAACGTAATTAAATTTACAGTTGCACTTTATTGCGTTGTAATTCGTTGTTTACGAGCTTTTTATAACACAAGCTCTAAGCAAACAGCGAAGGGCTTTGTGCAGTAATTGCGAGTTGCGGTTTTGATTAATAGTGTAATCTTCTGTGAATAAAGGACCCTAAAACCAATTATCTTGTGCCGAATGAAATCTGAATGCATTGTAAGACTAATTATTATGTAATTTGTCAATTCTTATCAAAGGTTGTTTCGAATATAGCTTATGTAGCTTCAAATAACTATGATTGTCTCACGAAGAGCTACGAGTACAAAAATTGCTATCGAATTATGGAGTTAATTGGTAGAATTAATGGGAAAGGTTATGGATTGAAATATATCGTTAAATAGAGTCTGTAATTATAACAAATTCGTTATGAAGACCATCTAGATTAATGTATTCGTAACGCAGAATCATAGTTTGTATTAAATTTTATTGGCAGTCCTATGATGTTTTTTATTTATTTATTTAAAACTTTTTTGCACACATTTAAGAAATAACAATACTTATGTAATATAAAAAGAACAAAATAATTAAGTAATAGGGTGCCCTAAGGCGGTCTTATCACTAAGAGCGATCTCTTCCAGACAACCTTTGGTGAGAGGAACAGAACATAGGAAGGGGCGGTGCAAATAACTTTAAATGAGAAAACTTGACTCAGTTTTACTCTACTTTATTGTGATTATTAACTTGTTAAATCATATTTAGGATATACTGTTTATTACCTGACCTGACAAACTTTGTATGCATAAATTTAAATCACATATGAATAACTTGACCTGCCAATTGGACCAGCGTGGTGGGTCTATTCTCTAAAAACCCTCTCTCATATGAGTGAGGAGGCCTGTGGTCAGCTGTGGGACGTTAATGGGCTGCTGCTTATTTTAACTTTCATGAATAACTTACATACTTTATCATCTATGCCATAAACAGACTTCATCATTTATATCGAAACTTCCAGAGAAAAGAGAAATTCTCAGCATACAGAATAAACAATTGTTTCGCTAAACGCTATGAGAATTATTAACTCTTAATAAGAGAAGTACTTTATCATTTATGGCATGGACCAAGATGAATTTGCAAATAATCTCTAGTTAAATAATGAAGCATATCCCCGTCTATCCAATTAGAGTGATCGCAAGAGACAATCTAACATATCTGACGGTTAGTGACACGGACGGACCGTTAGGCCAACATGGAGATCACCCAGAAAATGTCAAGTGTCCATTCTTAGACTTAGCGGGATTTAACCAAGATCTGATTAATTATTTTGATTTATGAAACATACAAATTTGTTTTAAAAAGTACCCTTTCCAAAAAAAAACTTAACGTTTCATCGCATTTACTACATTATCATAATTAATCTCCAACTTTAAAAACTGTTTAGTGGAAATATTATTTGTCACTACTGAAGTGATATTAACATACAAGATTAACATCGGGTTGAATAAATGAAGTTACAGATGTATGTTTATATTTATATATCGGAGTGCAATAGTCTGTGGAACGGTGGGGCCATCTGTCTATCGGCGCGGAGTAGAGTCAATAGTGACAATCCAGCTTGACGGCCTCGCTGGTGCAGTGCAGCCTTGCTAGCAGAGGTCCCGAGTTCGATCCCCGGTAGGATGAATTTAGAAAATTGTATTTTCTCATTGGTTTGAGTCTGAACAACCCTACCACCAAAGACGTACCTCTAAACAAAAAAAAAAGATTTTAAAAAGCAGCAAACACTGGGTGTTCTTCCTCGTGAGCTTCTGCCGTCACCGCCTCCTGATATAGGCGATGATGACTGCGAAGACGACGCAATATCAGTGGCAATACCCGGACTTGACCCGGACAACTATTTTGTTATGTTTGCTTATTTCTTTATTTGTTGGGTTATTGAAGTGAAGCATCTTTAGACGCATGAGGGTAATTTTTTTACTAATGAAACGCGTGATTAGCGTCACGAATATGTGCAGCGTTTCTTGTGCTAATTTGTTTGAATGTTAGGTAGTTTAAATATTTACAAATAACATGTGGCATTTTAATTTGCCACTCGTCATTTAATAATTTAATATACTATTCATAATATAAAATTAGTATGTTTCAGAAATGCTAATTTCTAAATTATAAATTCAAAAACAATATTTCATTAATAATTTGTAATATTTACAAAAAAAAAATTGTACAATTCGTCATCTGAGATTTGAATAAACTATTTGTATTAATTTACACACACTTTATTTATTTTAATGGCAATTAAATTCATTAAATTCCTAATATATCTTCTTTTTTCCCTTCCCTCTAAGTGTCGGATCTCTAATGTTTTAGTTTTGTATAAATATAAACAAGACTTAAAAATTTGTTTGCTTAAGAAGTTTCACTTCTGACGTGTCTTCTTTGTACGCACGCACTTTTCCCATGGGCTTGTAATATATTGTGATTAGGGTTTTTTTTGTCGCTGGGCAATGCATTTACGCACCCCGACTAATGGGGTCGGGAGTATGGGACTCCGCGAGGGTACAAACTCGCAATACCCACTAAAACCGCCATCAACCATGAGTGGGGAGCCAGAAGTTAGTTGAGGCATTCCTATCTGGCCCCTCGGTTGCAGCTCACAGATATTCTACAGGAGGAGGAGTTGTACAAATCTCTGCCTTCAGTTTTCTGCACCCCTTCGTCGGAGCTGGAGTGTTTCGGCGGCATTTACCCTCTTCCTTTGCCGTGCCTTCTTAAGCGAGATGACAGTCTCGCAAAAGGAGGCAACCGCTCTCCAGGCCTACTCACTGGTAAGTATTGCTCCTATAATACCTGCCCGTGGGAAGTCTATGCCGATCAGCGACGTTATAATGAGTCGCTGAGGCCATAATAAGGCGGGGCATTCTGCCACAGTGTGGTGGGCTGTGTCTGATAAGGCACCACACTCGTGACATCTGGCCGACAGCTCACAGCCAACAGTTTGATACAGGTATTCCCCACAGACAACTCCCCACACAACTCCCCACACAGACAACTCCCCACACATACACCTCCATGGCATTGCCAGCCAGCACCCAAGAGCAGGAAACACTGGGCGTCCCCTGCCTCGTGAGCTTCTGCTGTCACCGCCTCCTGATGTAATATCAGTGGCAATACCCGGACTTGACCTGGATGGACCCGCTAGCGTAGCCAGCGGGTACCAGCCCGGATGATTGCGGGCAAAACAAAAATACCAGGCATCAAATTGATCTCTGAGGAAGATGCCCGGGCAAGGAGGCACTGCCTCGAGGCCCGCAGCCCTCAACTAAAGTTGAGAAGAACCCAGGAGTACGGGTATTTGCCGAAGCAATTGTGCTTAGGGTGAATTTTTGGAGAACATATTTTTTTACAGCGAGATGAAAAGTTCGCTTTTCGGCCCTTGTGCCGGGGACAAAAGTGCCACGTTATCTACCTGTAACCTAGCAACAGATTATTTATCTTTGATAAGGTCAGATTAAGACACGAGGCGGTAGCTAAATTTTTAATTATAGATTGAAAAGTCACGTCGTAGGGATCGAGCTGTTCTATCTGCTACTAGTGACTATTGTGGGAAGTCATTACCATATCGCAAAAACTTAAAAGGGTCTGTCTTTTTGTTTATATAAATGAAACAATGGCAGCCCCGCACTCCAATTAGGATGATCCCGGACGACACAATCTCACCCATCTTCCGGCTATTCGCACGACTTGACCGTTAGGGGGTGACAAGATCACGACTAGAATGTCAAGTGGCACACATTATTAATGAGATTTACAATGTTGTCTGTTGCAAAGATTCACCGGTTCAGACGATGCTGTTGTTTACTTCGTAATGCTGAAGTGAAACTTCTTATACCACGGTAGGGAAGAGTTAAAAGTGCGTGTCAGAAATGAAACGTCTTTGGTAAACAAATTTTTAAGTCTTGTTTATATTTATACTAATCTAAAACTCTAGATACCGAGACTTAAAGGAAGGGAAGATATTTTGCACACTATCAAAATTGAGGAAAGTATCCTACCTCGGACACGTCCTTATGCACGAGAGGTACGGACTTCTTCAACTTATCATGATGGGCAAAGAAGTGTTGGCCATAGGAAAAATCATGGTTTCGTAACATCAGAGAATGGAATGGGATTGCAAGTGCCATCGAATTATTTCGCCTCGCAGGTAGGTCAAATATGCTGAAATGAAGAGGCACTTTAAGAAGAAGAATTGAATATGGAGAAGTGAGCGAGATGTAGATTCCGAAAAGAATAATTTCACTTCACTTTAACTTCAAATCAATTTCGCGAATAGTTTTGTTGCTGGAATGATTGGTTGCTTTGTTATAATTGTATAAGATGTAAGAGAAAACTATAACCGTATATATTCCTTCCAGTTTTCTAATAAGTGTACGTCGCATGGTGCACGCTCTACGGAGGGCGTGACTGAATCAAAGATAAGGCTTCTAATTAAGTTTTCGTTGCTTATATCTTTATTAAAAGGCTCGCTAACGAAGCGTGATTTCTAGCGAGGGAGGCGGATGATCACGATAACCGAGATGTCGCTAAGCGCTTTCAACTATCACTGTAACAGTCACGCACACTGTCACTAGAAAATGATACGGGCGATTAGTCATTAGGGCAAAATATACGTAGATATAACACCAGACAATAGAAAAAACAAAAATAAATCAGTTACAAAGTCACCGTTACAAACGCTGCTTGTGTCGCGTCTAAGGTCGTTTTTTTTGTGGTATTTTATAAAATGTGAGTGTTTATTATTGATTATTTGTGTTTTTGATTATATAAGTGAAGTGAATAACAATAAAAACCCTTGAGGTAAGTTTTCATTTTTAAGATATGAACCTATAAATATAAAACGTACTTTTTTTTACTATCTCAAAGTTTAGCACAATATGACGCTAATCCAGAGTATTAATTTAATAAACAAAAGATAACATTGTATAGTTTAAACATAAAAATCATAACATTTGGTAGTCTTTCATAAACAATTAAGTCCCAAGAGCTACTTTAGCGTCATTGGACCGACGGGGCACGCGACTGTATTTAACTCAATTTACGCTGGACAGATTAATCATTATAGTTTTCCTTTTTTGGGACACGTAACTTGGAAAAAAACAAAAAAATGGTTTTTTCGTATATTATGAGTAACGAAAGTTTTTCCCTATAATGCCATAAAATGTTTCACTTGAAAAAATATAGATAGATAGAAAATACTTTATTGTACACCACACAGGAAACATAGAACAGAAACAATGTAAAAGCGAAAAGCAAACAATGTACAAAAAGGCGGCTTTATCGCTACATAGCGATTTCTACCAGGCAACCTTTGGGTTAGAGATAGTGCTTAAATGGAATGTGATAGGTGGTGTAGGCTAATCATAAATGAATATAATAAAATTACTCATATATACAAATATATATATATACACACACAGACATTTCATATAGATCATACATACACATATACATACATACATACCTAACATATATATTTTTCTTAATTTACACTTGCTGAAAACGAATTTTTTTTGGTTTATATTGAATATATAAAACTGGTCGTATATATGTATAAGTAATTTGACGTAATTATTTCTGGTTGTGTTAATGTAAAGTAGAGACTGAAATACGTAACTAGAGTATAATATATCGCAGTTCTCTTACGAAGCTTACATACATAGGGTTTGACAGAGACCACGTCTTCGCTTCTTTCATTCTCTTATTTAAAATGTCCTGGATTTGGTCCAGGAACGTTCCCCTTCCAACTTTCCCATTCACACTTGACTCATAAATCCTTTGTGTCAGTCTCCTTTCATTCATTCTCTCTAAATGCCCAAACCATCTAAGCATACCTTTCTCAACTTTAGTCATTACATCTTCTTTTATACCACAACGTTCTCTTATCACCATATTTCATACTTTGTCACTCAGTTTCAATCCACTCATACTTCTCAACGCTTTCAAAGAAGTTTCATATTAAATAAACTAGATTAGTGATTGATTCTAGGATTTGATTTGATAGACAACCCTAGTTTGCATACCTTGATCGTCTATAGCAAAATTGTAAGTTCGATAATTGTCACGCTCTACTTAATATGAAGCAAAATTCGCGCTCTTAATGCGACGACAGGAGAAATTTAATTAAGTCATTTTATGTTTCACTTTTTATCATCACAGTCGCTGTCGATAGATAAAACTGTTATTGAATCTTTTTAAAATCATCACACAGTCAATGTTACATCAACTTTTTCATGATTTTTCTTTTAATATTCATAAAAGAAATCACAGAAACTAGATTGATTTTCAGTGAATAATTTATTTAGCTCGGCAAAAACTAAGTACGTTGAATTCACTTTGCCAAATGCAAGAGAAATTTGTACAAATATTCAAATAAATTATAGTTCTCTAAAGAAAGTTACGTCTACAGTGTTCTTAGGAATAACTTTAGACTCGGGACTTCAATGGGGTGCCCATATTAAGACTCTACCGAGTAAACTAAGTTCCGCTACATTTGCTGTTAGAAAAGTTAGACAATACACTGATGTTGAAACTCCCAAAATGGTGTATTTCGCTTTAATTTCATAGCATTATGGATTACGCCATACTGTTATAGTAAAGTAGACTTTAAAACTTATATTAATTTTACAAAAAAGAATAAAAATCGGGAAAAGGTTTCCCTATAACGCTTTTATGATTACAAAAAATATGGTAGAAAGTAGCTCTTTTAATACTCAAGTAATTGAATTAAAACATACATGGGGGATTTCAAATACCCCGCTTCGGGTCGGTTAGATTAATATTTAAATTGTACATGTATATATTTGTATATTGCTAGTCTTCTTAAAAAATTCAATTATAAGGCTGTTTGTATAATAAATTAATAACTTGCCTGTGACTGCCTCATTGGTCTAGTGGTTAGCATGTTCGACTACAGACATGAGGTCCTGGGTTCGAGTCCCGGGACTCAATCGAGTCGGGCCAATTCGAAATCGATATTGAGTTTTCTATTAAGATTTTCTCAATATTTGCCCGAATTTGGGAAGTTGGCGGTGTGATCCACCCCCGTGCCTCGGAGAGCACGTTAAGCCGTCGGTCCTGCGCCTTACCTCTCTCCGGTCTATGCGAGTGAAAGAATAGAGAGTGCACTTGTGTACTATGCCTGCCAATCCGCAGTGGAGCAGCATGGTGGGTTTATGCTCTAATAAGGCCTGTGCCCAGCAGTGGGACGTTAATGGGGTGCTGCTTACTTTACTTTAATTTTTATAGTAATGTTTCCATTTTTATTTATCTAATAGTAAAGCTGATACTTTAATAATACTCATTAGTTCATTTCCTAAATTTTCGTTTCGTTACTGTTTACGTGTTTTTTTTATAAAACAGTCTACATCACGCCTTATAATACAAAAACAAATGTATAGAAATTAAAAGTGTGTACGTACAAAGTACACATATCAGAAGTGAAACTTCTTTGGCAAATTAATTTTTAAGTATTGTTTATATTTATACAAATCTAAAATTGTACATTTCCGAGAATGAAAACAGGAAAAAAGAAAAGTCGAAAATTAATACAAATAATTTATTGAAATCTCAAATGACAAATTGTAAATAAAATTGCCACGTATTTGTTGTCAATATTAGAAATTATTAATTAAAATTTGTTTTTGAATTTATATTTTATGAAGAATGGTATATCAAATTATTAAATGACGAATGGCAAATTAAAATGCCACACGTTATTTGTAAATATTAAAACTACCTAACCTTCAAACGATATCGCATAAAAAACGATGCACATCTTCGTTACGCAATTACACGTTTCATCCGTAAAAATTTTACCCTCATGCGCCTAAAGAAGTTTAACTTCAAAACAGATATATAGACCAACTGTTTGAATTGAATTAATGATATAAACTTTTGTAAATATTAAATTAAATAGAATATGTGTAATTTTTTCATTACGTACAGACATTTAGGCAGTTGACAATCAGTTAATCAGTTTTAATAGTTCAAAATCAAAAGGGGACAAGGCTTTGGAGAAAGTATCGTATTCAATAAAAGCTGTTCATTATGAATAAATGAATAACGGCGATGGATTGCTAAATACTTTAACATTTGAAGATAAATCTCTCTGTGTAAAGATTCTATACGAAGCTGCACTAGATTGGGAAGTGAACGGACAGACGGCAGGCGATTAAGTTGACAACTCTATTTAAGAGTGGATGATTGATAGTATTTCATACGATTAAGTTGCAATCTTTATCCAATCTGTGAATGAATGTGAGTTTTTCTACAGGTTTTTTCTGATGATAGAGTCTAAAATGGAAGTTCATTATTGTGCTTTTCGGGTCAGAAAGACATCGTAAGTAAACCTGCGTATCCCAGGAACATATCTAGAGTATAACTAACTCACAGTGGAGCAGTATGATAGTTTATTCTCTACTAGCAGACCCGACAGACTTCGTTCTGTTAAAAAGATATCGAATGTGTCAGATTTAAGTTTTACGAATGATTTTGGAAAAGAAATTACAGCAGTACTAATGATCTAAAGCTCTTATATTTTGTGACTATTCAATTTGGTCGGGTTGTAACTATTCAATTGATTTTGAAATTTGTGCAGCCGTAATAAAGTGCAAATCGATTATTTAACGTTAGGAACATTAATGAATAGCGATAAATGTCAAAATGACTCTACATTCTAGTTAAAAAGCGTTTATATGAGAAACAGAAAAGGGCTGTTTTTAGGCTGTTCCGCTGCAATTAATCGCACTTTTCTCGCCGTATAAACCATCCTTGAACGAAGATTTAAAAAAAAAACAATTGGCACAATTGGTCCAGGCGTTGAGTTATGTGCTTACCAACACATTTTGCGATTCAATTTTATATTATAGATAAATCTTTGGAATAAGGAGACCTGTGCCCTGTTCTGGTACGTTAAATGGCTGCTAGTATTTTATTGCCGACAGGTAACCGCTTGACTGCGATCTCACCTGATGTTTTGTGATGATACAGTCTAAGATGGAAGGTCATAATTATGCTTTTCGCTGTAGGAAGATGTCGTTAGTAAACCTGAATATTCAGCGAGAATAATGATTATTGGCAGGAGCGGGAATGCAGGGAATATGGTAAATGATGCTCTGCACACTTTTATTAATAGCCAGAGGGCGTCTTAAAGGGCCAGACTGGCTGTGCATGAAGGAGTGTTGGTGCCAACACTTATGTATAGTAGTGAAAGTTGAAAATGACAGATGAAGTATAAAACTAAAATAAATGCGGTAGAGATGAGACCGTTGAGAGGAGTGAAACTGAATGACGGAGTAAGAAATAGTGTAATAAGAGAACGTTGTGGTATAAAAGAAGATGTAGTGGCTAAAATTGAGAAAGATATGCTTAGATGGTTTGGGCACGTAGAGAGAATGAAATGAAATGAAATTGAAATGGACCAAATCCCGGACATTTTAAATAACGGCCAGGTCAAGAGTACTCTAAACCGAAGAACTTGTATGAAAGGTTTAATGAGAATAAAAGAAGCGAAGAAGATAAACAAGGATCGTGGCAAATGGGAGGACGGATTTTGCCTACCACTATGCGATAGAAGCGTGATGCTATGTATGTTTTGGAGAACACTTTTGGAGTATGTGTTATTCGCAGTTGATCAGTATGGTGGGCCTGTGCTCTGTAAGCCCTCTCTCCTATGAGTGAGGAGGATTGTGCCTAGCTGTGATGCCTGACTAGTTAGGGGTGTGTAGTCACCTTATGATAATTGATGTTAAAGTCTGTGTAAAGTAAAAGGTGACCTACCTCTTATGATTTCTACACGGCATCGTACTAGAACGCAAATGTTTTGCTCGGCGGCACGTCTTTGGGGGTGGTGTGGTAATTCTCCATGGCCAAAGTCTCCCAGAGCAGACTCAGCCAAATTAAATCTAATCTGCCAGAAGAAACCAACAACCTCTACCCCATCATATCACAAACCTTTGGTCAAAGGATGAACATCCTATAAAGACTCGTTTTGCTATATTTAAAGTATAGTATTGAGGATTAGCGATGAGTGTTTGGTAAGTCTTTCTTACACGCCTGGTTTGTTCAAGCACAAAAGTTTTATTGTCTACAAAGAACATATTTTTTATTGCTGATAGTTTAACATAGGTTGATACAATTTCTTTACATATATTATCCCTATTTTCTCTGACGTTCTCCATATACTCTGAGTTGTCTGGAAGAGATTGCTGAATGACGACAACACCGCCCTTTGTACAGTAAAAGTATATAAATGAAGTCATTCTATTCATTCTCTTTTGGTGTCCTATTAAGCATACTATAGATGTCTACTAAATTGTAAGAATCTATCAAGATAGTCTCAATTATCTTTGCTAACAGAAACTATCTTTGCACAATCTATCATTAACTAAGAAAATAAGTCACGAACTTTCATTATCTTAAGGATTGTAAAACTAGGAAGTGCACCGTGAATCTCGTTCAATCATTATTGATCGAGCTGTAAAAATATACCGAGCTTTTTATCTGTAATCTATAACGGAACATAGTTTATTATAGACCCTTTTCACTTAAATAACTATAAGCGATATTGAATTATTTTGCCATACTTTTGTATGAAAAATCGAAGGCTATAGCCGAGCTGTTATAATGATGTAGGTTCAGTTCACGTTAATGCGAATTTTAGTATATTGTATAGAACTGAAAATATGTGGCTGCATTAATTATCACTCTACTAGTAAATATATATATGTATATATATATATACTTAGTTAGCTTTTGGAGGTAGAAAACGACTAGATTTTTGAAAGTTGTTTTATTTATTGGATACATGGATGAAAATGTATTATATATATTTATATGTATCTGTTCCTTATATGTATTTATTTCTTGTATGTATATATTTTATGTAATATGTTTCCCTTTTAACTAATAAACACTGCCTACTTTCTCTATCCTTTCTTTGACAGTCTCCCTATACGTTGGGTTGCCTGGAAGAGATCGCTAAATAGCGATAAGACCACCCATTGTACACTAGAATTTTTTGTGGTGTTCAATAAAGTATACTATCTATCTACATTTGAAATGAAATGATCTTTATTTGCAAATATGGGTCATATACATAGTAGCAATAACTATAGTTGAGCCACAATATCCTAATGCAATTACTGTTTGGAAATATTTGTATGGATATAATAATTTGTATTTAAATTATGTGTCAAATTTAGGAGTCATTTTTTTATAGTATGTCCAATTTAATAATAATTATTAGGTATTATATAATACATTATAAGGTAAATAAAGTAAAAGGTACGCGTACACAAGTGCACGCTCTATTCCTTTCCGATTCCTATTCCTTTCTAGTCCGATGTGACGGGAATCCGACACGACCGGAGAGAGATCAAGCGCAGGACCGACGGCTTAACGTGCTCTTCGAGCTACAGGGGTGGATAACACCGCCAACTTCCCAACTTCGGGAAAATATTTAGAAAATCTTAATAGAAAACTCAATATTGATTTTTGAATTGGACCGACCCCTGACTCAAACCCAGGCCTTCATGTCTATACCTCATATGCTAACAAAATACGATGCTTGGCGGGTGATGGTCTCCTTTTGCGAAACCGTTTTGGTTAAAAAGGAGACCGCCCAGCGAGCGCGTGAGTGGACCGATCCAATATGGCACAACCGTCTTGCAGTCGTGGAATGCTCCAGCTTTCAGTCTGAGGGGTTGCGAGCGGTGAGAGAGGGGGCTCCCACCGTTCTTTAGTTTACAACCCCGAAAAGAATGTAGCTTAACGTAGTAAAAATGATCATGGGATGCGTAAGACATCGCACAATGGAGGCACCAGATGAAAGTTCCTTGAAGAGCCTGGTGTCGCCTTACATGTGCAGAGGAGGGCCACCGAGGGGGTTTTAGTGGGTATAATCCTACATAACCTGTCCTTTCCCCCCGAGTATCTTTTGAAGATCCCCCCCCCCCTCCCCGCCGTGAAAAAAAAGGACTTTGTCTGTAGTCGAACATGCTAACCACTAGACAAATGAAGTAGTTATAATAAATTAAGTTTTCAAGCTTCGATCTGCATAATTTTAAACACAAAACAATTCCAACATAGAATAAAATGTTTTGTCACTCAACCATCGAAAGAGATTTTCCAAGATTTCCAAGATTTCCAAGATTGTTTTTCCTTTAAAGATGATATAATTTTGTTGTAAAATTTTATACACATAGTATTTTGTATCTTATTTATTTTATTGTACAACAGATGAGCCCCAATCTGGTCATTAACACACATTAGAAAGGAAACTGTGCGAAGATTGTTTTAAACTTCACTTACTCATGCAATATAGATGGTCTCTTAAGTACGTATTTCCCCATATTTCTGAGGGTTTGAAAACTATGCAGGTAATAGCTAGTGTTATATAAAGAGAATTTTCCGGAAATCAAACCCGGATTCCTATACTAACAATATGAAACCAGTTAAGTTTAGTTACTTGTCAAATCGTAAGACTATTGCGTAATATGTTTTCTGATATCTTATATAATTACGATGTATTATAAAACTAACATATTAAATGTATAAATGTCCCTTTAATAATCTTAAACTTCACTTAATTTCCTCAATAACATACTTTTAGTTAATTAAGCGAAAATATTTATCGATAAAATATAAAGAAAGCTGCTACAATATATTTAACCGGTCGCCATTAGTCAAAAAAGTGGTATAATTAAGTTAAAATGACTAAATACAGGAAACAATATTTTTAGCAAATGATTCAGATTAAAAGTGAAAGATATAATACAAAGATAGACTCTTTCTAATCTCTATAACCTATTTGTTGCATAAAGAGGAAACAGTTGTGTTTTTGTATGTATGTTTGTAACGATTTCAAAGACTTAAATCATATTAGTTTCTCGAAAAAAATAGGGATCCCTAGTAAAAGTACATTAGTGTAACCAAAGATTTGAAAAAAATTGTAACATAAAATCGGTTATCGCGTGCACTGCGGAAACTATTGATGATAGAACAAAAAAATGTTCTACAGTATTATAGAACGTATTAATATCTATAAAAAAGTCCGTGATACCATATATCCAACTATTGTAGTTATGTCACTATAACTACTTTTTTACATTATAAAAGTAATGCTACGTAAGTAGGCGCTGGACACAGACCTCTTCAATCATAGCAGAGAGAGTTTTTAGAGTTTAAGTGCCCTCACTCTTCCTTTACTCTCATAATCCAATGAGACAGTAATCCGATATGAGCGGAGAGAGATTAGGCCCAAGACCGACGGCTTTAGCTTGCTCTCCGAGAAATAGGGGTTGAGCACACCACCAACTTTGTAATTTCGGGCATATACTGAGAATCTCTTAACAGAAAACTCAATCTAGATGTTTGTAACTCAGGACCTTATATCTGTAGCCGAATAAACCGACCACTACACCATTGTGGCAAAGAATAAAATTACAATCTGAAGGACTACTTATGATAGACAATAAGAAAGCTTGGGAAATTTATTTAATTGCTCTAACCTGGATAACATTGAAACTATGATGTTATTATAATACGATGGACTTTTAAAAATGTAACAATATTATTTAAATGAAAGGTGTGAAATGATATACAGACGGATGTACAAAGTTCATAAGCGATTAGGTCGTAAGGCCGACACGAGTCCATTAATAAAATCCTCTTGTCTTCATTTCAAACTAATGAGTACAGACAATGAATGGAAATGTATAACGAACAGCGGTACTTTATGATATTACTAGCTGACCCGCACAATTTTGTCTGTGTTACATGAGAGAGAGAATAAATTTGATTATATAAAATCAAGTTATAGTGAGTCAACCTTCAAAGATAGAAATATGTTGATGCGGTTTATTTTTTGAAACTTTTCAAAAGTGTATAAAACATTTTTTGAAACTTACGACATTTTCAATGAATAAATAAAAATCTCTTGTTACAATATCTGTTATTGCACTCCTATGAAACGCTTTATCCGTTTTTTTTTCTGTATATAGTTCTGAGAATAAATCGTAAAGTATTTTTCATCTTCCCAACCCCACCTTCTTCTTTTTGTCGCTATTATATAAAGTATATATTATTATAAATGTCGAAATTCTGGCCGTTCGAGCACTTCTCTGTAATCTTCTATCATCTAGTATCTCACAGTAAATCTTATAAATACATACACACATAGCATCACGGCTCATTCCACTTGCCACGATCTTTGCATATCTCCTCCGCTTCTTTTATTCTCATTAAACTTTTCATTCAAATTCGTCGGTTTAGAGTACTCTTGCCCTGGCCCTTATTTAAAATGTCCTGGATTTGGTCCAGGAACGTTTGCCTTGGTCTTTCCCTTCCAACTATCCCATTCACTCTTGACTCATAAATCCTTTTTGCCAGTCTCCTTTCATTCATTATCTCTTCGTGCCCAAATTATCTATGCAGACCTTTCTCAATTTTAGTCACTACATCTTATTTTATTCTACAACGTTCTTTTATCACACTATTTCTTACTTTGTCACTCAGTTCAATCCTCCTATACTTCTCAACGCTCTTATCCCCACCGCATTTATTTTTCTTTTATGCTTCTTCTGCCATATCCAACTCCTTTATGCACAGCGAGTCTGGCCCTTTGAACCACCCTCTAGCTATTCATAAAGGTAAATCGTATACATTGCTTTATCAATTTCCAATTTGTTTATAAGCTCCACTTATTGTATTGGTCACTAATTATTCAATTAGATGAAATCGAGGCCGCTGTTGGTGTAATAGTATATAGTTGGCTACAATTATTTAATCGTGCAGCAGTTGCTAGTTGTTTAAACGATTTTCTCTTTACATGCGAATTTACGATACACGTTAAAATCATTGAATATTATTCACGGCCTCATTGGTACAGTGGTGCAAGATTTTCCTCCACTAATAGGTGTCTTGGGATCGATTCCCGTCAGCTTTGGATCGGTAGAAGGCTTCGTTTGAGTTTAATTACCACACTACCAGTAAAAATTTGCTGCCAAATTAAAACTTCTAATTTCCGGCACGATCGACGTTATCGCGCTTCTATCTTGGATTGCATCACGTACTATCACGTGAGATTACAGTCAAGTGTCAGCAAAAATAATGAAATGAAAAATTCAATTGTATTTTGTTTCATCTGTAACAAGTTTATAGTATTGTATAATGCGAATGAACATTTTACAATGGTTTGAAAAAGAAAACCTTACAAATACTATATATACTTAGAATTAAATGGGTATTACAGAATAGATCCTCTCGAAAAGGCTATGTAAAATTAAATTGGCTATAACAAGCGATCAAGTGATAGCACTTATTGAATTTAAAACCTTTATTAAAAGCCTATTGAAAAACCCTAAAATATATTGTAATTATATGTTAATGATGATGACATAAAATAGGATTGAGTTTGGCGTGGGTTCTTTGAAACGCTAAATATTAAATCTGTCATACTTTAGAAATAATATGAGAAGATCGCTGTATTCGAAAGCTCTACAAAAGCCTAATTTAATAAGAAAGTTTATATTTCTATTGATTCTTTTGTAAAGAAATTCGAAAAAAACTTTGGCATACTATAAAAGAATTATCTGTTGCCATTACTGTTATAAAAAGCTATACAGTCTGTTCTTTATCACCCTTCTCTTTCAATTCACTTCAATGTGAAAACATGCAAAAATGCCTCATCATCGAAGCATTTAAAAACTTCAGTTAAATTGGAAAGAGTGATGGAAAGCTTCAATAAGTCTGACGTTTAACCTTATGACCTCAACTTTCACGTGAGAATATTAGCAAATAAAGCTTTTTTACATATAGACATAGAGAAATAGCACTAGTAAGGTAAGGCACTGCCTCATTGGTCTAGTGGTTAGCATGTTCGGCTACAGACATGAGGTCCTGAGTTTGAGTCTCGGGTCGGGCCAATTAAAAAATCGATATTGAGTTTTGTATTAAGAATTTTTCAATATGTGCCCAGCAGTGGGACGTTAATAGGCTTTTAATTACCTTAAGGTTAATAAAAGCTTATTAACGTCCTACTGTCTTTCATATGAGTGAGGACAGTTTTTAGAGCATATATAGTTTTAGGTAGTTTCTAGACCGCAAAGCAAAATGATAAATCTTGAAGATCAGTTAGACACATAAGTTTGCAAAGAGAAATGAGTGGTGCCTACCCTCGATTCGAATCCGTGACACTTTATCCAAGAATCGTCGCGTCTATCCATTGAGCCATCAGGGTTTTGAACTCAAGTGTTGCCATTTTAATTGATAGCCATCGCTGATTATTTTCAATTATATACTTTGAAACCCTCCATAACTAACTACAACTGTCGTACTCTACGAACAAGCTTCGCCGGCCTCCAACGCGACGTCATCATACGCACCACTCAATTTAGTCAATACAACCACCAATATCATGACTCGCCTCCGAGTTTGCCTCCTTGTGTAAAATTACAGACTCACAAAACGAGGCGAAAGCCCTGGCGAGCAACATCTATCATAACACAAAATAATATCATTTTGAAAAGAACTGTTTCTTTCTTATGGCAAATATTTCTTAATCAAACATTTCACCACGGTACATTTATTATTTAATTAAGATCTTACTATTGTACTTGTGTCGACGATTATAAAAAATATAATGGTCAATTTAAATACTTTACAATCGTATAACGAAAGTTCGCCAAAGTTAAAATGGTATTTCATTAAATTCTTTCTATAAATAAAACATCTAACAACAACACTTATATGTATATACTAGCTGAACCCGCGACTTCATCTGCATAGAATGTTTTTTGGGTAGCATTTTCATTAAATTAAGCAAATTGGGTGGAATTTCGTAAAATCCATTCTTTGCGGACCTTTACTCGGCAAAAGGAATATTCCTACCAAATTTTAAATAAATAAATCTTTATTCAGCCACAAAATCATACTTAATTAACTACAAATAAAGTTAGAGTAAGGAAAAAAAATTAAGTAAAATAATAGACTAAATTAATTATCTGTGTTCCCAAAACAATTATTATTTTATAGACTCAAGAATACAATTTGGTCTTGGGAATCCAGGTAACTAACCTTACAGGAAAAAAATAAATAAAAATAAATTAAATTCTTAATGTTTAGATCCACATGGCTGAACGGGGCGTTGCTTAAGCATAGATGCTCCAGTCACAGGTCTGCAGCGGTGATTTTCAGGCATAACCCATGGTGACTGAGTGGACTAATTTCAAGTCTCTACGCCTCATGGTTCCAAAGATACCGTGTCGAGTCAATAGTTAACACCGCGGCAACCCCTCATGAGGGTGGAATTTCCTGAAATCCATTCTTAGTTGACCTCTACTCGGCAAAAGCAATATTCCTACCAAATTTCAAGTCTCTACGCCTTATGGTTCAAGAGATATCGTGATGAGTCAATAGATACCTGGATATCTCTTATATCATATATAGATATGGATTTAGACTTTGTTAGGCTACTCTAAACAAACGTGTCTAGGTGTTGATGTCTTGAGGGTAGTTGTTAAACGGTATAATAGTGAATCGCGTTGTACCGCGGTCGACAACACCAACTACAAATAGATTCCGTCAGGCGAGCCGTTATTAGCTCTAAACATCCGAATATAGTTTAACTAGCCGTCCACATATGGTTCCGTGTTCGTTATTGACTTTAACTTTATGATTATTTTAGTTAACGAAAAGCATCAATTCTAATATAAGACCAACAGAACTTACTGAAGTGGAACTCCTCTAAGCGCACGCGGGTTTAGTTTCACGGATGAAACGCATAAGCGCCACGAAGATGTGCAGCGTTTTTATGCTAATTCGTTTGAATTTACAAATAACAGGTGGCATTGTAATTTACAATTCGGCGTTTGAGACTTCAATAAATTACTTGCATGAATTTTCGACACACTTAATATTTTTATGACAGTTAAATTCATTAAATTCCTAACATATTTACCTTTTTTCTCCCTCTAACTTTCGGAAATCTAAAGTTTTAGATTTGTAGTTAGCCAAAAAAGTTTCACTTCTGACATGTGTGCTTTATACGGACGCACTTTAACTAATTTAACAAATTTTGTGGTATTATTTAGCTTATGTTACACACTGCATTGAACTAAAACTTGAAGACTATTTGAAAACCTTTTTGAATGCCATTGGAAGCAAAATTTTTCCTGAACAATATTTTTTTTTGGTTTAGATTCTTTACACGGTGTTTCAATGCACGATTTTATTAACCTGTGTCCCGTAAGTACTTTTTGTGGCCATTTATGGGGGTTGTTCATATAGCTGGTAAGATATTGCAGGGTATTAATTTCCCACTGCTAGGCACAGGCCTCCTCACTCGTAGGAAAGAGCATAGACCCACTACGCTGATCTACTGCGGGTTGGCAGGCATAGTACCGAAGTTTACTCCCTATTCCTTCACTCTCATAGTCCGATGTGACAAGAATCCAACACGACCGGAGGGAGATCAGGCGCAGGTCCGGCAGTTTATCATGTTCTCCGAGGAACGGGGTTGGAGCACACCGACAACTTCCCAATTTCAGGAAAACCTTGAGAAAATCTTAAAAGAAAACTTAATATCAATTTTTTTAGTTAGCTCGGCACAAAAATTTGGTCTGTGGCCAAACATGCTGGCCACTGGACCAATGATGCAGTCCCACTTTAGCTGAACGTGATGCTGTTAGGGAATGTTGGTGAAATTGGACGACTATCTCCCACGAGACTTCGCATCAAACGCATCAAACTCTAAAAATCCTCTTTACCTTCTCTATATAGCTTTATAAGGCAATGTTGTGGTATAAAAGAAGATGTAGTGATTAAAGTTGAGAAAGGTATGCTTAGATGGTATGGGCACGTAATGAGAATGCATGAAAGGAGACTGGCGAAAAGGATTTATGAGTCAAGAGTGAATGGGAAAGTTGGAAGGGGAAGACCAAGGCGAACGTTCCTGGAATAAATGCAGGATATTTTAAATAAGGGCCAGGTCAGGAGTACTCTAAACCGACGAACTTGTATGAAAGTTTTAATGGCAAGTGGAAGGACGTGGTCTCTGTCTACCCCTATGGGTAAGAGGAGTGATGCTATGGATGTGTGTAAATTTTGAAATATTGCATTTGTAATAGAACCTACTATTTATTGGGCAGCGTTTTCGACGATATCTCTATGACTATTTCGGACTCCCTCAATAAGTATCGTTATATTTCAACTAATATACAAAAAATCTGTATCTAAACCGTCCTCATGAATTGTTTTATCTATTCCTTTATAGTAATAATTGAAATAAAATGATTTACATAAGTACTCTCGTTTTTTAACCTTGAAAGCAATTCATATGCTATGTCAAATAAAGCTTTTAGATGTTAAAGCGTATTGATTCAACATCTAAAAGCTTACACAATTAGAACTATAAAATATTCTAACACGTCATATCTCTAAACAAGAATCCACCACTATACCACCATGTTTATTATCAGATATTGTAATGTTATATAATTTAACTTTCTACCATAAGTAGGTATGGTTTTTATTAAAATTAACGAAAGAACAACAAATCATGTCGTGATCGTTGCGTTGTCTCGTTTGACGTAACCATGTTTTCTTTCGGACCGAGTCCAATCAAATAGTCAATGGTTCTGATAGACACTTTGAATTATAATAACGCTTACGTAAAAGTTGAATTGAAAATTATTAGGAAGCAATGTTGTCCGGGTACATTTCATTACTTCTTTTGTAAGTTAATGTTAACCAGTGCCATGATTATATAAGTTTTGGTATATTTTACTGAGTAGTTCTATCCGTCTGTTACGTTTTCGTGACTCGATGTTTGTTAGTATGTAGAAAGATATTCTTAGGCTTTTTTCTATCGCGCTTTTTTACGAAACTACTTGCTATGTTTTCATGTGCTTTATACCAGTAGATTGAGTGATTCATGAGGAAAATTTTTGGATCTAATTTGCCAAGGTTTCTTATATATTGGTTTAAATATGTCGAAATTGTTGGAAGTGTCGGTAATAGTTAAGCGATTTCACCGATAAGCGGTTTCATCGAAAACACTAATTGAGCCTTTAGAGATATAACAAAACATTGCATGCTGGGATATTAATCTTTTATTGAGCTGAGCACAGCCCTCCTTACTCATAGGAGAAAAGGTTTTAAAAGCATTAACCCACCACACTACGGATTGGCAGGCATAGTACACAAGTGTATACGCTAACACATGTGTACTTTCTATTCCTTACTTTAACATCTTCTCAACTTCGGGAAAATACTGAGAATTTCTTTACAGAAGAAATAAGTTCATATCTGCAGCCGAACAAGCTGATCACAAGAACAATGAGGCAGTTATAAGTGTATCTTCACATGAATGTAAACGCTTCAACATGTGATATCGCTTTCAAAGTTTATAAAAGCTCTTGTCTCGCTTTAACGCTTTTAAATTAAAATGTGTAATATCTGTATGTACGTGCATCACTCACCGTTGCCTTTTTGAGTACACTCTTCAGAGTTATTGATAAAACCAGCCTGTCGTCAGGTCTCGTGCCTGGCGGGGTGATCGCCGCCTGAAAAATGCTGTAAAAAAAGCTTACCCTTTGCAACGATGTCGTGTCATATGGCAGTATTTTATGGCCTCGGCTCGCCAAATGGTAACGTGAGTTTTGGCTTTCGTGATTACATTAAACGGTTCTGTTCAACTTTTGACATACGTCGTATATTAATAAAAAAAAGGCTGCTTTTTACCTATATTTGTATGGCGTAAATGACCGTTTATCTAATTGTGATGACTGATATAAATTTGTTTACCGTAATCAATTAATAAATTGCTATTACGAAATGTTTCTTTCTAAGTAATGGGTTCAAGAAGTTTGTGCTAGAAGGCGTAGGAATCAAACAGCCTACACGACTGAAATGCGTATGCTACGTTAGGTAGGCGTGGTCACGTTCTAAGATAGAATGGCGAACAAATATTAGGAGGCCTTTCAAGATTGAGGATATAGGCAATGCAAATAAGGCGAAGGAATTTAAGTTAAGATGGCATTGCTATATACTGGAAAGATCTGACGATCATGTTGTCAAAAAGTGCCTATCCATGGACTCCAAAAAAGGAAGAAAAGAAGAAGGAAAACTGCATGGTAGACGAGGTTCCATGGTAGAGAGGAACTCCCTCTTTGGTCTAGTGGTTAGCATGTTCGACTACAGACATACGAGGTTGAGAAAACCTTAATAGTAAGGTTTTCTCAATATTTGCCCGAAGTTGGGAAGTTGGCGGCTCCATCCCTGTTCCTCGATGAGCACGTTAAGCTGTCAGTCCTGCGCCTGATTTCTCTCCAGACGTGTCGGATTCCTATCACATCGTGACTTGTGTACTATGCCAACCTGCGGTGGACCAACCTGTTGGGTCTATACTATAAAAACCCTTTCACATATGAGTGAGGAGGCCTGTGCCCAGCAGAGGGACACTTATGGACTGCTTACCTTATCTTTTTTTAGACGAGCGTCCATAGAGACCTGACAGAGACAGGTTTGACAAAAAGATGACGCTCTAACAGAGAAAATTGGCGTCTCTTTCATTAATTGGCATAATAAAACGTCATTTTATCAATTAAACATGTTAAGGTGTACCTTACAAACAAGACGCTTAACTAGGTTACTCTATTTAACGCCTATTGACAGAAATATGGGTCGAACACTATCTTTCCTCGTATTATTTCCCGACAGAAACCAGACGCATACAACTGTCACTCTGAAGAGTCCATTCCGATGTCTAAATAGGCGACGAATATACATTACTCGTTCACGTTAAAGCCCAATTTACGTTAATTGAGTCTACACTTGTGCAATGGGGTAATTTTGAAAAGAGTTAATGCTGAAATTTATCGATGTTTCTATTTTATAATAAATGAATCGATTTATAAAAAAAGCCGAGTAAATGATAACATATAGTATGCTTCAAGTTTAGTAAAAAATGTGGGCAAAACTTAACCGGAACAAAAATAAATCGTATTCAAAAAACGCGACCTTTATTTTTATATTTTATATTTATACACTTTATTGTACGTCTACATTAATAATATACAATGGAATAAACTTAAAAGAAATAAAAGTACAATGGGCGGTCAAAAAGTACGATAAGAGAGAAGGAAGCATAAAGCATAGGGGCGTAGGGTTCTCCGCTGACATCGTCATTAATGGCATGCATAATGCAATTTCCATACTGTGGGCGTTGGCGGGTAATGTTGGTACAATCAAACACTTTATTAATTAACTCAGATTACAATTTTCAATCACTTAATGTTTCCGGTATCAATTTACACAAACTCATTAATACCGTTCTGGCGGACTATTGACTCTGCCCCAGGCCGATGGATAGATGGCGCCAGCGTTCGACAGACTATTGCACTCCGACATATATATATATTTTATGCACTGGCTATGAGCGAAAGATAATATGTGCTCGTACCTGTCACTTTTGGCCCCACAGTAATATACGAAATCTAACTCCCTTCATTTCTGCCTTCACTGATTTATAACTCCATCTCAACGTCCGTTCGCGTGATCCAACCACACTTTTCGTAACGCACACGTCACGCATTCAATAGCTTACACCCCATGTCTAAAAAGTTATATTTCAATAGAGAATTATTGTTTTAAACTACACTGTTACATGACTTTACAATTGCCAAATTTGGACATAGTTAATTTGGTATATGTTTTCCAATATATGTATCTTGATAAATCAAGTCAAAGTCAAAATATCTTTATTCAAGTAGGCTTATTACAGCACTTATGAATCTTCAGATATCGTTTTATTCCATATAATATTTAAATGAATGACTGATGATAACATTAAAGAACGACTTACGAGGGTTCCTTCGCTCCCTGATCTGAGAAGAGCGCACAACAAACACAGTCGGGTGTACATTACAATATATATTTTTAATTTATTAGCTCTATATTAAGGTACATATAGAGCTATTCATTCACTATCACGGTTTTTGGTCTTCTAAATATTCCTTCAAATTATAAAATGATTCCTCTATTAGCTTTCTTTTAATGAAAGATTTAAATTTACTCATAGACATCTTTGTAACTTCTTCTGGGAGTTTTTTGACTTGTCAATTTTATGTAACCTACTAGAATTAACAGCCATTTCATTTTTATTTCTTAAGTTATATGAGGTGCATTCACTTTTATTTCGTAAAAGTGTCTATATTTTTATGGACATACGTGGACGTACATAGTTTTCAGTGTACGATTATATTAAGGAAGTTGTGAGGGTGTCATCACACCCTATTGGTACTTTTACAAACTGCAATTCGCTAAAAATATAGCTTTTAAAGTGCAGACGACTTAATTGGACGTAACAGGGAGCGCGGTCGCATTTATGTCACCAAAGAGGCTTTGAAGCCGCCGCCGTGTCTTTGTGGCGATGTTACACACACTACGTAACTATTTCTTTTATAAAGTAAAACCAGAATATACTGAGATTTAAGACTCTAATGAGAATATAAATGACACAACTATAGACTTTTTTATCGGTTCTTAATCGTTACTGAAAATATTTATCAATTTTTAATTATTATTGATAATACGAGGTATTTTTATAATGAAGGTGTTAGAAATGAGTTTCTTGTAAGTAAAAATAAGTAGCAGCCCATGTCCCACTGGTGGGCACAGGCCTCCTCACTCCGAGGAGCGAGGGTTTTTTATAGCATAGACCCACCACGCTGCTCCACTGCGGATTGGCAGGCATAGTACTATACTCTCTATTCCTTCACTCTCATAGTCCGATGTGACGGGAATCCGACACGACCGGAGAGAGATCATGCCCAGGACCGACGGCTTAACGTGCTCTCCGAAGTACGGGGGTGGATCACACCGCCAACTTCCCAACTTCGGGTAAATATTGAGAAAGTCTCAATAGAAAACTCAATATCCATTTTTGAATGAGCCCGACCCGGGACTCGAACCCAGGACCTCATGTCTGTAGTCTAACATGTTAACCACTAGACCAATGAGGCGATTAATAAAAAAATTGGTTTTAATGTAATCTTATCGCCCAGTGCTTGTTGAAATGGAAAAAATGTGGTAATTTCAGGAGATCATTACACATCATTCTTTATTCCTAAATACTAAGAAATAATACATTATATTGCATTTGTTTGTACGTCGATTATTCGTATCAAGGACTTCAAATTACCTATTCATCTCGATCACGCAAATGTACCATAAATGAATATTCAAAGGCTTTGTATGCATCGAGCGAAATGTGCTCTATATTCTTCCTAGAGCGACGTCACTCACTTTGTGAGTCGGTTTTCTATAGAATCTACATAAATGTCATCAAATAGATGGACACTTAGCTCATCTAAATACAGGAAAACAGTAAAGCGTGATTGTAAAGTGAACATTTTACTCGTATAATCATCGTATGGACTTTCATTTGCATTAATAGACGTGACTTTACTACCCTTGTAAATCTATACTTATATAAACATGAATTCCTTATCGTTTGTCTTTCTAAAACTTGAGAACGGCTGGATTGATTTGATTAATTTTGATTTTGAACTATTCGTGGAAATCCATGGAAGGTTTAAAATATCAGTATACATGTTAGTCGTTTAGAAATTAATTAAGTTTACATGTCGTTCAGAAAACAAATGAAATTGTAAGTGAAGTTTTTTTTTTAATGTTAAACGTTTGATGTTTGTTCCTTCGTTCAGAAATCAAATCTAATTCTAAGCAACACTTTAGATAGATTACGAATTCTTTTTGTTTTAGTTAAATTTTGACCCCAATTTTTACTAAATTTAAAACGTTCTGCAATTATAATAAAGCTTTTTTATTTAATTGCTTTTGCAATAAGACCGCTTTCGCATGCACATCGCGTAAAGCGTAACATAACTCACGTATCAAAAGTTTTGATTGAAAAACGGACGCGGGTATCAGTGGGTTCAGGTAGAAGAAGTGAAACTTCTTGGGCTTATATTGTATTAAATTCTATAGTCATATTATAAAATTATGTATAAACACGCGCAATTCCCTCTGTACCTCATAAGAGAGATTGAGACGGAAAAAAATTTGTTAGTATAGAAAAGGTTATTATAGTGAGCCAACGTTAAAAGATAGACCTATGCTGTCTAGGACATTTTTTAGACCTTTTAAAGGAAAACAATTATGTCAAACATAATATTTTATAAACTTTAACTGTTTACGCTGCACACGCAGCGGAAGCTCTCAAAAGGAAATACAGCCCCGAATTTTAACATTCTTCATTAATGCAGCGCTACTATTCGTTTCGATCATGATATATAACGATAAACTTCTTCGATAAATTGATTATCTAACACTGAAAGAATTTTTCAAATCGGACTAGCAGTTCCTGAGATAAGCACGTTCAAACAAACATACTCTTCAGCTTTATTATGGATATAGATTTTGTCGTGATATTTTTAAAGGAAATTCAGTAAAATACAGGCAAGACACTTAAACATACACATACACACGCCGTGTAGCGCGTAAAGTAAAGTTTCACTTAAAAGTAAAAAAAGTATGTAGCAGCGCTTTAACGTCCCACTGCTGGGCACAGGCCTCCTCACTCCGAGGAGCGAGGGTTTTTAGAGCATAGACCCACCACGCTGCTCCACTGCGGATTGGCAGGCATAGTACACAAGTGCACTCTCTATTCCTTCACTCTCATAGTCCGATGTGACGGGAATCCGACACGACCGGAGAGAGATCAGGCGCAGGACCGACGGCTTAACGTGCTCTCCGAGGCACGGGGGTGGATCACACCGCCAACTTCCCAACTTCGGGCAAATATTGAGAAAATCTTAATAGAAAACTCAATATTGATTTTTGAATTGGCCCGACCCGGGACTCGAACCCAGGACCTCATGTCTGTAGTCGAACATGCTAACTACTAGACCAATGAGGCAATAAGTTTCACTTATTACCTATACACTTTATTACTTATAAACTTTTACTTTGGCCATCTTAGATAGATGTCCATTATTTTAGATGCTTCCCAATAAAACCTCTTTTGAAATTCTATCATAGCTTATAAACTTTTTAACTATCTGTGCCTATTCATTGAGCATGTTATGTAAAGGTGTACGAAGCGTGTATAATCTGTGGCCAATTATTCTACACTTTTCCATTACAGAATGGGAGCATTGGTCGATTGTATGGCTTCCGTTTGATCGGTTCGTGCCGATTCGTTCCGTTCTTGGTTCTTGCTTCTTGTTAAGCTACTAAAATTGATGCGGCTAAAAGTATACTGTAAAACATTTTTATATCAATATATAGCGGGGGACGATAGTGCGTGCCACAACGTTATGAGCATATTGGTGCAGGCCTTAAATATTATAAGGATATTAGTGCAAGCAACAAATGTTATGAGCATAATGGCGTGGGCCCGTAAATATTACAAGGATGTTATTGGTTCGGGCCACAAATGTTATGTCGATATTAGTGCGGGTCATATATGTTATGAGGATAATGGTGGGGGTCTTAAATGTTATGGGGAGATTAGTGCAAGCGATAAATGTTATGAGGATAATGATGCGTGCCACAAATGCTATGAGAATAATGGCGCGGGTCATAAATGTTATGAGGATAATAGTGCGAGTAATAAATGGTATGAGGATAATAATGCGTGCCACAAATGTTATGAGAATAATGGTGCGGGCCTTAAATGTTATAGGGATATTAGTGCAGGCGACAAATGTTATGAGGATAATGGTGGGGGCCTTTAATGTTATAGGGATATTAGTGCAGGCGACAAATGTTATGAGGATAATGGTGTGGGCCTTAAATGTTATAGGGAGAGAGAGAGAGAGAGAGAGAGAACACTTTTATTGTACACCACAAGAAAAATACATAAAGAAAACACGAAAATACAAAACAAGTAGTACAATAAGGCGGCCTTATCGCTATATAGCGATTTCTTCCAGGCAACCTTTGGGTTATAGGAGTTTCAGAAAAATAAAAATGGGTTGATGGTGGTGACAGTTATAACAGTATTAGTTTGTATAATAAACATAAATATATACACATATAAATAAATATATAAATAAATAAATATATTCATGTACAAGAATTTATATAATATATATATATTCTACAAAAAAAATAAAATAAGATATAGTTGTCATCTTATTCCGTTAGGGATAGGTAATATGCCTTTACCTGTCTCTTAAAAATTGGCAAGGATTTCGCTTCTCTTATAGAGAGAGGCAAGTTGTTCCACAATTGAATTGCACGAACGGTAAACGAGAGACCATAGAATTTCGTAGTGTGAGCAATTAAATTTAATTTTAGATTTTGGGATGGTCTAACGGGTCTGCAATAAGGGGAATGGAATTGAAAATTGTCTTTTAAATATAAAGGCGCACTAGGATTAAATAGTACACAGTACAGAACAGAAAGTATATTTAGATTCCGGCGAAAACGTATGGGTAACCACTTGAGCTTTTTACGAAAATGTGATACGTGGTCATATTTGCGCAAACCAAATATGAACCGAATAGATAGATTTTGAATCCGCTCAAGTTTATTTAGTAGATCCTCTGTCAAATTAGGACAGCTTACATCTGCATAATCAAGGATAGAAAGAAGAAGAGATTGTGCAAGCATAACTTTCGTGGGGATTGGAAGAAACCATCGCAAGCGGCGGAGGGAGCTCAATGCTGTAAATGATTTTTTGCTCAGTTCATTTATATGCCGTGTCCAAGATAACGTCGAGTCAATGTAAATCCCGAGATTTTTAACTGTTTCCTGGTATGGTATAACGACATCATTTAATGTAACCGGAGGCATTATTGACCAGTCAACTCGTGAAATATGATATCTGCTGCCAATAATGATAGCCTGAGTTTTGACAGGATTAAGTGTTAGTCCAAATGATTTAGACCAATTGTAAATTAAAGCTAGGTCATTATTGACAGCAGACACCGCCGACGGCAGGTTATCTAAAGTGGATTGCTTGTAAATTTGGACATCGTCTGCATACATGTGATAGAGAGAAGATATCTTGTGAGTTATACTGTTAATGAAGATAGCAAATAGTAAAGGTGACAACACGCCTCCTTGAGGAACACCAGCGCGGACATCGCACCACGACGAAAAATCGTCGTCAATACGAACTCTTTGCCGGCGCCCTCTAAGGTAACTTTGAAACCAGTCGATAGCCGATGGAGATATGTTAAGAGAACGCAACAAGCCTAATAAGATGTCATAATCTACGGAGCTAAATGCATTGCTGAAGTCTAGCAACGTTAGTATTGTAAGCTGCTTGTTGTCCATGCCCCGCCGAATGTCGTCAGTCACTTTGATTAATGCTGTGGCCGTACTATGACTTGGGCGGAAACCGGATTGTAGCGGGTTAAGGAGATTATTTTTGTTTAAAAATAGAGAAAACTGGCGATATACCAATTTCTCTAATATTTTAGAAAGGAAAGGTAGTATTGAAATCGGACGAAACTCAGTATAATTACAGGGATTAGATTTTTTTGGTATGGGAATAATCTGGGCACTTTTCCAACTACTAGGAAATTTGCCTGATTGGATAGAAAAGTTAAGGATGTGGGTTAAGATGGGACAGATAATATCTAGGATAGGGTTAATCATATCACGACCAATATTATCAGTGCCAACGGCATTGGACGAGATGGACAAAACATTCTTCTTAACATCACATTCGGCAAATGGACTAAACGTGAACGGTGGATAAGCGGGAGTTGGTGTCATAGAAAGAACTTTTAAGGTCTGATTTTTTGAGATGTCATCAATTACATTACTCGAAGAAAAGTGTTTATTTAGAAGTTCAATGTCGATATCGATATTAGAGGAGGAACTACGGGATGATTTGCCAACTCCAAGAGATTCAAGAAATTTCCAGACTTTAGCTGAGTCGCCGTTCTCAACAGATTTATGAATATGGCGTCGTTGTGCATCTCTACACGATGTATTACAGCGATTCCGACGTTTATTGTATTCGGCTCGATTTTCATCAGTATTATTTGTTCGAAGTTTACTCTTGGCTTTGTTCTTACTATCTATAAGACATTTCAGGTCATTAGACAACCAAGGGGCAGGTAGATGTCTTAATCGAACTGGTTTGATAGGAGCATGAACATCATATAGCTGTGATATTAGAGAGACTAAAATATTCACTTTGTCATCAATTTCATCGGCTGCAATAACCGAAGACCAATTCATTTGACTAGCATCCTCCAGCAAGCGTGTCAAATCCATTCCCCCGAAATTACGTCGCAGAAGAGTTTTAGGTTTGGATTTTGGAGGATAGGGATATTAGTGCAGGCGACAAATATTATGAGGATGATAGTGCGGGCCTTAAATCTTATAGGGACAGTAGTAAAGGCGACAAATGTTATGACGATATTAGTGCCGGCCATAAATGTTATAAGAAAAAATGGTGCGTGCCACAAATGCTATGAGAATGAGAATCTGCCGCAGCGAAAAGACTTTTCTTTAATTTCTTTGCTAAAATTTATCTAATACTCTCTATTTTAAATGGTGTTACAACATTTGGCGAGAACTTTTTATGAAAGCCGTGTCCAATTATCCGATGCAGGTTAAGATTAACATGTTATACTAGCAATTAAAATTAAAAAGTACACAAAAGTTTAACCAACTTTTTTATTTTAACAGTTAATTTGCGTTGTTCTCAGTTGTTTACGTTTTCAACAGTTTTTTTTTTATTTCGTGGAGCATTCAGAGCGCGACCGCGGCTCTGTACCGTTTCTTACCGCTCGACGATCAAGCGACCGAAACGATTTAATGAGAGTACATTTTGACTCGATAATATTGTTAATTACTAGCTGTTTCCCATAGCGACAACCGCGTAGTCAACCCAGTGGGAATATGAGTACATCCCTTTTTAACAAGGTATAAGGTAGAAAGAGATCATGTCGAAACCTGCATTTTCCAGGAATAATTCTGGGATATGTGTTGTCTTCCAACGATGTATGCTATAAAAAAACCTATCTCCTGTGAGTGAAGAGTCCTGTGTCCAGCAGTGGGAAGTCATAAGGCTACCACTTACCTTACTATAGACAGTGTTTTGTCATGAAACCTGACAGGTGGCTTGATTTTTCCCACACTTCTAACAATTATCGTTATATTTAAAACAATTTACATAAAACCTTAACAAATTATATATTTATAGCTGCCTCATGATTCACTCTATTTTTTAGTGACAACTGCATTGAAATCTGTTTAGTAATTTATGAGTGTTCATCACGAACAGATGATCTTGTTAATTTGACCTATGAGTTACGATACGATACAATAAATCACTATCGATATATGCGATAAATTAGGATTTTTTATTTTTATTTACATACATATATAGCATCACGCCTGATAGGGGTAGACAGAGACAACGTCCTTCCACTTGCCACGATCCTTGCATATATCCTTCGCTTCTTTCATTCTCATTAAACCTTACATACAACTTCGTCGGTTTAGAATACTCTTGGCTTGGCCCTTAATTAAAATATCCTGGATTTGTTCCAGGAACGTTCGCCTTGGTCTTCCTCTTCCAACTTTCGCATTCACTCTTGACTCATAAATCCTTTTTGTCAGTCTCCTTTCATTCATTCTCTCTACATGCCCAAATCATCTAAGCATGCCTTTCTCAATTTTGGTCACTACGTCTTCTTTTATACCACAACGTTCTCTTATCACACTATTTCTTACTCAGTCACTCAATTTTACTCCACTCATACTTCTCAACGCTCTCATCTCTACCGCATCTATTTTACTTATGTAGTTCTTCAGCGATACACAACTTTTTATTCACTATTAAAAGAATTGTATTATTTTTTTTATATATCTTTTGTTACATGCAAGGTGTTATAATGAGATATAAATTGGAATAGACACGCTATTGTTTAAATAAATTCTCAAAAACGATAAATACTCGTTTCCCTAAATAATATAATTTATATTACGTATTCGGAGTCGTGATTCAATGCTTTGTCACGTTCAAGAACAGTGAAAGTATGGGAAATCTTTTCGGGTGCTAATTAATTTTCGAAAGGGCTCACGTTTTACATTTCCTATAAAAGTATTTAGTAAACCTTCACAACGAGGTAAAACTTCATTTTTTAAAGCATATTTAGTAAATATACTCAATATAACCAGGCAATATTTGGATGAATTTTACCATCAACTTTGAGATGGACATCATTGATTTGTCTCGATAATAAAACTTAAATATAGGAAAAAGCTTTTGAAGTCAAACTTCTTTAGACGCATTAGGGTAAATTTTTTACGGATAAACGCGTTATTAGCGTCACGAAGATGTGCAGCGTTTTTTGTGCCAATTAATTTGTAGGTTAGGTTGTTTTAATATTTACAAATAACATGTGGCATTTTAATTTGCCACTCCTCAATTAATCATTTAATATACTATTCTTCATAAACAAAATTTAATTAATAATTTCTAATATTGACATAAAACACGTGGCATTTTTATTTACAATTCATCATTTATCAATTTTCGACACTTTTAATATTTTAATGATAATTAAATTCATAAAATTCCTAACATCGAGTCTCGGAAATCTAAAGTTTTGTGTAAATATAAACAAGACTTAGTAATTAGTTTCCCAAGGAAGTTTCGCTTCTGACACATGCACGTTTTTTTATTGCTGATAGGTTAACGCTTGACTGTAACTTTTACTGGTAAGTCTAAAATGATACAGTCTAAGATGGAGGCGCGGTGGCGTGGTTAGACGCATTTCGTTCTTATGGTTTCTATACAGCATCTTTGCTGGTAGGATAGCAACTAGTCACGGCCGAAGTCTCCCACCAGTCGAGGATCGAAACCAGAACATCTGCTAGCAAAACGAGAGTGCCACTGGGCTAATAAGGCCATCAAAACGGTTTATATATACCCAATGTTTCATTTATTAGTTGAATGATAATTTTAATAAATATTTTATCCTCTTTTTCAGGTACGTGTTGGTTTAATTGAACCCCGTCTCATTCGGTATGTATAAGGTTGTCGTCTGTCGCACAGAAGCGACGTGGGTGGAAGATTACATTTAAATCTTCCAACTAAGGGACAATGCACACATACAGGTAGATATTTTTTTTTTACTAGCAATGCCCCGCGGTTTCAGCCACGTATATACCGATCTCGTGGCAGTGGAAAGTCTACTAAGTCTGACTACAAATTTAGCTTTACAAGAAATATACATCTAACTAATACCTATTTAAATTATTAGGTTTGAAATCGGCCCATTAGATTTTATGTGAAAATATTACAAACATACATAGATACAAAAAAACAAATGTTTCCTCTTCATAATATTAGTTTATACGAGTATAACCAATTTTTAACAAATATTTTGACGGTTTTGAGTACATTTTGTTCATTAATTTAGAAGATTATATTCTCTAATGTATCTTAGTCTAAACTGGTGAAAAGCCGTGATTACCTAGTAATCGTATCGTTAAGAAAAGTCGCAGTTTTTAATCCTAAGCAGACACAATTAAGTCTCTTTATTTTACGAAACTTACGTCTTTAATAGTCCATTTCGTCCATCATTGGGCTTTTAGGTGAAGGAAACCATTGTAAAAAAAAACTTGCATATTACCAGAGTTATTCTGGGTTACCGGACACGGTTGTTTTGGTAAATACCTGCATCAGGTTGTCGGCTGTGAGGAATCGGCCGCCTGCCACGAGTGTGGTGCTGCNAAAGAAAAAAAAAAAAAAAAAAAATAGAGTTATTCTGGGTTATGTGTAACTTGCCAACCTGCTGTGGAGCAGCTCTAGTAACCCTCTTTTTTAAGAATGAGGAAGCCTGTACCCAGCAGTGGAACCTGAACTGATAGGAAGCTTCCAAAGGTATGAAAAAGCGCGGTCAAGCAACAAAATTATTGTATGTAAAGTGGATTTAGGGATGATAATTTTACGTGACCACTTATTTTTCGTAAAAATCGTTGTCGTAATAAAAAAAAGGGAATAGGCCGATCGCGCCTCTCTATCGCTTGTACCGAGCTCTCATGGTACGTGACAAGGAATCATTATTTTTCGATACGATGCTGTGTAGAAACCATAACAGGTGAATTACTTCTTATCAGGTCAACGCGCTTTCATCTTAGACGGTAACATCACTTACCATCAAGTGAGCTTACAGTCAAGCGTAAACCAATTAAAAAGATCTGTGAAATGTGCACACCTCCTTGCAATGCCTCCCTGCAGCGTAAGCGTATTTAGTTTGCAATTGCAAAACCGTAGGTGTAACTTTGTCGCTATAACAAAACAGTAATGTCTATTTAAAACATTTAAATGTATTTATTTAATAGAATTTATAAGCAAATAAAACCATTGTGTTTGCTCAATAGGCTATTAGTAAAACACGTGGGTTTCAAATTGCATTTTTAAAGTCTATACTCGCGTTTAATCTATTTTGTTATTTACTTATACTGTTTGTTAATTACAAATTATATACGACTAGTATGAGTATCGAGAATCGATTCTTTAAATTATTATGTGTATGTCCGTTTGTCCCTGCCTGATTTTGACGTGTCTTACACTGGCAAATAGTTGATGTTAAAAAGAGTAACCTAACCTAGTAAAAGAATAGCAAATTGCTCTAATCTTATGTTATAAAATACCACACTTAACAAATTAACGATCTTCGAAGCGACAGAGGCACCGTTAGTAACGCTCACCTTGTAACTGATTTATTTTTTGTATTTTCTGTTGTCTGGTGTTATCTCTACGCATATTTTGTTACAACAGTTACCGAGAAGCGAAATAGATAGTACCCATAATGACTTAAAAAACAAGGGATGCTTATATTTCTGATTGCCCGAGTCGCAACAGAACTATTGGTCTAGTAACACCTAGTAGCCGACACGGGCAATTTACGGAAAAAAATATGTCTACTAGTATTCGACACGGACAATCTAAGGCATAATGAAATTCGTTCTGTCCCTCTGTCTTTCTCTTATTCAGTTAGTATAATATTTGTTGACCTTCCTGGCGCAGTGGTACGAGTACTCACTTTGTTAAGTTAGTTTCCGACTGGTGAGAGGCTTCGGCCATCGCTAGCCACCAGCCTACCAGCAAAGACGTACCAACAATCAAAGAAATTTGTGCTCCGTTACAATACTGTGTAGAAACCGTAGGAGATAAATAGCCTCCTACCAGATTAGGGCCCTTCCATCTATAACATCACTTACCATCAGGTATGATCACAGACAAGCACTAAATTACAATTATGATACAGGTCACTACCTACATAAAAGTCGGCCATTAGAACAACGTCGCAATATTACCTTGTTCATCTAATTAAATTGCATGCATTGATCGCGGAAGGCTTCAATTCTTGTGCCAATTAATCTATTAAAATGCTGTATAAAGGTTTTATAGATCTTCGCAATGATTACTGAACAAGATTTTAAAGGTTTTTGTACATTTTGCATACATTATCACTATTTTTCCAACGCTTTACAGTTTTTGGGACTACGAGCACACCCAATAAGATAACTTACTAATGTTTTTAAGAGTGGTGCAGTTCAATAAAGTGTAACTGTTTATTATGAAGCATTTAAAACACCGTAATGAAGCTTTAAAAAAACAATACCTATAAATATATAGATAAAAACAAAAATTTTGTTGAAGACAAACAATACGTGACACCCTTTGCATTGAAAAAAACATTGACTGGATATTAAAAAAAATGTAATTATGAAAACACAGAAAAATTATTACAACGACTAGCATAAAAATAAATTAAATAAGTAATAAGTAAGACGACATGCTCAGCAGAGCTTCTCGACAGGTGGGCCTAAAAATGAACATGGATAAGACGAAAGTTATGTCCAATACCCATGTTCCGCTCCACCCAGTCATCGTCGAGATCTCGGCACTCGAAATTGTTGACGAATACACATACCTGGGACACGTAGTCCAGCTAGGTAGGTCCAATTTCGAGAAAGAAGTCAACCGCTGAATCCAACTCGGTTGGGCAGCGTTCGAGAAGTTCCGGAAGACTTTTTCGTGCAATATCCCTCAGTGCCTGAAGACTAAAGTCTTCGAACAGTCCGTGTTGCCAGTGCTTACCTATGGATCGGAAACGTGGTCACTGACTATGGGCCTCATTCGGAAGCTCAGAATCAATCAGCGTGCGATGGAGAGGGCTATGCTCGAAGTTTCTCTACGCGATCAAATCAGAAATGAGGAGATTCGTAGCAGAACCAAAGTCACCGACAAAGCCCTACGAATCGCGAACCTGAGGTGGTAATGGGCGGGGCACATAGTCCGACGAACCGGTGGATGTTGGGGCTGGAAGGTGCTGGAATGGCGACCCCGCAACAGACGACGCAGTGTAGGAAAATCACCCATAAGGTGGACCGACGATAAAAGGAGGGTCGCCGGTAGCCGCTGGAGCCAGGCGGGGCGCGAAATCGGGCCTTGTGGGCATCAATTCGTGAGACCTATGTCCAGCAGTGGACGTCCATCGGTTGAAGCGACGACGACGACGACGAAGTATTAAGTAAAGGCAAACAGGATAATTCTCACGCACATATACACACACGGACAAGTACGCTCGCACGAAGTCACACATACACGCATACACTCATACACACGTACTCAGTCACACAAACTCACACAACACGCACCATTCCATATGTATTCCATATAGGAGTACACGTACCATCTTAGAATAATTAAACTAGTGTTGTTAAAGTTAAGATTTGTTAGGTTACTTTTTCTTTGGCTACTCTTAAAATGTAAATGATATGATGAAGCGGGTTCTTCTGTCACGAGCTTATTTAAAGGGCCCTACCATGGACGCAGTATTGTAAAACCCAAGGAAACAATTTTTCATTTGTGATATATATCGTACCATATAGCATAAACTTTGTAAGCTCATTTCAAAGAAAGACATTGGAAGCTTTTACGTGAGCTAACGTGACACTTTTATTTATGTATTTAAAACTTTATTACGCACAATAAAGAGCAAGAAAATTAAAAAATAGGTAATGTAGAAGATAGACAATTAAGTAATAAAATGCGCAAAGGCGGTCTTATCACTTAGAGCGATCTCTTCCAGACAACCTTTGGTAAGAGGGACAGATGACTGGTGGGGGACGTGTAAATAACATTTAAAAGTCACTTAAACTAAAGCAAAACCTTTATACACATTTTTACGGACGAAAATTTCGCGAACGGAGGTGTTTGAAATTTCCCACATTTATTGTTTATATAGAAAACGAGTGCACAAAGATAATATATTTTTTAATTATGCATAAAAATACATTAAATCAATATTTAAACACAACAAAATATCAGTTAATAGGATTTCTATAGCTAGGGTGTCCCCTATGTTTACACAACGGCAAATCACAGAAGGAAAATATATTTACGATTTTGAATCATTCTTCATTGTTGTACCGCTTTAGTTATGATATATAACCAAAAGAATTCTTCAATAAACGGGCTATCGAACATTGAAGGAATCTTTCAAATACGACCAGTAGTTCCTGAGATTAACGCGATCAAACAATCACAATCCTCTAACTTTGCTCTAAAAATCTTTACTCCCTTTGAGTGATGATCCTGCTACTTACCTTACCTTTAAATAATTTGGTCTTGTAAAAGATAGGTCTTAGCCTCATAACTAACATGGCATTAGGTCATTAGGGCCATGTAGCGACTTCGCCTCCATTATCCAATTAGAGTTCGTCAACTGATAGCGGAAGGGCTTCATTCGTTTACTGATTTGCATTTATTTTATGGGGGCAAATTTTCCGTTTTGCAAAATGTCGTTTCGGGCAAATATTGAGAAAAACTTAATAGAAAACTCAATATCCATTTTTGAATTGGCCCGACCCGGGACTCGAACCCAGGACCTCATGTCTGTAGTCGAACATGCTAACCAATAGACCAATGAGGCAGTTATGATAAACATATATAACAATGCTATATTTGCGAAGGTGTATTTATACATGAAATTACACCTTAAAACTACAGGCAGTATATTGCATAAATACGTATTTTTTTACCAAAGCATTCTTGTTTTAATTTCAATGAATATCTCTCAATCATTTAGCTACAAATAATTATATCTACTCGACACAGTCTTGACGGTATCGCGACTTTTACGCGACATCGTTATAAATACAGCCTTTCGATTCCATTAAGCATTAATTAGTGTCAATCGCTTCAACGGATGTATGTATATTTCTATAGAGTACACGAAAATGTACCGGTATTTTTTTATTCACCGCAGTTAATTATAGTCAATTGTCAATTCGTCTCGTGTTTATATTGCTTTCCTCTCGAATTTGTCGTCGGGAATTTCTAATATCAATTATCTTTTTCAATTAAGTCGGATTATTACCGCCTCTGTGACAACGTGCTTTATTTCCGGAATGTATATTGCGATGAATGTCTTCCGGTTGCAATTAGAAATGTAGCAAACTATTTTTTATAAGCAAATGATACGTAAAATTTTAGTTTCCTGTGGAAGTTGCTAAGTTTACGATAAAAATGGATAATAACAAGCGTTTTGAACGTAAATATTCTTCTAAAAGTGTCTCTTCGCTTTCAGGTTGGTCTTTTGGAATGCCTTCCTATTCCTAGCAAGACGTTAACAACCTAAACTGCCTTATAGGTCTAGTGGTTAGCATGTATGACTACAGACATGAGGTCCGAATCCCGGGTGGAGCCACTTCAAAAGTCGATATTGAGTTCTCTGTTGAGATTTTCTCCATATTTGTTGGGAAGTTGGCTGTGTGATCCACCCCGGTCCTGTGCCTGATCTGTCTCCGGTTGTGTCGGATTGATTGCACTTGTGTACTATGCCTGCCAATCCGCAGTGGAACATTGTGGTGGGTCTATGTTCAAAACACCCTTTCTGATATGACTGGGGAGACCTGTGCCCATCAGTGGGACGTTAATGGGCTGCTATTTATTTAGCAAGACGTAACAGCTGTGCTAGTCATTATTCCTGTCCATTCACTTATTTTCCGCAGCCAAGACTTCTTCCTACATCCAGCACGCTTTTGTCCTCAACCTTGTCCATCACTATAAGTTACAATAGCTCGTTCCTATCGTGCCCATGTACATGGCCGAAATATTCTATACTTTACGATATAAATATAGCCAGTCTTTATTTATACTTTATTGTGCACCACACTTAGAAGACAGAAATAGATGTAAAACGAGACTTTTATCAGGTTTTCACTATGTATGTAATAGGTAGCTAATATGAAAAGTAACTTAGGCCATTTGATTTAGAAAAAGGCAATAAAGCTGATAACACCATGGGGAACAACAACAACGACTAGTAAGCGTTATAAAACATTTATATCTTATCCTCCGGTGATAAGTCTTTTTCTTTCTCAGTAGAGACTATAACTTATAGTTATATCTTCTCTTAATTCACAATAAGTTATGATCGTATTCCTAAATGTTTGATATTTCCATTGAAGAGCATAAGGAATACTACTGATTCTTCTTAACCAAATCCCAATACCCGACATCAATGTATATTTTATGTGCCCTGGGAGACTTTTATCTTATCCTCCGATGAATAGTCTATTTCTGGCTTTCTACAGCCCATAACTTATACTTATATCTTATCTCTTAATCTGTCTATAATCAGAACGTAAGCTATGGTCATATTAGTAAATGTTTTTTATTTAAGATCATGAGGAATAACAATATACATTATCCTTTTAACAACTTACATTTAAAATACCTAAACACCACATCAATCTCTATTTTATTCATCATTTTCAAGAGTGAAATACATTGCCAATACTTCTATCTTTTGCTCTTGTAACAAGTCTTGAAGATGTTTCTTTTCTTTTAGTTTTAGGATTTTATATTAATTAATTTTAACTTTATTCATTTCATTTCCTTTGGCCTTTATTCATTATACTTTGTATATGTTGTGTTTGAGTGGACACTGTTCTAGACTTTTGTATCCCGAATAAAATAAAATGACAATTATGGTTGCAAAGTTATTTTCGCGACAAGTTTATTACCAGAAAGATGATGTGGTAACAGCGCTGTGCCAGCACGTAGCTTACTGGATCTATAATTGATTTACTCACAAACAACTTCCGTACATGGGTGTATCTAATACCGCAATTTGCAGGTAATCTCGCCACCTTGTCGGCTGAGCATTCCCACGTAGCAACTGAAACGTTCTAATCACCGAGCAGGGCCAGAGGTGATCGCGCAGACATGTCTTGTAGGCTACAAATGAATTGGAAAGTCTTAGCTCTACGTTCATTATTTACGTTTTTTAATACAAGGTGTTAGGAGACCGCTTCCAAAAACGAAGACTGATGGTAGTATTAATGACACCTTTGATGATGGAACGGAAAAAAATCGATCCTAATAAAAAAATAAACATTTTAAAACGTTTTGTTAGCTCTTTTTACGGTTCATCAAAAAAAAAACCAACAATGAAATACAAAATCAAAAATCAGCTGACGCTCGGGTCAACGAACAATTTAGACGTTTCTTTTACACGCACACCGGCTCCGGTTCGTTTTTTTTTTATACAATCAGAATCGATTTCTTTCCGTCCCATCATCAAAGGTGTCATTAGTATTGACATTTGTCTTTGTTTTCAGAAGCGGTCTCCTAACTCCTTGGATATGTTCTTCTTCTTAGCTTTACACTTCTGGCAGTCTTGTCGAGATCACGGATGACCATGTGTATTGGTAGCGGCTTTTGCGAGATTCCTCCATCTCTCTCTATTGTTGCCATCATATCTGTTTGATGATCCGGGTCGAAATGGCCCCAGATGCTTGTGGTTTAACCATCTACGCTAATCCAAGCCTTCGATTTGAATGCACTTTATATAGGAATGCATTATAGAAACTGTATAGTAGCATTATCGAATTTTCTCGTCCACTCACCTTCAGAATCTCCTAGAGGTTTCTTCCGCCAGTACCGGCATTGTGGTATGCAGCATCCAGGTAAGGGGAGGGGGGGCAGATGTCAGGGCGGTTACTTCGTTAGCACACAGAGTTCAAGAATTCACACACGAGGCTAGCATTATGCGTGGGAATCACGCGGGAGCAAAGCGGCCTTCCTTCAGCGTATCCGTTCAGTTCCATAATGCAAGTATTAACTTGAAATGAACGATATAGATAATAATATAAACTTCCGCGGATAATGCTTACAGATACAACTAACAAAACAACGACAGTTGATATATTATCAATGCTAGTAGTACTTTGTGGACGCGAGAACGTTAATCCTCACCTTATCAACAAATCGATCTAGATTTGGAAGAGTTCCTTTCAAATATAATTTTATTAACACTATTTTTACTTCGCGCAAGAGTGGGATTATTTTAGTATTAATATCATTTAAATTTATTTTGTTAACGTTAATTAAATTTGGCGATTACTCGGCTGTGATCATCATAAATGGCGCAGTCGGCAGGATACTTTAGAAGAATGAACAGTAAATGAATAAATTGTGTAATAACTATATCGACAAGTATAATATCATAAGTTTATATAATAACACCGTGTTTCAAATAGAAATTTATTATTTCTGTAATACCTTTTGTAGATTGGGCAAATTACAGAAACGTCAAAATGTCTAAATTGTGACTTAACTCTTTATTCGTAGGTTCCATTGCTGTAATATAAATAGAAATTGATATTTTAATGATCATTGATTTAAGGGATTCGTCTACGTTCTGAATAACGATAAAAATTTTGAAGAAATGGATGATATAATCAATCTAAAAATAAATATATCACTTACCATTTGATAAAAACGTAGTCAACTGGGAACTTTTAAAATATAAAAAAGTTATGCTATCATAAATATTAACAGTTTATCAATTCATAAAAGATACAAAGTACTGATTTATTAATTTTAATCCGGATATGTAATGTATGAGCGAGATTCACAGTCGACGAGTTCACTGGATGTTTTCTTTTACAATTTTTTAATTTTAAAAACTAGCATCTGCTCACGATTTCTTCTGAGTAGAATTAATACTAATATTACTGCATTACCTAGCCTTAAACCTACACAGATAATGCATATAATACAAGCCTTCTCCATAATAAAATATCTCGTTTATCTCAGAATAGGAGTACTATAGTATGAGAGAGTGGTACATAAAGATAATATAATAATAAAAATTATATGAAATCATAACTCTCACTATCAAAGAAACGCTGTTTTACTGCTGATTAAATAGTCATATTGTTTAATCGAACAGATAAAACATGAATATTAAATTTTCTCATTATTTTAAGTAACTGTTGGACATTCGTACACAATCTTACTATTGCATCAATCTAGTTTAATCTAGTAAAATTAAACAATATTACAGTATAATTAATATACTTATGTACATAAACATGTGTAAAATGTTTCTTTTTGACGTAAATACGTTTTTAAAATCACATCCATAGGAAGGCAAATAAAAAACGAATGATAACAAAATCGGTGAATACAGTTTGGTGTTGTAGCTACATATCTATCGCCTCAGTCCGAAATTCAATTACACCAGTAGGTGGATAAAGAGTTAAAGAATTTATTACGCTAAAGGAAAGACTGTAACACATATTTAATATAGAAACTATTAGCCGTTACGAGACGTATTCACGTACAATAAATGGCCGGGTCCATAACACAGCCACACCCCATTTTTTCTTAACAAAAGTGTAAATATCTCAGGTTATACTAATATTTATAACAAATCTTTGGTAATAATGTAACAGACAGATTGAGAGAGTTACCATCACATTTATAATATCACTGCTTGCTGTCACGGGCAATTTAATTAATTGCCCCTTAAATAAATAACTCTATCAATTAATGTAATCAAGATGCCAAATGAAATTGAAATGCAGATGATTGAATTGCTGACGTGTAACAAGACCTCGCTTTACTCCACATACATATGTGAAGATTTGAAGTGAGGCAAAAAAATGGCTTGTTGGCAGATAATTTATTTTGAATGTTGATGAAATGATTTTAAATTGAAATTAATTAAGCTGTCGCGGAAGTCTTGGCTGATGTGAAGTTTTTATTGTCAACTTCTTTAGACTTGATAGGTACTTGTGTTTTATAGTTATCGAATGAGACTGAGCCGTCACTCTCGGTTGTGTAACCCTCGTTTAAGTAAAGTCGGCTCTCGACGAATAAAAAAATGTATAATTATAATTATATTACCATATTATACATGGTATTAAGGAACTTTATGAATATAAAACAACAAAAGTATTTCGTATTACTAACTTCGTCTTGTCTTAGGTTCACACCAGGTTTTTTTTAAATTATATATACAAAATAAGCATGTAAATATGGTTTATAAAGTAGGTTCTTCCGCTACTTTTATATATAAAAACTAGTGAAGTAATTTCCCCTACTATTATATACATTATCTTCTGATAAATTAAATACAGAATTATTTAATATCTTCTTTGGAAAGAATGTCGAAATTACAGACACATAAATATGCCCCAAATAGAGAGAGAGAGAACACTATTATTGTACAATACAGGAAATATTCAGAGAGAATACACTTAAATGACTGTATAGCTCAATAAGGCGGCCATGTGTTTACAAATGTATTATAAACTATATATATATATATATATATATACATACATATCAACGTAGGGAATTGTAAAAAATGAATTAATATAATTGTTTTCTTGACAAAGTAAATAGATCGCTAGCTCTAGGTCTAAGTCATCAATTATTGACTATTTACCTCGAATATTGTCTACACTCAATCGTAAACCTCGTTAACTCTTCACTTTTCCACCTACGCGATCGTTTAGCGATGCTCTTTACTGTATTTCTCGTAATTTATATTCGTTTCACTTTATATGGGTGTAAAGGTAGTAATTTATAATCTCACTAGACGATACGCGCAGTTTCGTCTGCTTGCACTCATATATAGGAATTAAAGTGCAGCAGTATTTATTTCATTGAACGCTTGCAATAACATAACATAACATAAACTATGTTGCTAGCAGGATAAATTTCCAACTTGGAAATGCAGGTTGGATGAAGTGGAGGCAGGTCTCGGGTACAATTTGCGATGCCAGAATCACCCTCAAACTATAGGGGAAAATTTATAAGACGATCGTAAGACCTGTCATTCTGTAAGGATCAGAGTGTTAGCCACCAAAGGGGAGAATGAACGGAAATTGCATGCAGTGAAGATGCGAGATGGATTTGTGGAGTGAAAATTAAATAACATTAGGAATGAGTACATTAGAGGAAGTTTAAAAGTAGCACCAGTGACCGAGAAGTTAAGGAGTGGAAGGTATGGACATGTCACCAGAAGGGAGGATAGTCATGTATGCAAGAGGACCCTAAATATGATGGTTAGCAGAAGGGCCGGGAGAGGGCGACCAAAATATGTGTGGATGAACTGTGTGAAAGAGGATATGTGTATAAGGGGTGTGAATGTAGAAATGACAGCGGATAGAGTGAATTGGCGAAAGGAAAAATGCTGTGCCAACCCCACCTAGTGGGTTAAGGGCAAGAAAATGATGATGATGCTCGCAATAGTCATAGAAACACTGTCTTACAAAATTAGGATTTAGAGACCGTCGATATAAGTAGATACATGACAAACATGAGTAATATTTCTATTCAGATCAAGATATATAAACTATGATATACATATATCCTTTTAAAGATGAAGGACCAATGACGCATGGACCATTAAGTTAGTCAATATAACAACTTATGTGTCTAATGTCTGCTTCTTCGAAAGAAAGTAAAGGCAACCCGCATGCCTTGGGAGCAATGCTAACATATTTATAGCCTGCCAATCCATAGTAGAGCAGCGTAATGGGTCTATCCTCAAAATAGTAGTAATTTAACTTAAAAATCTGTAATTTCGCAAAATTAAATAAGTAGAATATGAGGACTATGTAATTTGTATACCACATTCAGCGAATAAATGTTGTGATTTGATTTGAACCTTCCCCCCTATATATTACACAAGTCGTCAAACATCAGTGTATGCGTGTTTCCTAGACCTGAGTAAAGCATTCGACCTCGTGAATTATGAAATTTTGTGGTCGAAATTGTATCGATCTCAGGTCCCCAATGAGTTGGTAGATCTGTTGAGATACTGGTACGGTAATCAAATAAATAATGTGAAATGGGGCAACGCGACGTCTAAGTGCTATACATTAGAATGCGGCGTACGTCAGGGAGGTATTACCTCCCCAGATCTCTTTAATATCTATGTCAATGATTTGATCGAGGAGCTGAGAACTACAAAAGTCGGATGTCATATTGGCAACACTTGCTTTAATAGTTTGAGCTATGCTGATGACATGGTAGTACTCAGCCCCTCCATCAAAGGGCTGAGAAAACTAATTTCAGTCTGTGAGAGTTATGCTAGTTCTCACGGACTGAAATATAATGTAAATAAATCAGAAATGATGGTATTTCGGGCAGGTAAGGGACCGGAGAGGGTACCAGACGTAATTTTAAATAACACAGCAGTTCGGATTGTAACCAAATTCAAATATCTAGGCCATATACTTACTGAATGCTTACAGGATGATTGCGATATTGAAAGGGAAAGGAGAGCACTCTCGGTCCGGTGTAATATGCTGGCGCGAAGATTCGGTAAATGTAGCAAGGCCGTCAAGAAAACATTATTCACCGCGTATTGCCAGTGCTTTTATACCTGTCAACTTTGGACAAATTTTTTCAGAAAATCCTACACGGCAATACGCGTGCAATATAACGACGCTTTTCGCATCTTGATGGGTTTGCCCAGATATTGCAGTGCGTCTGGCATGTTTGCTGAATCGGGAGTGCCCGATTTTTATGCTGTTATGAGGGCACGCATTGCCTCTTTTTGGGAGAGAATGAGGGCATCGCATAACAGCATTCTTAAAACGATTTGTGTGGGGATGCCTAGCCCTATATTCACATATTGGCTGTCTGTTCATCTGACGAGCAACAGAAAATGATGCCTAGGGACAATCCTCAGCTAGTATATAAGACGTCTTTATATTTACAGTATTTTCACGTTTGTTTAATTGATAGTCGTTTGATTTTAATTTGATTTGATTTAATTTTATAATTTTGTTTTGAAATTTAATTGTTTTTAATTTAATTTAGTTTAATTTCTTTCATTTATTTTCTGTATTATTATATTCTATTTGTCACTAACATAGTTATAAGTTATTTGTATTTTAACAATTTGGGCCAAATGTTGCCTTGAATAAAAACTTATTATTATTATTATTAGTAAGGGCACCTGTGCACAGTAGTGGGACATTAAAAGACTGCTACCCACTAGGGGTGTGCGATTTACAAATTATTCGTTCCAAATCGAATGTTAATATTCGAAAGTTTCGAATAACACAAAATACCTGAATAATTCGAATTTTTTTCATATAATTTGAGTTTTTTCGAATTATTCGTAAACTATTAAATTATAAGTGAATTCAGGGTTTTTATGTTCAATATTCAAATATAGATTTTACAGTATTTATACATTTTATTCATACCATGAAATATATTAACACAAATAGAACAATTATTATAGTTAATTATTTTAATAACATAAAAATATTTGTATTGATAATGAAGTTCATTTATCAGATACAATATCGCCAGCATTGGAAAATAATCTTTCACTTTCAGCCGAAGTACAAGGTATTCCTAAATATTTTTTAAACGAAAAGTTAAAAAAAAAATTATTCGTAAGTCGAATACACGATTTAAATGGAGACAATTAAAAATCCAGAGATATTTCATTAATTCGCGAATTATTCGATTCGAAATTTGTCTTTGAATGTTGACATTCGATTCGAACAATATTGGCATACCCCTAGTACCTACGCTGGCGCAATGATACGAGTACAGGCTTCGCTAGCAGATGTCCCAGAGTCGATTCCCGGTAGGACGAATATAGGAAATTGCATTTTCTATTTTGTCTGGAGTCCTGGTGGGAGACTTCGGCCGTAGCGAATTACCATCCACCCAGCAAAAACGTTCTGCCAAGCAAGAGATTTGAGTTCAAGTACGATTCTGACTGGAAAACATAAGAGGTGAATTGCCTCTTACCAGATTAACCCACTTCTATCTTAGAGTGTATCCTGTTATCATGTGACACACTGTAAGATGGAAGCGCACTAATCTGGTAAGAGGCAATTTAGCTCTTATGGTTTCTACACATCAGTGTAACAAGACTCTCTTGCTTGACGGTAAGTATTTGTTGGTAGGGTAGTAACTACCCTTAGCCGAAGCCTTCCACCAGTCCAGACTGTAGAGAAATTAGAAAATACAATTTCCTTTATTCATCCTCCGCTAGCAAAGCGATTGAAAGCACCACTGCGCCAATAAGGCCGCCGAATATATATATCATTTAGACTAAACATTTTCAGAAATAATGCCTATGTAAAACCATAAATTGAAGCACCGTAGAAAACTGCCAACAGTCTGTGAAACCCCGTTGTTTCGTTGGCGGTCTGCCAGCGTAACATGTTATTGATTGATGGGGGCCGACTTTGGCGCGTGGGTTGATGGATATGAGGTCGGCGTACTACACCACCGAGTAGACTTAATTCTTTCCTTATAACTAAGTCATGTCTGCATCATTGACATTGTGTTTGTATGCAAAATCATTAGCAGATTTCTTACATTTTTCCTTAAAGATAACGTTGATAGCTTTTTAAAATAAAGCTAATTTCGAGCTTCGTTTGCATAAGTCATACCTGCATCATACTCATTGTATTTGTATGCATAATTATAAGCGATATATTTGAATAACTTTCCCTTGGATGTAACAAAATAGGTCTTTTAAAGTAGTGATAATAACTTCTAGAAAAAACTTTTAATTTAGTAAAAATACCTGGTAACTCCTTCTATCATACGTACATAGCATCACGCCTTATTCCCATAGAGATAGGCAGAGACCACGTGCTTCGACTTGCCACGATCCTTGCACATCTGGCTCTTATTTAAAATGTCCTGGATTTGGTCCAGGAACGTTCGTCTTGGTTTTCCCATTTCAACTTTCTCATTCAATCTTGAGTCATGAATCCTTATTGTCAGTCTCCTTTCATTCATTCTCTCTACGTACCCAAACCATCTAAGCATACTTTTCTAAATTTTAGCCACTACAGCTTCTTTTATACTACAATGTCCTCTTATAACACTTTTTCTTACTTTGTCACTCCGTTCCATCCACTCATACTTCTCAACGCTCTCATCTTTACCACATTTATTTTACTTTTATGCATCTTCTGCCATACCATACATACATACCAACTCACTACCATACCATATAATTGTTGGCACCAACACTCCTGCATGCACAGCCAGTCTGGTTCTTTGAGACACCATCTGGCCATTCATAAGGACATTCTATCATATCCGCGTCTAAAAATTTGTATCCAAATTATGAACTATTAGCATTGCTTATCAATGTAATAGACATAACTGATTAAGTTTTTGAAATAGAGAAGATAATTGGTACCTTTTTGTATTGGGTATTGTGTTGGTACAGTTACAATTTGATGCCGTAATGAGGATATGAGGTATCTGGGATGATTAAAGTAAAAGGTAGTTAGCTCATTAATGTTCCATTGCTAAGCACAGACTTCCTGTCCTAGAAGAGAGGGTTTTTAAAGCATGATCCCAACATATTGCTCTACTGCGTGTTGGCAGATTTCACACACCACAGAATTACTCTCGTGATATGTACAATCGTGTTTACTCACGATGTTTTCCTTCATGGATGGATTGAAAAGAACAATAAAGCACGTAAATATTGATTTCTATTAGTAAAAATCTAACGGTGCCTGCTGTGGATTTCTCTAAATGAGAATCCAAGCGTCTTACCAATAGGTCATCATATAATTTACTTATTTAGTCAGGCACATGTGCTTACGCATTCGCTCCTATCTCCGTAGATCTTCAGCTGTACAAACCCAAAATTGTGTCTCACTCACGGTTGAAGAGGATTCTTCTAAGTTTAAGTGGGTGTTGCTAAGTCTCCTCGCTGATTCTCATATTCCTGAACCATAAGTAAGTGTTTGTGCGTAAATGTATTTCCCAGTATAATTGTGTGCTACACATTTCAAAAGTAAGACAACATCACGGTAGGTCTGGGCTTTAGTAAGTTTTATTATCTGTACCGTGCGCGAAATCACGATCTTATCGCGGCGATTCGACAATAATTCGCGGAGTGATATCGATTTCTCTCCGCAATCGAACATCAAAGGAAGTGCTCTGATCGCTATATTGGAAGATTTTATCGATTAATTTCGTCGTATAGTACAGCGAATTGATAGAGCAAACATAAACTGATTTTATCGTCGAAATAATCTGTAATAAGTAGGAAGCCATCATGGTCTATGATGAATACTCGTTCAGAGAAGTTATGGATTTGAATCCTGAGCAGGCACCACGTTACGGTGAAATGCATACCTAAAGTGTGATGTATTACACATAAAGATGGTTTTAAAATAAAATTACTTTATTTATATACAAAATTCAATACAATTTATGCCAAAGCACTTGTACTTTTTTGAAGTGAAATTTCTTTAGGGTCATGAGGTTAAAATTTTACGCATCAAACGCGTGATTAGCGTCACGAAGATAAGCTTCGTTTTTATGCTTATTCATTTGAAGGTTAGGTGGTTTTAATATTTATCACAACTTCGTCATTTCATAATTTAAATTACTATTTTTCATAAAAAAAGAAATATTTCGTAAATTCTCGTTTCTAAATTTTAAATTCAAAAACAAAATTTAATTAATAATTTCAAATATTGACAAAATGGCATTTTTTTACAATTTGTCATTTGAGATTTTGATTAATTACTTGTGTTAGTTTTCGAGACTTTTAATATTGATTAAATTCATTAAATTCTTCATAGTACGATGGGACAAATATCAAACACTACCAGAGAGATATCAGGCCCAGGACTGACGGTTTAATGTACTCACCGAGACACGCGGCTGGAGCATGCCGCAAATTTGCCAACTTCGATCTAACCCTTGGGAATTATTAACAGAAAACACAATATTTATTTATAAAGTAGCCCAAAACGGATCTCGTACCCAGGACCTTATGTCTCTAACCGCACAAGTTAACAATGAGGCAGGTACACAGTCATATCGACATAGATACTTCAAATATACGAGGTTTGTTCAAAAGAAAAGGTGAATTTAGAATTTATTGAAAAGTATTTATTTATTTATCAACATTCATTTTGTCCTCGTCAAAAACCCCGTTGAGATACAGTGCACGCAGTTTTTCTAAGCCTCAAAGGAGTTCTAGAATGCGCTATTCGGTATGGCCATCAACTCATTGTTCGATTCTGAATTGATCTCATCAATTGTGGCAGAAAGCTTTCCTTTCATTGGTCTCTTCAATTAGGAATAGAAAAAAGTCACAGGAAGCCAAATCATGTGAATAACGAGGCTGTGGCATGAATGCGGTATTGTTTTTGAGCAAAAAAAATGACGAACAAGCAATGATGTGTCAGCTGGTGCATTATCTCTGTACTACTCTGTATAATATAAAGTCCATAATATTTATTTCACAATTACTATCACTTGAATCGTATTGTGGTATTCTTTATTAACCGTAAGACAATGTGTCGCTGTTTTAATTTTTTTTTTTCATTTCTTGACGAGCACTTTAAATTTTTAAACGCAAAATTTGATACATGTTCTTTGATCCATTTTTTTAAAGTCAAAAACCGAAGAACGCATCCAAACGTGACTAACCTTTTCAGCTATCAACAACATACTACTAATCCAAATTGGCTGATAATGCCAACATATGTCTAACGCATATGTACCAACATAACAAAAAAAAATCGAAAATCGAATCGAAAACAAGAGATCCTTCTTTCCATTAAACTATATCAGCAATTAGGCTGTTCATACTCTCACAGTCCTAATTAAACATAAGTGGATTATTGTTTGTATAGTAAAGTAAGTAAATGGCAGCCCATTAACGTCCCACTGCTGGGCACAGGCCTCCTCACTCATATGAGAGTGGGTTTTGAGAGCATCCGCAATTGAACAGCGTGGGGCTCAACTGCGGATGCGGTGGCAGGCAAAGTACATAAGTGCACTCTCTATTCCTTCACTCTCATTGTCCGATGTGACGGAAATCCGATACGACCGGAGAGAGATTAGGCACAGGACCGACGGCTTAACGTGCTCTCTGAGGCACGGGGGTGGATCACACCGCTAACTTCCCAACTTCGGGCAAGTATAGAGAAAATGTCAATAAAAAACCCAATATCAAATTTTGAATTGGCCCGTCCCGGGACTCGAATCCAGGACCTCATGTCTGTAGTCGAACATGATGAACACAACTAATTAAATAGTCACGAATGATTATTGTTAAAGAACCGCCTAGACAGCCGGCAGACGAGCGCCGAGGTTGATGATCGTATTTCACGCCTTACATTGGGTATGCAAATAGCTCTGATACTATATTGTTTCTCGGTGAAATATCTGGCTAACCTTCTTTTAATCTACATATATCTTATTTTGTATAGAATCTATAATTAAAAGTGGAGTTGATACTGCCAAAATGGTGTATTTCTCTTATTTTCATAGCATTAGGTCTTACGCTATACTATGTTATAGGATAAGGAGGCGGACATTGAAACAATATTTATTTTACAATAAAAAGCAATACGTGGCATATATCAATTTGCACCTCGCGTTTTATTAAGAGAAAAATTCAAAGAAACATTAATTATCACAGTACCGTCGCAATATACGTATATTGAATATATTTTTAGAGTGAAGAAGGTTCAGAAATCATATGTCGGGTCAAGCATACGCATTTTTAATAAGATCAGTATTAGATTTACCCCCGCATAGTTTTAAGAAATATTTCAAAGACGTACTTTAACAAAAGTCATATTATAAAATTGAAGATTATTTGAGCGGTACAAATGTTTGGACTTGATGCCAGTTGCAGAAGCAATATATATATTTTTCATAAAAAAAGAAATATATTGAAACATACAAAAGGCGTTGGATCGAATGAATTGCTCTAATCGTAACGAAATGTTTTTTTTTATGTTTTGCAAAAGGATGTTTTTCACAAAATTTTTAAAATTATGCTGAGGAAAATCTGAAACTGATTGCGGTATCTTATTAAAAATGCGTATTCTTAACCCGATAAATGATTTCTAAATCTTCTCCACTCTATAATATGGAAAGACAATATTGTTTCTATTTCTTGTATTAAAGTTGTGTATTTCACTTTTTTTGTTGTATAAGTGAATATATATAATATTATTCAATATATATTGCGACGGTAGTGTAAGAATTGATATTTCTTCGAATTTATCTCTTAGAGAAACACGAGAACCTAATTGATCTATGGCACTTATTGCTCTTTTAATATACAATGTAGATTCTCACGAAAAACGGATTTGTATATTCCCAGGGCATCGGAAACTACACAAATGACACCACAGGGAAAAGCTAGTAGCAAATATTGTGACACATTAGACAGAGCTTAAACAACGACACTAACGCCTACATAACACACGTACTTTGGTATAATGTCGCCATTGTAATAACAAACATACATGACACCGATAAATAATTACTCATGGATAACTAGGAAAAAACATTGACGTGATTCACATACTGGTTACAGTTATGATTTTTCAACTTTATGTTTATTCTAGTAGGCTTGTTACAGCACTTTTTAATTATCAAATATCTTTATCGTATTATTTATAATGTACGACTGATGAGGATATTAGAAAACTACTTAAAATCTAGAATTACGAGGGGAGAAGAAGCCACAGCGTACTTAGTTCTTTATTTACCGTCATCCTTAAAATATAAGTTTAAAATATTATATTTATTTTGTCTGTTTTAATGAAGAAAGGCCTCCCGGAATCAATAGGTTTCCTCAGAATGATCGATTCTATAATCGAACAACAACTAGTTTTCTTTAAAAAAAGGGTTCGAGATAACAAAATCAATCCTGCACGTAGCCACCGTCCAGCACCAAAACTATTCACCAGATTGATTTATTATACGGTATATATATTCCTTTCGCGACGTAATCTCTCACGAAGAACAGGTTTAACCATATTCCCAGAGTATCAAGAACTACACAGGAAACAGTATCATATAAATAATGCGAAATTGTCCTCTTAAACATTGACGAGATGGAAACCGTACCTCTTACGAAATGCTTTATTTTCTTAATCTAAACATAAAAGGCCTGCATGCATGTTAGAACATATTAGTGTACAAGTTGTTAAGTGGCGGTAATTAGAAATGAAAGCCTCGTAAACGTATGGAATGTGAACAGGAACAAAGAATGCTTTACATGTATGCATGTGTAACGAAAGCCGATATTAACAGCTTTACGTTACTCTTAGCTGTACGGATTTGGAGCGAATAAACATTAGAATTCTTTTAACAAGTTGTTTTTGTTTCCTTTTAATCTATATACAGTGTTATTTTAATATATCTTCTGGCACTGCCCGTTAGAGCTAGTAATGTAAAATTTACTTTTACATTGCGTATTAATTTATGTAAAATGCTCTTCACAACCAGTTTTTAATTATTGGCAAATGTAGATTGGAAGTATATTTATATAAATAATGATTTACATCCTTTAAATAACCTATTCTATGAGTTAAGAAAAAGGTTTCTTTTATCTTGTTAAAAAGAATCGTAGTCCGAACTAAACTTTATATAAAAAACACCTCATTGTAACAAATTACTAGGTGTAAGGAATATTTTCTCTTGAGTTACGTTACATCTAATTTGCACTATATATACTAGCTGATACACAGATCTCTTGTCTGTGTACAATTAAATGTTGATTTTAAAGTGCAGCGGTACTATTTATTCGGTGCTTATGCTACTTATTCTAAGTTATCAGCAGAATTCATACTTCATCTGTCGATTAAAATGAATTACGCGCAAAACTTTGAGGAACAGTTATGTTTAACAAATTATTGTTATTGTTTATTTAATTAACATACTAACAAAATACATATCTTTTTGAGCGTGGTAAATTATACCGGATATCCGTTACTTTAAGAAAATTTTTGCTATAATACATTATGCATTTAGGGGAAAAAAATGAGGCATTCTCGGCCGCGAAGTTTTGTCCCTCTCGAGATGCGTATAAATTGATGTTTACAATACAATAATTATAAATGTAACTATCGTCTCGTCTTTAAGCTACTTTTGACAATTCAATAAATAATTTGTTTAATAATTAAGTACCAGTGAAATCTAACGTGAGAAAACCAGGCAGTTTTGTCTCGCATACAAGGGCCGAAAAGCGAGCTTTTCGTCTTAGTATTGGAAAATAGACATTCTCGTTTATGCACCAAAAAATGGTTATTTTAATTTCGTTAAAATCTGTATACATAACAATATATTGTCCGTAGCGAAAAAAGCGTTATACTCTTTCTTGACCTTCACCGCTACAAATGACCCGCGACAAAAGGCTAATTGACTTTTCTTTATAAGCTACAAAATCGAAAGTCACGTAGAAAACAAATTACTAGCCAGTTAATAACCTTGGATTTGCTGAAAAGGTGTATATTATTAAACTTGTCGCCCTCATTTTCACTTGTATGGGAGTTTATTACGGATCTATTGATTAATTGGTATTTGAAATGCAAAAAAAAACCGTTTGCCGGATATAAACAGAAACAAAATTAGAAGCAGTCTATTCTATCAAGGAGAAATGAAACTAAGATGTAAGGTTAATATTAACTTGAGGGATATTGGTGTCTTTCAAATGCAAAATTAGTGTCTTATTTGATTATAAAAGCTTTAAAATTATAAGTATTATACAGAAGGGTTTGTCAAGATACGATGGGTCTGACGTAGTTTCCATAGATATCAAAGATATTAAAAATTATTTTTCAGGAGTTAAATAAGTTCTTTATAGATATTCCAATGTAAAATTTAGAAAACTTTGAAGAGGAATTGACTTAGGTACAGTTTGGTGAAAATAAATCTGTTGAAAGTGACATAAATGAGTAAGAAGCGTCTGTAATCAAAACTTCAATGTACTGTACTGTAATCAAAGAACGACAGCCTAATGATATACCGCATAAAAGCAACAGTGAAAAGAAATTTGGTCCAATCTCATTGTACTCTCCAAAACGTAATCATCTAAGGCTTATCACAAACGACGCGATTATAGATAATACAGTGGGTAAAACTCGTCGGAGAGAGAGCATTATTTTATTACGCGTAAAACACAGCGAAACAATAAAACAAATAATCTAATACTATATGATCCGCGCAACTTCACCTGCTTACACTTACATTTGGGAACTAGATCCATCTGCTTGATGCTCACATAAGACAGTTAACAGCAGATGAATAGTAGACAAATTTAGGGTTTTTTAACAGCCAACTGCCTCGTTGGTTAGCATGTTCGACTACATACATGAGGTCCTGGGTTCGAGTCCCGAGTCGGGCCAATTAAAATATTAATATTGAGTTTTCTATTAAGATTTTCTCAATATTTGCTCGAAGTTGGGAAGTTGGTGGTGTGATCACGTTAAGCTGTCGGGCCTGCACCTGATTTCTCTCCGGTCGTGTCGAATTCCCATCACATCGGACTATGAGAGTGAAGGAATGGAGAGTGCACTTTTGTACAATGCCTGCCAATTCGCAATGGAACAGCTATGTTCTAAAAACCCTCTCTCAAATGAGTGAGGAGGCCTGTGCCCCGCAGTGGGACGTCAATGGGCTGCTACTTATCTTACCTTTACATAATTTTCTATAATTAAAATAATTCGAAAAAACGAGAAATTATCTCAGTATATAAACTGTTGAACCGATTTTAATAGGATATTTCCTGTTTGTTCAACTATGTTTTAAATTGTCAATTCGATCTGATAAATAACGGATTTCCATATAATATCACTCGAATGCGAACTAGGCGAATAACAACGTCTAGTTTTGATTTAAATAAAATGCAAGTTATCATATACAACGGCATCGCGGTTCAGGGATAAGATGCATGGTTTCTTCATCATTGGGCCTACCTATCGGTAAAGAACAAATCAGGAGTATGTGTGACCTGCCAAACTGCATTGGAACAGAATCATAGATCTATGCTCTAAAATCCCTGGAGTTACAAGACCTGACCAGCAGTAAGACGGAGATAGGATGATACTTATATAACACGAGTCATGTTATTACTTGAAATATATCCGATTGTAAAAGCCTTTATTATAAAAATGCAATCTGAATGTTAGAAATGAAATCGTCGGTGAAAGAATACAAGGAGCCACGTACAAGTGTAATTTCATCTAATTTATGTGTGTGGAGTTTTTTTTCCTTTATTCTTCGTTATTAGTGAAGCTTTCTACTTAAAGGCTTTAGCCTCATAAAAGGTTGAATAGAATTCATTTAGGTGTCGCTGCTTTGAATTATAACACAATCTCAAAACAAGCTGTTCCTTTTGGGCGTTACCCGCGTGTTTTTGGACGCTTTTTTCTGAAGTAAGAGTAGCCTAAGTCACTCCTTATAACATCAGCTATCTGCCAGTGGAAGTCTCGTCAAAATCGGTTAAGACGTTTTAAAGATTAGCCGGGACAAATTTGATGACAGACACACCACTCTCGTCTCAATAATGAGCAGGCCACTCATTATAGATAATATACAATCCATTGCAATAAAACAGTTTTGTTATGAATATCATTAAAAAGGTATTACCGTGAAAGTGTGTAATCTTTGCTCTCTATACATATAATAAAACTTAACGTATCGACTTTCGTTTGTAAACTGAATGCAATTTCTCCTGTCGCTACATACGTGATAAAGTTACTGAATCTCATTACCTTGGGTGTATTTTAACATCACTTATAATGAAGTAGACTGCTTCATTGGTCTGGTCAGCTTGTTCGGCTGCAGACATGGTTTTGAGTTCCAGTCACAGATGGGGTGAATTCAAAAAGCAATATTGAGGTTTCCTCGTGTCATCTACTACTTGACATGATACGATAGTTCTGTCCCAATTTGGGCAATCAAAAATAAGCATCTCTTTCTTTTTAAGTAATAATGTGTATTATCTATTTCACTTCTCGGTAACTGTCGTAATAAAATACGTGTAACAACACCAGACAATAGAAAAACAAAAATAAATCTGTTACAAAGTGACCGTTACTAACTTATACGTGAGTCGCGTCGAAGGTCGTTAAGTTTTTTGTGGTATTTTACAAACTGTGAGTGTTTATTAGTGATTATTTGTGTTTTTGATTATATATATGATGTGAATAATAATGAAAACCCTTGAGGTAAGATTTCATACAAGACATTTCTTACAAGAGGGACTTTTTTCACGATCTCAAAGTTTAGCGCAATATGACCCTACACCAGTCTTAATTTAATAAACAAAAGATAACATTGTATAGTTTAACTATTAGCAAACATAAAAATCATAACATTTAAGTCCCAAGAATTACTTTAGCGTCATGAGGACCGTCAGGCGGCGGTTATTTCTGTTAAATAGCGCGGCCAAATTATGGGGCCCAATAAAAATCGCGGACGGACAATCTAAGGGTTATGTAGTTTAAGGTTCGCTTCACCCCCGTGTCTTGAAGAGCACGTTAAGCCGTCGATCCTCAGCGTGATCTCTCTTCAGTCGTGCCGTATTACCATCACATGGGACTATGAGCGTGTAGGAATATTAACTTTAGTTAAAATTACACGAATCAACACAAACTTTAACTTTAAACTGTAAAACTTTGGTAACTTAGGTCGTGGACAAAAATACGTTGAAAGAGTATTTATTTTTCAAAATCGAAATATTCTTTATTCAAGTAGGCTCAAACAGCATCTTCGAATCGTCAGTAGTCTGTCCGTTGGTAACAAATCTACCACCGATTCGGAAAGTTGATTCCTCTTAGAAGAAACCGGCAAGAAACTCAACGGTTACTCCTTTAAACATAGTTGTTGTATGTTACAATGTGTTTAGCTTTCATGTGCCACTGGAATCAAGTCCAAACATCTTTGTTATTTAAATAATCTTCAACATTTTACTATGCCTTTTGTAAGAGGGCATTTTTAACATATTTCTTAAAACTATGTGGAGGCAAACCCAAAAGGGATGCGGGTATCTTATTAAAAGTGCGTATGCTCAACCCGGCAAATGATTTCTGAACCTTCTTCTCTAAAATATAGCATTACAAGTTTGTTTTAATTTCTTGTATTAAATTTATGTTTCACTCACTTGCTTTTACCTAGGAATAACCTTTGAATAGTTATTATTATTATGCGATGATTTATTATTAAACACTGTGTCTTGCTAGGCGGTTCGTCTGTGCTGTTAGGATAGTAGCTCGCCACTGCCAAATCTTCTTATCAGTCCAAATTCAGACAAATTAATTCACCTTACCGGGGTTCGAACTCGGCGCCTCTGTTAGCAAAGCGAGTACTCGCTCTACTGTACCACCGAGGCAGTCAAGTCTAGGTCTGAATTGGTGGGAGGCTTCAACGCCCTACTAGCAAAAACGAATAGCCAAGCTAATAAATTTTATTAAAATATAACTTATCTGATTAGCGTGCTGCCATCTTTGACTGCAAAATCACTTACCATCACTCAAGATTACAGTCAATTGCTGTTGATATTTATTCAATATACTACTAGATTATAGCCGTTGGAAATAAAGTAAAACGTAATATACATTAGTATTGCTGAATACAACAATGTATGTTATACCTGCCTATCAGTAACATGGTTATCGCATCCGTTTATAACAACATAAAATTTTATGAAAATTAAATGCTGGTAAACCTTATCTATTATTGATGCATGGAAATGGGGGCTTATCTTTTTCTAGCAACGATTATAATGCGTTTTATACATTAGCAACACTATCAATATTATTAAAAGGCACTAAAGAGCTAGAATCCAGAGCCGTAAAATACGTTCTTGAAAGAGAAACATTATTTTTCAAAGCCCTGTGCAAAGAGTGGCTTCTAAATGTACAAAAGCCCAACACAAATCGGACAATTGTTAAATAATAATTTTAAAAAAAGTTAGTAGTGTAGTTTATTATAATCAAATTTTAGGTGCATATTACCTATATGCAAGTATTTAGCATTCAAACTTTTATAGAACATCTCCCTTAAGCTACAGTAAATAAAACACAGCTGACGTATGCAGTTCTTCTTTTTTTGGTCAATTACATACTTTTAGATTTTAGAGTTAAGATTTTTTATTATATTATTATTATTATTGTGCTCTTTCTTTTTATTATGTTTTAACTCTGGTGTTGGCAGAAGACGGTACGAACTGAAAAGCAGCTTCGAGCTGAGTTTTACGCCATTTCGCAGAAATGTTAATATATTTTATAATATAAATTTTGTCTGTTATTATGTAAATGACACATTTTCTGCGAATATAGATTTTATGAAAACTCTTGAAATTTAAATATGAGATAGGACTTACTTGATCCTACTAACGATAAACAAAGCTTAATATTTAGATAGATAAATAAATTCGTTATAAATACACAACAAACAAAATTACAGTTAAGGAATTACATAAAATGTTAAGGATCCATTGCATGCGAAAGCTTTATTATTCCATAAGCAATCTCTTAACAGGCAACAGGCAACAGGCAACAGGAAACAATACATAAAACAAAAATAAATATGATTATAAATACTAATACATAAGAATTACATAATTATTTATCATTATAAATTCATCAGATTTTCATAACGTTTATGAAAAGGTTGTAAAAAAGCTAGAAGCCAGAACCGTAAAATAAGTTAATAGAAAAGAAACATTATACCCTCATAGATGGCAATATGAGCTAGCGCTTCTTTTTATTTTATTTCTATGGTATATTTTAACTTCATTTCTATTCTATAAATATGGTCAATATGTCACTTTATATATTTCATTTAGGTTTTCATCATATAAAGGTTCCCTGAAAACGATTCATTGCAGTGATACGACCGCCTTTGCACGCTTACAATACAGTTATAAGTAGCTTAGTTTGCATGACTTTTTTATCTTGTGTATTATTCTTTCACTCCCTCTCTCTCTCCCTCGTACTTACTTCATCATTTAACTTCGGATAATTAAACCTAATTATCTTGTTCAAAGTTTCAAATCTATAAGGAGTTCGTGCTCGATATCGTACGATTAGACTTTAATTTTTGACGTGATAACGTCTTATAAATCGATAGAGATGCGCGATCGGCCTAAGCGTTCGTCTTGTGACGCGTCTATTACTCTACCACTCCATCAGCCGATGCTTTTAAGTAGACGAGAGTCAAAAACAGTACACAACCTTTAATTCAATTCATAAAATTTACATCAATGTTTTCTTATAACTTTATAGACAAGACCAATTTTTCTTTATATCACTTGTTGATCTTTCTAAAGTCCGTCTCTGAGAAGTGAAAATATAAACACATTCAAGGTTTCAACATAATTATCATAAACATTAAGTTATTCCGTTAATTTAACCGAAGTTCCGGTAATTATCGGGTGATTAATTACAGCTTCTTGTGGTAACGAGAGATTGTAATAAATCCTAGCTTGTTTCAAATGAATCATTCGACGATGTTCTGTTAAATGCCTGCCATATATCCCCTTACGGGACATTATCTTCGTCGCGATCTTTAAGACGATATATTTATAGATGTCCTTCAGTTATTGTCTCCTTTAATTTAATAGGTATTAACAATGTAATGTGAACAATGTTGCAATATAACTATTATGTTTCAAAAATTGATCAAATCGATTAAGATATCCGCAAAAGGAAGGTTAAAGTTACTGAAAATTCGACGGTATGATAATATGAAACTGTATGATAATATGAAAAATCCAGGATTCGATTTATTTTCCAATTTTTCTAACTTTGGAAAGTTACAACTATTAATTGCAACCACCATACCAACCATAAAAACTTAGTATTCACGGTAGGCTAAATTTACTATAGTATATGCTTTAAGTTGTCTAGATCCAGACTTAAAGGCTTCCTAGTTCCCTACTAGCAAATTATATTACGTCAAGCAAATGTATTTTTATTGGTTTTTTGGAACATCAGTGAAACCTCTTTTTTGCATCGTTTAGAAAAAAACCTTTTACAGAATTACTTTATTCAAGATTTTAATAGTCATGAATTTTTTTCCTTTCTCTAAAATAATAGCTATACTGGCCCCTAAATGTACTTAGAGGACACATAAAGCTTGCGTTCGGGAGGGCATGTTATTTTTAACAAATTCGACTCATTAATTATATTTTTTTATAGAAATAAATCAGCTAATAAATAAACCAGATATTAATAGTGAAATAATATTTTGAGACGAAATGGATTTTATTGTCTTCCGGCGTCTGTTCTATGGCATACATTTGACAGCTGCCTATTTCTGTAACAACGCCCTCGCGGCATTCAGGGTTGCTACGTACGACTATATTTTCCTTATAAAACATTACAGATGGTGCAATTTAAATTATTGTTATCCAAGACAAGGATTCAAATATAAATATATAAATCCTTTTATATAATAAAAACATAACAATTTATTGTGTAACTCACAAAATAATTTATATGACCACGACATATTATAAAGTACCGCTCTTGCAAAAAATCTTTGATAAACTGGTTAAGTTAATTTTGATTATAACGAAATTGAATTATTGTTAAAAAATATCTCGTAATTAGACATTATATGAATGCAAACATGTTTGCAGCACACGCGCACACTCTTATTGCAACTATGTCTTGCTCATTTTTTATTTTTTTTATTTTAGTTTTAAATCAACATTAACAATGTGTCCAGGAAGGGCGGTGTTTCCTGGTACAAGTATAGACTCACTATACTTAAACGAAGACACAAACTCATTATGTACATTATGTACCCTGTACAACGTTTGGAAATAAATGAATTTTGAATATTCTACCACGAGCTTATTTGCCATGGGTATGTAGGACTTTATTGTCTACGTCAATAGTCTGCAGAAAAAAGACTGCTAAATTTCAAGCCCAAAGACCTATAGTTTTGGATATTTCGTGGTGACTAACTGTCTGTCTTCTTGATTGTCAGAAGACGTAAAATGGTAGTAGTTCAGACGCTGATATAAAGAGTTGGCAAAAGGAATTGTGTTTTGATCGTTGAACAGGTGTATTTCGCGGGCCCAAGATAATAGTTTGTTTTTTGAACGTTGTACGTTACAAGAAGGTTTGAATTCGCCTGTCCTTTACACAGACTCTTTAAGATTATGGATATCTGATAAAAACTTCTTAATAAATGTTGTACGTTCATATCGTATTATTACTTAAAGTGAGTTATCCTAGTTATACAGGTTTTCAAATAAGAAATTTCATTTTGACATTAAAAATAGTATATTTTAAGGCAAATCAATGGATATTTATTTCATTGTAAAGAGAAATACATGCAATTAACGATGGAAAACGATATCAACCAAATGGTTCACGAAATATTCCATAACCAATAATAGATAGTTGGAAAAGTTTATTTTCAACAAGACGACTCTACATGTAATATAAGCAACAATACAATCGCAGTTTTGCAAAAAAGTTTCCTGGACGTTTTATTTCTCGAAGAGTTGATTGTAATTCTCCCTTGACATGTTGTGATGTCACACCTTCTTCAGTTTTTTTTGGTTATACGTGAAACATAAAGTCACCAATATCCCACTATAAACTCAAGTCCATTATTATCGAAGTTATCGTGGACATTATCCGGAAATGTAATAGAATTTACTGCGACATTGTAATAGGATCCAGACTGTTAGCTCGTACCATAAATATTATTCAAAAAGTTCTGAATGCCCGTACGACATATTTATTTAATAATTCTTGCGCGTCCCCATATTACTCCCTTTTTAAATAGAAACAATTTTTATGCCACTTTATTGTTCGGTGTTATATGTGGTTTAAATGCCGTGCAATCGATAAAAATGAATTATATCAATTATTTCATCAAGTTCAGTTGTATCACATTGCACAAAAAAATCATGAAATTATATTAATAATGGACGAAGATTTTGCCCCTGACATTTAACCGTTACCTTCTTTAAGTAATTATAAGTTCTACTTACCCAAGCAGAACTTATCAAAGCTCACTACCTCGTATATAAGTCTTCAATTTTCCGAGAAACTTTCCATGAAAGAAAAACCTTTCTTTAATCTATCTTGTGGAAAACAATGTGAAATTATACATGAAACCGAATGAAAAAAAAAAGTTAAAAGTGCGTGCGTACAAAGTACACATGTCAGCAGTGAAACCTTTTTTTTGTAAACTAATTTTTAAATATAGTTTATATTTATACAAATCTTAAAACTTTAAACTTTATAACACCCTATGTATATAAGAATGTCAATTTTTACTGCCTCTTCAACCTAAAAAGGTCTTCATAATTTTGTGCACTATTAATAGGTCTGGTAACCCTAATCTAGTGAACGTCGCGTGTGGCGCCTGCGCACGCCTGTTATTTGTATTACAAAATAACAAAACTACACGAGATATTTACTCACACGCACTTTCTTATACGCGTAATTATACCGGCCGTTGCGTTTGTTAATGTCTGTTGTTATTAGGGTTTACGCTATATAATTCAATTCGTGTTTCGGATTCAATTGCAGCGTCTATGGCTTAAAAGGTCAATGATGCAGTGAGATAAATTGAAATAAATAATGTGGTTTATTTTTGGGATTTTAATATCTTCACTGTAATTGTACTATCAAATGTATATAACGTCAACTCCTACGGGTAAAGAGTCAAGTATAAAATCGGGATTTCTCGCTGGAGAGCGTTGTAGGTGCGGTGTTCTCTAGTGAGAGATATGAGAGACTGGCCCTCTTCTGTGAGAGGGTCATCTCACTGAAGGAGGCCCAAAAGCAAGAGAGCGAGATTAACTCCATTGGTTCTCGCACCTGCGTGAAGTCGAACACAAGGAAAGAATGTGAATGTTGAACTCGGATACCTTATTCATGAATAAAGAGTCATTCGCTGATTTTTAATGGGTATTGGGTTGGGTATAAAAGCATTTTACCAGCGATAGAAATAAAGTAAAAATTCTAATTTTGTAAGATAGTGTTTCAAATATAAACTTTTGTACCATTGATATGTTTTTTTAAGCATCATATTTTAATAACTATATATGATTTGAAAAAAATAGGCTGTGAAATGGTTTCTTATGATGTAATGAAAATACGAGTTGATCTTGAGTCTTTATGCGTAGGGGTCGTGTTATCGCGAAGATTTCAGAAAATATTTAACCGATTTCAATCATTTTACTGGATTCGTTTCGAATTAGGTGGAATATATTTCATTTTGATTTATAAGAAAAAAAGCGTTATTTCAATTTTTAACCGAGTCATCATTTAGTATGATTATTGCTTTAAGTTACAAAAGCATCAAATAGATGGCACCTCACATAAGTATATTTAAGTAGTTAATAGAGTAAATAATAGACTAAGTAAGACTCGTCACCAACCTTTTTGAAGTAAAACTTCTTTAAACGTTTGACTTGAAGATTAAACTGGTGAATGCGCGACGTGAGCGTTACGAAAACGTGTGATCCGGCGAGGCAAATAGAAACAAAGAGGGAAATATAAGTTAGTGAAGATAGATAGAATGAATATATACATAGAATAAATTTAAATATTTGTAGAAAATTAAAACATATTATTATACATCGTTTTTTAGTGTTTTACTATATTGTTTGTTATATTGTTTTCTATAAGATAGATTAAAAAAAGGTTTGTCTTTCATTAAGTTTTTTGAATAGTTGAAGACTTATAGACAAAGTAGTGAGCTTTGATGAACTAAAGTCACCGACATAGCCTTTCGANGCTGGAGTGGCGACCCCGCATCGGGCGGCGCAGTGTAAGTAGACCTCCCACAAGGTGGACCGATGACATAAAGAGGGTCGCCGGTAGCCGCTGGAACCAGGCGGCGCAAGATCGGGCCTTGTGGACATCATTTCGTGAGACCTATGTACAGCAGTGGACGTCCATCGGTTGAAGCGACGACGAAGCGACGAGTGACCTTTAATAAGTTCTGCTTGAGTAAGTAGAACTTATAATTACTTAAAGAAGGTAACGGTTAAATGTCAGGGCAAACTCTTCGTCTATTATTAATAGAATTTCAGAGCCTTAACCTACACTGCTTCCGTTTCAAAGGTCGTTATGATTTACTGAAAGTACTTTTCATTGATCCTCCTGTCTTATTAGTCGTATCGTGATGTTCTATACCTAGTTGCCTTCCTCGAAAAGTGGACTATCAAATACTATTTAATTTGAACCTGTAATTACTAAGAATGGTGCATTTAATCAAACAAAGGAAAAGCAAGTTCATATAATGAAATCAAAATATTCTTTAGGCTCAAAAAGCACATTTAAATCGTCTGTCTGTCGGTTAGTAACAATAAGCTCAACGGTTAAAGATAGCCTTGTATGTCACAATGTAATATATTCTTCTGTAAGGAATTGGAATCAAGTCCAAACATTTCTATCGCTTAGATAATCTACAACATTATGATATGCCTTTTGTAAACGGATATTTTTGACATATTTCTTAAAACTATGTGGAGGCAAATCTAAAACTAATTGCGGTATCTTATTAAAAATGCGTATTTTTTTCACTCAAAAATATGGAATTGCAACTATGTTTTTATTTCTTGTATTAAAATTTATATTTCACTTTTTTCTTCTTGTTTAATATCATCATGTGTCGTTAGTTGAAATGAATTTGTGGAAAAACCTGTATTTGACGATTTAAAAGTGCTGTAAAGGCCTACTTGAATAAAGAATTTTATACTGAATATAACACAAAGAAATACAAACATGAATAACACAAGAACAGGATCTTATATACTTTAACAAACTCAAGAATCTCACGTCTTGGCTGAGCTTATGGAATCAATACGCTAGCAGTGCGGTTTCCGGTTTACCGACGCTATGCACCAATGCTTTCATTCACAGCTCTATCTAGCTTATTAAATTGAAACACTTAATGCAATGGGTATAGTAGTATCTCATAGATAATCAGACACACTCAAACGCACGCACACTCACTCACACAACACAGACATACACACACGCTTACAGATAAGCTTGGAAATTTCAAGGGAGCAGCGTGGTGGGTCTATGCTCTAAAAACCCCCTATGAGTGAGGAGGTCCGTGCCCAGCAGTGGTATGTTAAAGGGTTGCTACTTACTTTACCTTTACCAATTTCTTAGCCTACCGAGATATCGGAATCTGTCTTTACAGCGTTCTCCCCAAAGCCTTTCAAAAAGATTTTCATTATTTTTTTAAATATTGCTAGTTCAAATATTTTTTCCTAATTGCTTTTCTACTATAGAATGAAAATAGACAAAAGTGTGATATAGCTCATCTTAAACCACAAAACGTTTCCACTTACAAAGTTTGCGGTCTTATATCTAACGATCAGGCGTTTCGCATTAAGCGGGCGTCTAGATTTATAATCGAGTATTTTCTGTTCGCCAAGAGCTTATTAGTCTCTCCCACACCGCATCGATGTTACTTGTAACGATGTTTTCTAGAAAATTGCCTTTTACAACGCCTGCCTTTCAAATTAGTTTACGCTCTGCCTATGATATTTGCACATTGAAAGCCGGAAAGACATTAAATAGTTATCTATAATGTTGCAAGGCCTCCATGGCCTGTTTTACCTATTTCCAATCGAGGTGTATATTAATTTGCCTATATTTTAATTTTACGATATTACATTTTCTGTTATAATTTAAATTTCTGATTGAATTTCATAGACATCTATAAAAGTTTCCAGCGACAGCTTCGGTAAAATGTTGGCTATATTTCTGCTTCAATAGAAGTCTTGTGATAATTTGCAGGCATACTTTGTAACGGTTCCCCTAGAAAACTTCTATTTAAAACTGGCCTTGTAATATAAGGGCAATATTTCAAGACAACAATTATTATAGGATATTTTATTTTTCATAAAACTTTCTATTAATCAGTATAAGTATCGCTAAAATCGGTCAAACCATTTTTTAAATATGCAGCAAGAAACAGTTGGTAAAAAATTGTTTTTATGATATTACAGGCAGACATTTCAATTGATTTTATATATACACGTAGATAATGCAACTCTTTTATATTGTATTGGAAATTATAAACAGTGTCCTAGAGATATCGTGTGGATAATTGTTTTACGGTCGGACTTCAAATTTGCTCGTAAAGTTATCAGGAATTTTTGTATAAAACCAGGAATTTACCGGGCCGTGTCAATGAACTGTATCGACATACAATAGCTTTTATCCTTTTTTCAAATTTGAATTGAGTGATTGCGGTATTTATTGACTACAATTTTCCCCTACGGAAGTTGAGGGGGCCCGCGCCATGGTAATGGCTCTGCGTGTCCAGTCAGGTGTGGGGTGACCACCGGCCTTTTAATAATGAATTCTAGGATCCTATTTCGGTAACAGGATAGGTATTTCGAAATATAATCATGTAAATGTTGTGAAAATTTGTTTTTAATATCACTAAATGGATAGATAGATGATTAAGTTGTTAGGGGGTTTAGCGTCCATAATAAATAAGAAAATTAATAGTCAAGTTTGATTTGCGTTAGTCTAAGAGAATGTCTTATATATAAAAGAATAGAGTATAGGTCAACCTTGAGAGATTTTGACTTTTTCCGCTGTGAAACCCTTAGATGGTTAGGACACGTAGAGATAATGTATAGAAGGAGACTGACAAAAAAGATTTCTAAGTCAAGATTGAATGGGAAAGTTGGAAGGGAAAGACCAAGGTCAACGTTCCTGGACTAAATCCAGGACCTTTTAAATAAGGGCCAGATCAAGAGTACTCTAAACCGACGAACTTGTATGAAAGGTTTCATGAGAATGAAAGGAGCGAAGGAGATATGTAAAGATGTGGCAAGTAGAAGGACATGGTCTCTACCTACTCCCATGGGAATGAGGTTTGATGCTATGTTATGTTATGTATGTATGGAACTCGCTGGCAATGAGCCAGAACACCCACTAAAACCCAGCGCTACCCTTCCCATTCTTAAGTGGAGCATTACAGGTACGGTACGCTCTGGTGCTCCGGAAAACTCCCATTGAGAAACTTAGAAAGAAGGCAGAAGAAGCACAAATCTACGCCTCCTACCTCCCGCCCCGGATTCTATTATTGGCAATGAAATTTATAAAATTGTTTCAAACATATACTTTTAATGTACAGTGATATGAAAGTATTTGGCTCTCTATTTGGAACATAAACTCTCTATTTGGAACAAAATTAAGGCTATCTATCGGAAGTCATGATAATTACACTGCGTCTACTTAATCTGTACGTAATTGCGTTTTGTTATTCAGGTTATTTTTGATAGAAATACGGGTATAAATATAGTTAAAATCATTAGTGTTTAGTGGTTTAATGAAATTGCGGAATCTGATATTTTAACGCTGTTTTATTAGCTAGTTTTCACTAACTTCAAGACGGCCAATTTTCGTCAAACACACATGTATCGAGAACCAAAAACAAAACAATAATTAAATAAAGTTATCTTAGTATCCTGATCAATATCATCAGAAAGAAGCACTACTCTAAGTGCACAGGTTACTTATTAGCCTCCACCTTTTAAGAACTACTAAAGTATCTTCCTCTGGTCGAAGCATTGCGATGGCCTCGACGTAACAAGTAATGCCATCTTTACCGACCGCTAGTTATACGGAAATAAAGTATTTTCAGGGTACAGTAATTTAATCTGTATTTTCAGGGTTATAAATTAAAACTAATATGGAATTCTTTTGCCTTTACAGAGTTCCCAATGCGCCGAAGAGTTGCATCGGTGAGATATTCAATGGGGACACGACAGATGGCGGTAGTCCCGTGAAGAACGGGGCTTCCCGCCCACGCGTTGTAAGGGATACCCCCACCCGCCCACGCGACACGCACTCACGTCTCTTCGGACAGGTAAAGGTAGATAGAAAACCAGATTTTATTACTAGCATGATACCAATATTAATATTTATGAAATCAATCTTGACACTCTCCATAAAATCGGACATAATTAATGTTGGAAGCGATTTCTCATTGAATTTTAATGCCTGTTTTCGAATTTTAACGCTCAACAGCTGATTTAACTTCATAAGATAACGACTATATCGCAACAAAGGCGCAACTCCAAATCTACGTATACTACTACAGCGATGTAATACTTTAATATAATAATAATAATAATATTTTTTTATTCGGTGCAACAAAGGCCCGTTTGTTAGTTACATTATAATTAAAAAATAATGTTAGTAAAAAAATAAAAAGGTTTCACAAAAATTAAAATTTAAAGGAACTATCTCACCGCACCAAAACAGATATAAACGTCTGCTGGATTGGTCAGTCTAGTTTTCCCGCTAGCATCTTCAGGATACTGTTGGAGCTTGAGCGCAGTCTTGCCAGGAGAGATGATGTCCTCTTTCTTCTGACGGCATAAAAGTCTTCCGTTCTCGCCAGCGCAAACATGCTCGAAGCTGAGCAAAACCGCGGCAAACCCAACAGTATCCTGAAGCCATTATTATATAGAACTCTTAATTTGTCTATGGACTTCAATGTGTAGTTTACCCACAGGCTCCCGGTATAAAGGTTTGGCAATATGCTTTAAATAATGTGATTTTAGCCTCCTTGCTACACCGTGCGAACCTGCGGGCCAATGTAATATTTTCCTTATGACTGCAAGTAAGGAAAAGACGTAATCTTCAAAAGTCTTAACTCCTAATACTTCCATTGAGAGAGGAAACCTCTAGCCAACAGTGGATCTTTGCTCATTATATATCTAGACTATTTTTATTGAGAGGAAACATTTGCAACGTATTCCCACAAAAGCTACTGGACCGATATCAAATTTTTGCCACCATTAGAAAGCTGCATTTTCACTGAACGACATAGGCTATATAACTTTTTCAAAAAAATTACGGATCCCCAATAAAAATGCATATTAATGTAAGCCCAAGATTTCAACCAAAAAATCTGTCATCGCGTGCGCTGCGAAAACTATTGAAGATAGAATAAAAACATGTTCTACACTATTATAGAACGTATTAATATCTACAAAAAAGTCCGCCATGCCATATGTCCAACTACTGTAGTTATGCCACTATAACTACTTTTTATGCACTTTAAAAGTTAATAAAAGTGTCGACAATAATCAAACCATATTATTCACATTTCTGTATTAATCTAATCCTATTAGAGGCCTTTTTTATATACTTTTTAAATTATTAAAATAGGGCATTCCATTGGACAGATATAAGTCTTTACGTACATGTGTGACAAAACTCAAGTTTACTAGACCGCTTTTATAATACTCTCTGTGTTTGTTGAAGGATGGTTGTGATTAATAATTCTATTGAAAGGACAGTTAAGCATATTTTGATTTTGATAAATAACCATTTTCTCCATATTTTCATGGGATAGAGAACTGCACGTGTGATAACGTTGGGAACAGTTAAGAAATTGTAGCAATTGCTTACTCAGATTTTTCAAAAGAGGTACGCGTATGATTTCAGAATGCAGGCAACTCTTCGGTTTCGCCCATGATTACGGATACCATACGCAGTCATATCCAGTTTGGGGACAGCGAGATGAACGGAAGTCCAGCACACTCCCCCAAAATGAACGGGAGTGCATCCTCTACGCCCAGCCGAGGTGAGACGGAGTCCGCGGAACACTGTGAGTCGTTATGAATATAGGCACGTGAAGCCAAGCACGTAAAACGCATTGCTACCTAAACTGGGACGAATGTGGAATCGAATTTCAATGTAACATAACACAGCTATAGGTTGGAAGGCATATTTCAAGTGAAAACTTCTTTAAGGGCCCTATACACTTTATTTTAATCGAAATCAAATGAGACTGATCTGAAATGCTCGCTTATGTAACGCTCGTTTGTGTTAAGTCACCTCTCGTTGTCTAAAAGAGCAAATGAGTTAAAATTGCACTCGATATAACATTACTGATTTTAATTTGATAGCTTTTAAATACAACTATGAATATAGAAACGAAAAATTAAAAGTGCGTGCGTACAAAGTACACACTTCAGGAGTGAAACTTCTATGGCAAACTAATTTTTAAGACAATTTAATGAATTTAATTGTTAAAATTTGTTTCCTCGATTTTTATATTATTTAGTTTCACGCAATACAATTTTTGGCATTGCCATCTGAATTTATTAATTAATAAAAATATTTAAAGAGCATTATTAAAATACATTTATTTTATATTGATTAAAAAATAATATAGCAAAAGCTGAACAGATGAATATTAAATTAAAATTCCTCGTGATTTTTTGAAAATAATAAAAATACCTACCCTTGTAAATTTAAATTTCACAAAGAGAATTTATGAAATATTTTTATTTTATATTTGATGAAAATAGTATTTTAAATTATTAAATGACGAGTGGCAACTTGAAACGCCACGTGTTATTTGTAAATATTAAAAGTACCTAACATTCAAACGGAGTAGCATAAAAAACGCTGCACATCTACGTGATAATCACCCGTTTCATCCGTAAAAATTTTATCCGCATGCACTCCGAGAAGTTTCACTTCAAAAAGAAATTGAGTTCCTCTTGTCAATCTCGCCTTGAAGTTTTCTCTTCTGTCGTGTGGTCTTAAGCGCACACCGACTTTTTCGTACACATATTACTTTAATTTACATCTGTATAGTGCTGATAACGCGTGATACATAGATAATGAAATACGAATTATTATTGATTAGCATAAAATATTTGCATAATAACCAGTGATAGGTTCGTAAAGTTGTTATAATGTAAAGCGACGCGCATTTTAGACAATAGACATAGATTAAAAAGAATCCTCGTGAAACCTCGTATTAGTGTAGACCTGTAAGAATTAAAACTTCTTTGGCTAATATTATATATTAAATTCTATACAATTTTATTTAAAATTCTCTCTTATATATAAATATTTTTTCTCAGTAAAGAGCAAATAAGTAAATTAAGCGAACAAATACTTAAATTGATTTATACTTACGTACGGCATTTTCCTGCAATACACTTAGATTTTATTGCACTTTGTAACAGTTAATAGTCTACATTTTAATTATTCTAAATACACATACAATTCAAGTTTTTCTACTGTTACTTATGGTTATAACAGACACTTCCTCTTTCTGTTTAATGCACATTATATAAATTATAAATATCACATTAATCCATACACTTATTAAGTATGCTCTGTTTATGTTGCAGTACATTATATTTACAATAAATCAGACAAAAATTTGAAAAAAATCGATTATGAATAAATAAAAGTCAAATAGTACAATATTTCCTGGAATACCTGATGTCCCTTTTACTGAGGGAGATCGACTCAGATTTTAGGGTGTACCCAATGATTTTAAAGTCAACATTAATATATTAAAATTTTGAGTATTTCTTATGGTATGAAATTTTTCTTTTTGCAATTGTCGTTTTTAAATTTAAGGTTCGCGGTTGCTTTGAAAATGGTGAATGAGTTAAATTAACTAACTTAGTAAAGACAGTTAACGTCTTTGACGAATATACTCATCATTAATCACATTTTTGTTACAACAAGTATATTAATATTGACAAAAAAAGCCGTAAAAAGGAATCATTATGTAAAAAGAATTATATTCACAAATTTGATGAAGGTGTATAGAACATTTTAAGGCATAACAGGAAGGCATTATATTTGTCTAAAAATTGAATTCGTCTTATAGTTCGCAAAATTATTTTAGTTTTGATCATTGTACACTTTAATGAATAAATTTCACCTTCGTGCTTAGAAAAGCTTTTAGGTTTTCTTACACTATTCCCTTTCTGTGCATTACGCTTAAGTGTAGTTAGAAGTGCAAATATTCAAACAACTTGTATTTATTAGCACCGACAAGAGCACGTCATTTCGCTGTTACACTGCTACTTATATAAATAGCGAGTTAAAACAGGAAATACAGTTGTTTAATTTTAAGTAGCACCTCGAGGAATCTGTCCACGGAATTATTTCCGTGAAATGTTTCGAACTACCCGAATTCCATTCCACTTTCGAGTTGTTTGAACTAAATACAGAGCATGCGCCATGAATTGCTTTACGAATATAATCCTAATGGTAATTGTCTAAAGGGATATATCAAAAGCATATTAATAAGGTTCGAATACTAAAATTTATTCGTTAAAACACTCGAATTATGCTTCATATTGTCATACTAATTATAATACCTTAATTTTAAAAATTAATAAGTTCACAAAATAGCATGTATCTAATCAATGATTTACTGAAAAGCGATGTGATTTAACATAATTAAAATAATAGATTTTTAAAATAACGATTAATATTTTGAATGCTTCCAAATATTATCTGTCCCTAGAAAAATTTATTATCTGTCATTGAATGCTGAGGCAAACTGACAGACTATAAAAGCCGTATAAATATGACATGCATAAAGCAAAAACGGTTTTACTTATAAACCGCTTGCCCCTTAGTTAGATAATAGTTATAGATAAGACGAATAGTGAATTTACTATTACTAAGGTCAACTACAACATATTAGCAATAAAAATCTAATATCAAAAAAATTGCTACTAATGTTTTATTGGAGATTTAAATACGTTATACAATGCTGTTTTTATTTCTAATATGTATGCGTTGATTACCACCGTGTCGTGAATGAAAACCGTTTGTTCTAAATGGTCAGTCTCATACACGCCACCGAAGAGGAACCCTGTGACCGGGGACGGAGTGCCCTTGCCGCCTCCGCGTCGCCGACACCCGGCCGCCAGCCTGCGAGGTGCCTCACCAAACTATCCTAACACCTACCCCCTAAACGACATCCTAGAACCACAACCCACTCATCGATACATCACCAGACAATGGCCCCCAAACCCAGCCCAATATTACGTAGAGTCAGCAACACAACCACAACTAAACATTCAACACAATCCTTACACTTTATTAGCTCTCCAGACTGACGATCCGGAAAAGATCCACCCAATAATTGATCCAAATTCTCTGTCTCCTCAATTAGTTCTCCATAAACATTGGCCCCCTTTTCCAGCTCAGCATTACCTTGAACCTAAAGACCATATCATTCCTTACCATCCTTTGCCAGAACACGCTTTCGTCGGCATGACGTCCGCTTTAGGAGAACGTCCTCAACCAGATTACAAATATAACCCTATACCAACATTAGATGGACCGATTGATCCTTATATATTTTCTAAAACCGATCCACCTCCGACCCTTTTTAAATATGAACGCGATGGGCCTATTCCCGATGTCACTCTGCTCCCTACTTCCACAGGTCCTGGACCTATGACTCTAACTGGTTTCCCTCCTATATTCCATAAACATGTTCCTGGATACCTTTTCGATCTGAACCGGCATGCTGAAGACTTCAATCATAAGACGTATTACGTAGACTATGTCCGCCGAAGAGAATTGGGTGGGTGCTTAATTTAGACACAAAAATCGACAAAATATTTGATCAAACCATATTTTTAAAAAATGCACTGTATCACTTAACTAAAATGCTTTTCTGTAAATAAATCGAATTTTAAGAAGATTCATTCAAATCCTTGATTAAGCACTCATCTACCTTATTTTTGTTTTGCTTTTTTGATCTACTTAATATAGATGTTATGTTATATTTTAAATTAATATTGTAATTGTTTAGTTACAGGTGGGTTTAGTGAAGTTTCAATTTCTTGTATGATTATTAGTATTGTTAACGTTGTAAGAATTATGTTTTATTTAAACCTTTAAATGGGCACGAGGCGTGTTACCTCTTACGAAAGCGAGGAAATTTATAAAGATTCCTTTGACTGATCCTTTTGTATTTATTACTATATGGCTTCCGCTGCTAATTTAAAGGTTAACTCAAATTTTTATGCTTTAGTCTATTATATCTTATTTATTTAAATTTACACGCAAATCTTTTTGTTTATCATATCTAGTTAGGTGTATACGTCCTAAAGCAGCTTCTTTGTGTTGTCAGTAATTAATTAGCGTGTACTTGTTTCTATGTATATGACTTCTGTATATCTTAATGTGTAATAAATTACAAGATGAGAGCTTTAGCTACCTCACTGTTATATGCCACATTAAAATATTTTTTTTTTATATTTGACGGTCTCGATACACTGCGCCATCGAGATTATTATATTTTCTCATAGTGAATATTTCACATTACGTGGCATATAGGAATTGGGTAATATTAGTTATTGTCGATTTAGGATTAGCGATTCAGTAATGAATTGATATATAAATTACTCATAAGCCGTAGTATGCATGATCTGTTTATATTATGTAAAACTATTTTATATTTGTATGAACATCTTGTTCCTTGTTAGACATGGCGATATTCATAATATGTTACAAATAATTACAATAAAAACTAAACTTTAATTTGTTCAATTTAAAATAACAAAGGCATATCCTGTTATTGTTATTTTAATGCCCTTGTTATTTTAAAATATACTTTAAATTACATTATACCAGGTTTCAAATTAATTTGCAATTAGTTGAAAACAAATTATTAATGTCGTCATTTTTAACTTATTATAAATTTTGTACTTTTACGAATTTTCTAATAGTGTTTATGTATTGTAGACTACTTACGTGTATGTATTTTTAATATAACTTCTAGTGCTCGCTCTCTTAATTTTAATATTAGTCATTTTATAACGAAATATTTAATGATTTCGGCGATGAGATTCGCAATCCATCACGTCACGTTCCTAATGGGGGCGAAAAGCGGGCTACCGAGAGCCGCTTTGCTACTTTGAATGTAAGAGGAGGAATGAATGAAAAGATTGATGAAGTATGCCAGATGATGCATGATAGGTGCATAGATGTACTCTGCGTGAATGAGACAAAGAGGAAAGGATGTGATACCACGAAACATAGCCCTTACACAGCTTACTGGTCTGGTGTAAGCAGTGATAAGAGAGGCTGTCAGGGAGTTGGTATCATACTTTCCGAAAGAATGGATGATTGTGTGAAAGAAGTGAAATACGTGAGTCCTAGACTCATCTGGATCAGGCTAAAAGTTGGACTTACTCGGATCTTTGTCTTGGGTGCTTATGCTCCGACGGATCTGGGCACCAGAAAGTCCAATAAAGCCCAAAAAGAAATAGATGAGTATTGGGAAAGTGTGAGTGATACGTTGAATGAATGTGAACCGAATGAGCGAATAATTATGTTAGGAGATTTTAATGGATGGGTAGGTGTGAAACGTGATGGATATGAAAGGACTCTTGGTATGTTTGGTGACAAACGGGTGAATGAAAATGGACGAAGTTTGCTTGGAATATGTGTGGAACATAGTCTTTTTGTGGCAAACACTATGTTTGAGCACAAGGGGATTCATGTGTATACAAGGGAAGAAGGGAATGCTAGAAGTATGATTGATTTTGTAATTGTGGACGAAAAACTGAAGAAGAAAGTTCTAGATGCTCGAGTATACCGCGGGGTCGACATCGATACTGACCACTACCTGGTTGTTGCCCGAATCGGTGGTCTTTTTAATCGGTGGCGCCATAGAAAGAAGGAAACCTCGAGCATTCTTGAACGAATAAAAGTGGAGAGATTGCAAGAAGAGGATGTTAGAGAAGAATATCTGAAAAATTTGAGTGGGCGATTCAAGAGTGAAGACGAAGGAAATGAGATTGAAAGTTTATGGAATAAATTTAAAGATGGAGTGGTTGGTGCTGCTATTGATGTATGTGGCGTGTCTAAAAGGAGGAAAGGTAAGAAAGAGAAGAATTTGTGGATGGACAAAAATGTTCAAGCAGCTGTGTGTGAAAAGAAGAAAGCTTGGTCCGATTGGTTGGCTACAAAAGCGAACCAACGAATGCAAAAGGCAACGAATGATGACGTAAAAAAGGCAAGAATGGAATACAAAAGGGTGAAAGTAATCGTGAAAGAAGCTGTAAGAAAGAAAAAAGAAGAATACAGTGATATGTATGATAGGAGACTTTCTGATGATTTTCAGTCAAACAAAAAGTTTTTCTGGAAATCAATACAATTTGCCCGAGGGAGATCTACTTCCTCGGAGCTTTGTAAAATCAGAAGTTTAGATGGAAGTTTAATAAAAGGAGAAGAATGGATATTGAAGAGATGGAAGGATCATTTTGAAAGTTTGTTTGAAAGAAATGAAGCAGAGGTAAATATGGCCTCTGCGGATAGCAATGAATGTAAGACAAGTGATAGCGAGATTAGTATGGATGACATCATGAAAGCGATAAAAGGTATGAAATCAGGTAAGGCTGCTGGGTATGACAGAGTGTCAGTCGAGATGCTGAAGGCTGGCCGCGGGATTGTGGTAGCTCAGCTGTACTGCCTTTTCAATATATGCTGGGAGAAAGGTCAAGTCCCAAGAGATTGGAGCAAGGCCGTAATTGTCCCTCTATATAAAGGAAAAGGGTCACAGCAGGAGTGCAAAAATTACCGCGGTATCAGCCTTCTTAGTGTCGTCGGCAAATTGTATGCAAAGATATTAATTGAAAGGGTGATTAATGAAACTGATGGGAAAATATGGGACGTGCAAGCGGGATTTAGAAGAGGAATGGGATGTACGGATCAGGTCTTTTCTTTACGGTGCTTAACTGAAAAATGTTTGGCTAAACACCAAAAAGTTTATTGCGCGTTCGTAGATTTAGAAAAGGCCTATGATCGAGTGGTGAGGAATGAGCTGTGGTCAACGTTATCTACGTATGGGGTGAGCGGTTGTCTGATCCAAGCATTGAAGTCTCTCTATGAGGGTTCTAGTGCCTGTGTCAGAATAAACGGAGCGTACACGGAGTGGTTTCCTGTCGAAAGAGGTGTTCGACAGGGATGTGTTGCGTCACCATGGCTGTTCAACCTTTTCATGGATAAATGTTTGACAGATTTAAAAGAATGTATGTATGGGTTAAGAATGAATGAATTAGTCATCAAATGTTTACTCTACGCTGATGATCAAGTAATACTTGCGTCATCCGCTAACGAGCTTCAGGAGATGCTAAATATTATGAATGAAGCTTTGAAAGGGAAAGGAATGAAAGTGAATGTAAACAAAACGAAAGTTATGCTTTTTGAACGAGATGAATCTATGATGAATGGCAATATTTTGATAGATGGGGAACAAGTGGAAGAGGTGAAAGAATTTGTATACTTGGGATCTAAATTTACAAAAGATGGAACATGTGAAAGTGATATCGAAAGGAGAGTGAATGCAGGGAATATGGTAAATGGTGCTCTGCATGCTTTTATGAATAGCCAGATGGTGTCTCAAAGGGCTAGACTGGCAGTGCATGCTGGAGTGTTGGTGCCAACACTTATGTATGGTAGTGAAAGTTGGGTATGGCAGAAGAATCACAAAAGTAAAATAAATGCGGTAGAGATGAGAGCGTTGAGAAGCATGAGTGGATTAAAACTGAGTGACAGAGTGAGAAATAGTGTGATAAGAGAACGTTGTGGTATAAAAGAAGACGTAGTGACTAAAATTGAAAAAGGTATGCTTAGATGGTTTGGGCATGTAGAGAGAATGAATGAAAGGAGACTGACAAAAAGGATTTATGAGTCAAGAGTGAATGCGAAAGTTGGAAGGGGAAGACCGAGGCGAACGTTCCTGGACCAAATCCAGGACATTTTAAATAACGGCCAGGTCAAGAGTACTCTAAACCGACGAACTTGTATGAAAGATTTAATGAGATTGAAAGAAGCGAAGGAGATATGCAAGGATCGTGGCAAGTGGAAGGATGTTGTCTCTGCCTACCCCTATGGGAATAAGGCGTGATGCTATGTATGTATGTATGTATATTTAATGATAGAATTGGTTGACTTGCGGTTTTATTAAATAATTTAGTCGTTCAATTGTTTTAGTTGTTTTTTTAATTATTACCCAAATTATTTTGGGAATAGCAAAAGTTTTTACCGTACAGCCTTTAGAGTTGTTCAATAAATCCTTCTTATAGATTTTATGTACTTTTTTAATGATTTTACTCGAATCCTCAATTAATTCCTCTTACAGATTCGAAAGGTTTTTTTAATTATTTTTTTTCAATTTGCAGAAGGCAACCCGATCACAGGCGACGGCTACAAATCTCTTAACGGTCAGATAAACACAGTCACGTCAATAAACGGCAACAGCAGTATCTTGCATAATCGTGTACCGCCCGGCGGTTTCTCTTCAGGGCTCTGGTAGACTCACCTAAAATGGTAGAATCACAGCGGCCAAATATCAACCGCCGCATACGAACTGGCCGTGGCTACTTGTAAATTAGGAACGATTCTATTTAGAATTTTTTTTAAATACCGTTTTATTCAGACACAGTCAATAATTGTCCATATAAATGATTGAAACAAATTGAAATAATTATTACTTTGTAACAAATGATTTTAAATTCCAATAAACATTGCGGACAAATTAATAATAACAATCTTCGCATCCTTTGGTATTATGAGATGTCCTTTAAACCACAACGTCAAGGTTTGATTTTATTTAAATTGAACATCCCAATTAATATGACAAGGATTGTCATTTTATATTTTAGGATTGTCAGCCAAAAAAATTATAATTTTATTATCTCATGCAGCAATAAGCTTAATTAATGACACAAACGCAATTTTGTACGTATAATGTCAATATGAATAATTTAAATTTACCTCTGCCATTTGTATGGACAAAGATAATTTTAAAATAATTAATTTTAATAACACGTATAAAGTGTTCAAATCTCGATTTCTATTATGTTAGAAATGGACCTCATTTTGAGAATGTATGATAATATATCTTTTAAATAGAATCGCGTCCTTCTTCCTATATATAGACAGATTTGCGGTGCATAACGAAGCATTTATTTCATATGACATGACATTATTGTATTCTCTATAAGATAAATTAAATAAAGTAGATTTTGAATCGTTAAAATAATAACTTGCACAGATAATAACAACGTCCACTAAAATTGAAAAGGGTATTTGTTGTTCATAAAGTCCTTAGCCTGTCCCAGTAACATTTTATTGGATTAATTTAGTAATAGATTATAGATATTTTTGTAATAGTAACATTTCGATAGATGTAAAATCATACGGGTGGGGTGATTTGAATTTTGTCACAACATCCTATTAAAATTGGAGTGTTCTTTGTGTTTTCAAATAAAAAGCTTCTCACTAAATCCACACGAAAGTATACATAAAAAAAAGTATTGACGTCTGTTTTTGACAGGACTTTCACTAACAGATAGCTAATGTTATATAAAGAATAAACCACACAACAAAAAAAAATAGGACTTAACGAAGACAAAATTAAAATCAATGTAATAATAGCATGTAGATGTAGCCGTACATTAAATTCCATATTTTAAATGTACGCATAATTAATTGCATTGATCAGCTGGTAATTTACAAAGCTGTAAAGTTATTGTATCTAGAGCTGTATATGTATATTAAAAAAAGCAACTTGCGGTTGACTCGAAATTCAAATCGCCCTACAAAATTTAACTATTAAGGACATGAAAATTTGTAATCTATCACAGGTCTTTTAAGCGCATTATAACGCTATTAATATTGAGAATTAGGAGTGAGGATACGTATCAGCAATATACCAAAACGAATAGTGCCTTGATTGGTGATGAAATTGGAAAAGTTCTGTAAGAACCCATTGTACGATTGTGTTTGCGTATGTGTAATCGAAATAAAAAAGACAGTGATTATATTATCTATATTTCACAGTATAGAAATAGTAATCATGCGGCACTCGGGCTATATTGATAATAATGAAAATTACGTAACTTATTAAAATATTACGACGCTATTTATATTTTATCTTAATCTCGTTTGTTGAATTTCATTATCGTAATTTAAAGAAAATAGACGGTTTATAGAATGCATTTATTTTAACTGTTTATACATTTTTTTAGTTTATTTTCTACTCGATTAGAGTTTATGTGAAAAATTGAATGTTTGGAGATTATCTGTTAACAAATTAATGGACCACTATATCATGTTTTTTCGTAATGGCGATGTTTCGTGTATTTAACTCTCGTTTAATATATTAGCATATCATCTTTGTAATACAGTTTAATGTCTAACATAATGTCGCTGCCACTGGCCTAACTTTAACAATTAATGTTAATAGATAATAACCACTATTTCAAAATAAAGTTTTTTTAATTATTTGACTGGTGTTGTTATTTATAATCCTATGCTAATTTTAATAAACCCTTCATATAGATAGTTTTATGTATGCCTTTGTTAACGTACAGATGTACGTTAGGAATCGACCGCTAGTTCAAAAAGACAATCGTACATACAAATTACTACATAAAAATGTAAATTTTTACTTAATATACAAATAAAAAGTGTGTGTGTGTACTTATGTACACAAGTTAGAAGTTATACTTATTTCGCGTAACAAGTTAAAAATCTTTTCAAACAATGATATGCATAAACTTTGTCTCGGAACTTTTATATAATCAGTCATTATCATTCGATAGTACCGACTCCAAATATAACAATACGAAGAACACTATAAAAGAATACGCAATTATTTCTTACTTTTTAGAGTATATTAATGTATTTGTAAGTTTGTTTTGAAGGCGGTTCTTTTTTTGTTAAAATTTATATTTATTTTTTGATTTTAAGTGAATCTGAAGTAAACTAACAAATTTGTCTCAATAAGTGTACACCTATAAACTTGTTGCTCATATGAGATAACATCGTTTAAATGAAACAACTTTACAAAGTTAAATTTACATTATTGTCGCTACACCCGGGATCAAACCCGCAACCTCATACCACCGCTTCACACACAATTCACCTTTCAAATATTGCAATGCAGCAACAAACGTAAGGTCATTGGCATTTGATTACAGACAGTTGTTGATTTTGCCAAAAATCACACTCTTACTGTAAGCCGTTGATCTTCATATTTAACTACGACTAGCACTTGACCATAACGAAGTTACGATAGGCGACTCAAATATCTGGATAGCTTATAGAAGATACTGCCAAGTATCGTTGATTTGCTCCTAAGAATTGAAGAGTTCCGTCACTTTGTCATGGATTCCATCATCAGAACTTTACCAAACTATCACAAAATAACCCTTGAAGTATATCCTTTCTAATAAAAAAAGAATCATCGAAACCGATTGGCGTGATCTTGAGTTATTCGTCCATTTGTCGCGCACATACTTACGCAAATTTGAGACTTATCCGGTTTTGTCATGGATTCCATCATCAGAACTGGTTTTAAAAAAAATGGGACCCTATGACGAGCACCACCTTTCATTTAAAAAAAATCATCAAGATCGGTCCACTCAGTCAAGTGGGTCATATGAGGTAACAAACATAAAAAAAAATACAGACGAATTGATAACCTCCTCCTTTTTTTGAAGTCGGTTAAAAAAGTTGTCTTCGTATCTGTTCGCGATAAACTTAATAACTATTGAACGACTTTTCACATGGTTTTCACTAATAGATACAAATTTAAAGGAAGATTTGAACGTATTATATTAAATATTTTATGAGGAAAAATTTATGCAGACGGATTAATTGTTAGTTAGCATTTAATTTGTCTCTTGAAAATTTATCTATGAAACATTTTTTTGTTAAATGAACTGCAAGATGACTCATTATAATAGAGCGCCGTGATTTTTTTATTGATCGCTATCTATGCCCCGCATGGTTATCGTAGATTCCGATCCTTACATTATATTGTTAGAATGACCACACTAATTTGTAGAGGGCTACCCCAAATTGCAGCTGACCACAATGGTTGCTAGCTAGCCACACTGGAGCAGTCGCCCGCGCGACATACTGACAGTCACCTTCGACATTTCGGCCGTCACTGTCATTTGCCTATTTAAATATTGCTGCCAGTTTGAGTTGATATCGATAAATAAACTTATTAAGAACGTAGTATCTTTAATTTATAAAAATATTAATCAGAATATTAAGAAATCAGAGCTACTGTAACTTGAGAGAGAGAGAGAAAATATACTTTATTGTACACCATAAATAATTTATTTATTTATTTATTTATTTATTTGGACCACCAACAAAATTACATGTACAGAAACTTAAACTATAAAATACATAAAGGTAGCGTAAAACATATAATTTCACTTATAGGTAGCCACATCATGCAATAACAATAGATCGTACAAACATTTATTTAAACAATATAGTAAGTAAAGAAAAATAAAATAAAATAAAAAAAGTAATTAAAAAAGCGAAAAACAAAGGAAAATACGAGTACGTAATTTAACATTAAGTTAGTGCGACTTATTGATTGGTGTTTCTAAATGTTTTTATTATTTTATTTTTGAAGGTATATAATTTATCACCGAATATGTCAATGGAGTTATCTTTGGAGATTAAATCCCTGTATAGTCTACATAGCCGGGGTATTATCGAATGGTTACCAAGGTTGGTTCTACAAAATTTATGGGCAAAGACATGAATTGGGTATCGTGGAATGCGATTGGGCAATAATACTTACAATATATACCATAACTTAATCATAGGGTACAAAAAGGCGGCCTTATCGCTAAGTAGCGATTTCTGCTAGGCAACTTTAGGGTTAGACAAAATTTATTACGGAAATGGGTAGGTGGTGTATAAAAGGTGTAGTTTATAGATACATATAAAACATACATGAGTACATAAATAGATACATACAAAATACATATTAATAAATATATATTTACATACGAGCCCAAAAATACATATTATAATAATCTAATATATATTATATACTATATAATTATATATAAATATAGTCGTCGTCTAAGTGCACAGGGAGAGGTAGTAAACTTTGACGAGGTTTTTAAAAACATTGAAAGAATTGGCCTCTCTGATCGTCAGAGGTAGCTCATTCCATATTCCATCCCCTGTGCCGCAAAGGATTGCCCAAAGAACATAGTTTTAAGGGGAATACTATTTAGTTTAAGGCTCCGGAATGGCCTTAAACATCTTCTGTCCGAATCATTAAAACTAAAATGTTGAGATAAGCTGGAGCACCAGGCTCCAGCTTATCTCAAGGAACATACAGTACAGAAGGGAAACTATATGCAAATTCCGGCGAAAACGTATGGGCAACCACTTGAGCTTCGCACGAAATTCTACCTTGACTAAATTTCAAGTTAATCACGAATCGCTTTAAAGATCTCGTGATGTGAGTGAGTTAGTGTTCTAAAGCCATCTTCGCATTAGTGCCTTTCTAATCAGAAGATTATAAATTTAGGTTTAAAATAATTAGAATTCACGACTATAAAATAAATTAAAAAGTTAACAATGACAGTGATTTTGACTTTTGAGGTTGGTTTATTTATGGTAGATGAATGAATTTGTTGATTTGCGCTCAAACGAAATATATGAATTAAAGCGAATGATATATTTATAGCAAGACATTTAAAAATGAAAGCTGTAATTCAACGTGTTACAAATGCTCATGTCATCTGTAAGTAATAAGGATATTTGCAGTTCAGAATATGCTACTAAAACAACTAAGGTTTTAAGTAAATAATGTAGAAGCCTATTATAAGCCTTCGCACTCATAATGGAGATGGTTTCTAGAGCATAAACCCACAGCTCCACTAAGGTAAGACAGGCTACACACATCCCAGAATTGCTCCCAGGACATACAGGTATCTCTTATGAAGTTTTCCTGTTCAGGAAAGGATAATGATGAATTTTAAACAATAATTAGGTAAATAGGTAGTAAAAAAAAGAACTCCTAAGATGCTTGCAGAATTTATGACTCTTAACCCCTTCATTGCCATAGATGCTCATGAGAGTGATGTGAAATTATTTACTGCAGAGGCTGCCTTATTTTTAAATTACTACAATTACTTAAATGCTACATGACCTGTCAATTACTTCCATAAAATGTTCTAATAATATATGCTGCCAGCACTCGAAGACGTCTTTAGTATGAGGTCAAAGATTCTCAACAATTACTTAAAGAAATCATTTGCTTGCACAGTGCTGGTTGTTCTTATGTAACTATTGTTTTCATATTGTCTCTTATTCTGTCAAATAAAATGAAGCTGAAAGTGTAAAGGGATCATTCCGCCTCTGCTCTGCATTTGCATTTATAACAATTTTTTATCTTTTACCATCTCAGCATCATTTCTAAAAAAATGTGTGGTACATCAGAGTGAACTAATAGCATATTTATCATGTTCATTGTAATTAAAATTAGAGCACCTCTGTGTTAAAGTAATTTATTGTATAAATTCCACCACTTTGTCAAATCCTATTTTTCTACATATGATATAAAAACGTAATTCTGAATTTATGCTAACACTTAATTAAAGACTGACCTTCGTGATCCATTTCTCTTTGGGAATTTTTTTAAGTCAATAATAAAGTAAACAAATAATTACCTCAATGGTTTGTACACAGCACTTATAGTAACACATATTTTTGCTTGGCAGCATGACTTAGCTGGTAATTAGCAACAGCCAAAGTCTTTCACTAGAACAGACAAGTTAGTAAACACAATTTCCTAAACTAGTCTTGAGAATCCAACCTAGAACTTCAAGGCATAGTGATTATTTGGACCATTGTACCAGCCATCATGGTTTAAAAAGAATAACTAGTAATATTTTTAATATTTCAGTGAATGAAGAGATCCCAGTTAGCATACTTAAAGGCCTATGTGTACTTGTGGGCTTTCACAAAGATGATACATTAAAGGATTTAGAGTATATGTAAGATTTTAATCTTTAATACTTAGCTAAATTATAGTCATCTAAACAGGCCTTGCGGGCGTCATTCTGAGGTCTATGTCCAGCAGTGGAAGTCTATCGATTGAAAACATGATGAAGAATTGAAAAATTATTTGTTGGCTCTTCTAAACTAGTTTTAATAAAGTACTAGGTAAAAGGATATCTTTAGAAACTATAAAGTTAAAGTTAGCTTAATTAAGACATTCAAAACTTAACTTAAACATGTTTTTAAAAAATGCTAATATTTTTTCACATATTAATGTGCCTGTCTAAATCATTGCTTAGTAAATAGAACAATTAAAACCTTTAAATCTGTTTTAGTGTTAAGAAAATTTTAAGTGTAAAGCTTTACGATGATGAAAATGACAAGAAATGGAAAAAGAGTGTTGTTGATATGCAATTGGAAGTGCTTATTATAAGTCAATACACAATTTATAACGGTTGGAAAGTAAGTGGACTTACAATTATTATTTATGTACAATAGTTAATTTACAATGATTTTGTATAAATTTACATGGAGGTTAGGTATATTTACTATTTCAAATAATTCCAAAATATTGCAATTTAATATTCATCATCTGAGATTTTTTTATATTATTTTTTACACAATACAAAATAAATGTATTTTAACAATTCTCTTTGACTATTTTTATTAGTTATTCCCTCCCTTTTTGAAAATTTGAAAAGAAGTTTCACTTCTGACATGTGTACTTTATACACACACACTTTAATTTTTTTTAAGTAGTCTTCTTTTATTGCAATACGATTTTGTAATATCTCACTTTTTATGGATAGTTTATCTTTGGTTTTTTTTTTTAAATTAAAGGGTAATACACCAGATTTCCACAAAACTATGGGCGGTGATCAATCCTTGGAATTTTACACAAAATTAATTGAAATGGCAAGACAGCTTTACTGTCCCGAAAAAGTTAAAGGTATTTATTAGCATTTTTAGACTTTCTTGTAATTTTTTATCCAGCCGCTATGCCTCCGCTTTTAAATCTCTGATATCTTCTAAGATATCCCATTTTATTGTAATGCTGTACAATGAATGAATATACAATGAATGTGTTATATATCTGTGAACTTTATAGTTAGTTTATGATTATATAATATATCTTTCTATGATGATATATGTGTGTGTGTGTGTGTGTGTGTGTGTGTGTGTATGTGTATATATATTATTATATAAAAAAAGATAATATCTGTAATAGACCCTTTCCCTACCCAATCGCAGCTTCGGCGCGAAGGTGGGGGTGGGGGGGGGGATAGACGCTACAATGGGGTGGTAAAAAACTAAGTGAGTAACAGTATTTGATATGTGATAATTAATTGAATTACCGGAATAATAACTACTCCATACCCGAGACAGAAGGACATTACAGTATGTAAAGTATTTAAGTGGTTAAGGAATAATACTGTATTGTATAAAACAGCTTGGTAAAAAACACATATTTCTTTGTAACATATTAAAATGGTTACTGTAAGTTATCCTTTCGAGATAAAAATATACCATCATAGGCTTTTCGATCTATTTAACATTACAATTCCGTGGTTCATTAATTTGATCGTGAAATTTAGGTAGTTTAGATTTGAGAGCATAAAAATATGTTTGTTCCGACATCACATTATAAAGCTTTAAATTTTTCCGTTTTCTGTACTATAATATGTATGTGTTATACATATAAACCTTTTGAATCACTCTACCTATTGCTGAAAATTGGTGAATGGTTTAAAATCTAAGCGAACAGACAGTGGAAGCGACTTTATTTTAAACTATGTAAAGATTTTAGAATTGATGTGTGTTTATTCTAATTTTTAAGATTACCTTTTCAGTAAATGCTTTTTTAAACTTTTATTTATTTTACGTAAACACAATTGTTATCTTTTTGTTATAGATGGTGTCTTTGGTATCTACAGACAACTTTATCTAGAGAACGATGGACCGGTGACGTTTGAAATTGAATCGCCGCCATCTTGTCGAGAGGAACATAAAAATGGCGTAAAACAACAAGAATCTATTAGTTAATGTTATTAAAAAAATTGCAGCTGGTAGTTTTTTTTTAAGATTTTAGACGTGCTTAGATGGTTATAGCAGTTGGGCAATATAGAGAGAATGAAAGAAAGAAGACTTTAAAAAAAAAAATGATTTATGAGTTAAAACTTAATGTGGTAGTTGGAAGGGGAAGATCAAGGCGACCGTTACTGGATCAAATCCAGGACATTTTAAATAAGGGCCAGGCCAAGAGTACTCAAAGCCAAAGAACTTGTATAATATGTATATATATACAAGGTGTATGTATGATTTTTATTATCCCTAGCAGTCTTATGGCTTGATATGTTTTTCAAACATTTAATGCATATTCAACGTACACGTTTAACTTTTCCGGCTCTTAGTGTCAAAAACATACTGTGATGGGGGGAGGGGGGTGAGCAAGACCCCAGTGCTAATTTTTGACAGTTATCGCAATAACACGTGCGGGGTTTACTCCCGGTTGTCCCCAGTGGGTACGAGTGGGAACAAAAGTGACGATTGGAACTTTTGTATTTTCCAGTCGTTCCACTATAGAACGAGTCAAAATGCAATAATCGCAATATTTATGCACCCCGACTGTGGGGTCGGGAGTGTGGGACTCTGCGAGGAAGAACTCTCAATACCCACTAAAACCCAGCGAGATCGTCGTCAACCATGAGTGGGGAGCAAGAGATTCATTGAGGCATTCCTCTCTGGCCCCTCGGTTGTAGCCGGCTTACAAATACAGTATTGTGGTGACTTATAGACGTTCAAAGTAATTACAATAGTTTAAGGAAATAGACACAACGTTAAAAAGTGTACCAATTAAATTACCTATTTAATACAAGGTGATATAGGAGTCCGGCTTTTTCAACCGACTTCAAAAAAAGAGGAGGTTATCAATAGTTTGTTTTTTTTATCTTGAAATTGTATCGAGTTGACAATGTTTAGTTATGTAGCTGAGACTTTTTTAAGTTTGTTTTTTTTTAATCATTCAAAAGTTATGTATCTTTTTTACAGAACTTATTAAAATTTTTACATACCCTTGTGTTTTCGTTTGGCGACTGAGCGACATACACGGCAGTACAAATCGGCGAAAACAAAGAGTGTCGTACATTTGTCTCGCTCTTTCCTTACGGCGGTACCGCGTTTGTTGGAACGAGAAAAATAACATGTCACTAGCAGACTACGACTGCCTCATTGGTCTAGAGGTTAGCATGTTCGACTACAGACATGAGGGTTCGAGTCCCGGGTCGNACAGACATGAGGTCCTGGGTTCGAGTCCCGAGTCGGGCCAATTCAAAATAGATATTGAGTTTTCTATTAAGATTTTCTCAATATTTGCCCGAAGTTGGGAAATTGGCGGTGTGATCCACCCCCGTGCCTCGGAGAGCACGATAAGCCGTCGGTTGCACGCCCGATATCTCTCCGGTTGTGTCGGATTCCCGTCACATCGGACTATGAAAGTGAAGGAATAGAGTGCACTTGTGCCCTATGCCTGCCAATCCGCAGTGGAGCAGCATGGTGGGTTTATGCTCTAAAAACCCTCTCATAAAAGTGAGAAGGCCTGTGCCCTGTGCCAGTAGCAAAAGCTGTAATTACCCAAATTAGAGCATTTGCTAATTAGAACTTCGTTATTCATATAGTAGTTATAGATTCAATTTATATTAGATTGATATCAAAAATAGGAAAATAAAGATTGTAATCGGACANCCCCCCCCCCCCCCCCCCCAATGCGCTAACTAGGAAAAATAGTAATTTTTGCCAGCCTCAGTTGCATAAAAGTAGACCATAAGTCTTAGTAATAGTAACCATTAAGGTAAATCATCGAAGGGTTTGCAAATGTACATGTTTCGTATTTGGTTTTTGTTATCAAAAACAATATCTTTAAACGATTTTTGTTGTCGACAATAGAAAATAAAAAAAAACACGGGTAAAGGATTCCTTTTAACGCTTTTATAATTAGCAAAAAATATGACATATGTAACTCTTGTAATACTCGTGTATTAAATTAAAATTCCTCAATGGGGGATTTCAAATCGCCCACTTCGACCCGGCAACTTTTTTTTTTAAATAAATAAAAAACATTTAATTGTACTATAGTATTACTTCTGTATAAAGGTCTAAATATAATTTAATTTCTATGTAGATTCTACCTCTACAGTTTTGTTATGTTTTACTTTTTTAGTAGTTTTTTCAGTTTGTGCTGGTGATTCCAGCTCTAAAGTCACTGGTCCGTCATTCTGTAAGGCAACTTGCATGTATGCACCAAATACACCATCTGAAAAGTATTTTTATAAAAATTAATACTATATATATATTAAGTACTGTCTATTTGGTTTTCTTGTTTTTTGTCATGCCACCTTCTTTCCTTCACTTTACCCAAAGGTTGTTTGTTAAGAGATCAATCTGAAATAAGACCGCCTTTGCGTGCTGTGGTTCCTAAACTTTAGCGGAACATAAAAAAAAAATTGATATCAGTATCATATAAAGTCATCATACTGATCAAACATTTTTTTGTTCCGCTAAATATGCTGATATGTATATATTTAAGGTATTTATGTATCTATATTATTACATGTGGCGAGTATTTAAATCAATTACCTTTAACTTTGTCAGGTTTGTATCTACTCCTTAACATTTGAATAAAGTCTTCATAGAACTGTTTTGATTGCTCCGATGGCATTGCAAGATGAAAGTCTGGTTTTCCTCCCTGAAATTGGGAGCAATGAAGGTGGTTTATTTGAAATGCACATAATTGCTAGTGTTGTTATAAATTCTATATGTTGTATAGGTTTCTATAAAACAACTCCCAGAAGACTTTCTAGAATTGTCGCTTTTTAAATTTAAAGAAAAATAAAATGAAAACCATACTATAATTGGAGGGATTCCTTAAATGGTAAAATCAAATTAATTGCTGTGATGTAAATATAATAAATTATATTTTAATGATAAAAAAATGTCATTTTAAAAGCAACTTTCTTTAATATCATGTGGTACATTGGAAACTTATATAGAAAAGACGTTATTTGTACACTATAAAGCTCTGCAAAAGCCTACTTCAGTAAAGAAGTTTTTGAATTGCTTAGATAGAGAAATTTAGTAACCATTTCCTAAATATTTTTCTAGGTCTGTACAGACAGGAGTTTTTAATGTGGTAGTTTCATGAAGTATGTATGTAAATGATTTGATCGGGGAACTGAGGAATTCTAAGTCTGGATGTCATAAAAGGGACCACTTGCTTGAATAATTTAAGCTATGCGGATGATATGGTCCTTCTTAGCCCCTTGGTTAAAGGCCTCTGCAAACTGAAAGGAATCTGTGAACGTTATGCAGTATCGCATAGTCTAAAATAGAACATCCAAGGAAACTGTAACGATGGTTTTCCGCTCAGGCAGAGGTCCGGAAATCATTCCAGCAGTTTAGCTTGACGCTTGTGTATTAAAAAGGGTTGAACAGTTCAAATGCCTAGGGCACATATTAACTGAAAATTTTATGAATGACAATGACATCGAAAGAGAACGCCGTGCTCTGGCAGTAAGATGCAACATGATTGCACGCAGTTTTGGAAAATGTACCGACAGTGTCAAAGTACCATTATTTCGGGCGTATTGCCTAAGCTTTTACACTTGTCAGCTTTGGACAAAATTTTCTTAACATGCAGTTAATAACATAAGGCTGCAATATAATAATGCGTATCGTATTCTGATGAGATTACATCAACCATGTAGTGCATCTGGCATGTTTGCTAATGCCAGAATACCAGATTTTTATGCAATCATAAGATCGCGCATTGCAAGATTCTGGAACGGAATACGAACCTCTGACAACATCATTATTAAAACGTTGACAGAAAATTTTGACTGCTCAATTTTTAAGTTTTGGCATTCCGTTCACCACAGTGCAAATAAATAGATTTAGTTTCAAATTATTATTAATTATTTAACTGCTTCATTGGTCTAGTGGTTAGCATGTTCGACTACAGACATGAGGTCCTGGGTTCGAGTCCCGGGTAGGGCCAATTCGAAATCGATATTGAATTTTCTATTAAGATTTTCTCAATATTTGCCCGAAGTTGGGAAGTTGGCGGTGTGATCCACCCCCGTGCCTCGGGAGAGCACGTTAAGCCGTCGGTCTTGCGCCTGATCTCTCTCCGGTCGTGTCGGATTCCCGTCACATCGGACTATGAGAGTGAAGGAATAGAGAGTGCACTTGTGTACTATGCCTGCCAATCCGCAGTGGAGCAGCGTGGTGGGTCTATGCTCTAAAAACCCTCGCTCCTCGGAGTGAGGAGGCCTGTGCCCAGCAGTGGGACGTTAAAGGGCTGCCACTTACTTACTTTGTTAATTTTGATTTATCTTACTTTATTTTATATTACTTTGTATTTTATTTTAGATTTTTTATTTTTATTAATATTTTAGTTATTGAAATTACTTAAATTTCTTGTAATTAATTTATTTCATTTAACTGTGACTGTATCGCGTGTGCCTGTAATAGTGCCATCCACTCAAGATCCAATACATTACTGAACACAGTTTAAGTAAGTGTTCCTGAGTAAGTTATTAAAAAAGTTGTGCAAATGCTATGGATTAGCCAGGAAGGAAATGAGTCTACTCTAAGTGGCCTATCCACAGACAACATTACCATCTCCAACATAAAGCCTACCTTTAAACTACTAGAACAGGTATTTCAGGGTATCTAGGGGAGACTAAATTATCAGGCACTTACAAATAATCTACAAGAGTCAAAGAGTGGGCCCCTCAACAAAATTATAAGCTAGTTAACAAACATACATACTTTCAACATACCTTCCATGTATTACAAAGTGTGAACTGACTGACACATAGGACTTCAAATTGATTGTCAACAAGGCTTTTTTTCCACTTTTTTTCATTTTCATCATCAAAAAGTTTAATGCTGAGTAACTTTTTTGCCCTGAAATAAAATAATTATTCACTAAAAATGTAAAGAATTAAAAAATATATAACCATGACCATTCTGGCAAGAGTATAATTACATTTAAGTTAGATCATAATTCAACATAAAGAAAGTGTTTTATTAACAAGCATCATCTGCCAATTGTTTTGTATCTATGAACTTTAGTAGGTTAGTCTATGAACTTCAGCTTCAGTGCAGGGGGAAAGAGATTTGGCATACAATGGTGGTGTGTTCATACAAAAAGCATGAGAATTGGATTTATCGTGTTTGTTGAGAATTGATGAATATATTCAAGAGACTTCATACCCCATTACACCCATAATGAAGAAAAGGTTTCTATGGGTACATAAAATATTTTTGTTGTATTAGTTTACTCACATGAATTCCATATCCTTAGCATTATCTGTGTTACTTATACCTATAAATACTAATGCTCCTTGCCCAATACTGCTTACAATTTCTCCATTAACTGTAAAAGTACCAAAAGAATTTAGTTATATGAGTATGATAATATTACAAATAAACACATTATATATATCCTTCACTTTTCTGATGGTCTCACTGGCATAATAAGTACTTATGTATTAATGTTACCACAACTATAGATTTGAGGTTAGGATTTTTTATTGCCTAAACTAACCTTCATATAAAGTGACGGTTTGCTTTAGGTTACCAAATTGACATAATTTAAAAACCACTAAATCTATAGCATCTATGTCTAAAATATTTAAGTACAGCATAATATTGTGGTTTTAATCAACAGACATCCTAGGGACAATTCTCAGTATTGTAAATTTGTTGGGTTTGGAAATTATGTTTAGTAATTGTCATGTCATGGTTAATATTATGTGGTGGTAATATTAAGTACCACCCAACCAGCAAATATGTGCTATCATACAAAATAATTATGTTCCAAAATGATACTGTGTAAAAAGCATTAAAAGGTCAATTGCCATTTACCAGTTTAGTGCACTACCATCTTGAACTATCATCAATAAATTTCAGGTAAGATCAATGGGTCAGCAATATTATAAACTAATTAAACCATTATAAATGTGAATTGTAATTCAATAATTGATATTGAGTTTTCTGTTAAGAAATACACAATATTTGCGTAAAGTTGGTGGTGTGATAAGTCCTACCGGGCCTTGGAGAACATGTTAAGTAATTGGTCCTGTGCCTGATCTCTTGCCAACCATGGTGGATTATCGCACTATGAGAGTAAAGGAATAGAGTGCACTTGTGTAACGCATACACTTGTATATTATGCATGCTAACCAGCAATGGCAGATCCACTGCTGGTCAGCAGGCATATCTAAAAACCCTCTCTCTTATGAGTGAAGAGATCTGTGCACAGCAGTGGGAAGCTAACGGACTACTCCCTAAATAATGTATAAATAAAGATATTTCTTACCTACTTTACTTTCTACATAATAGAAACTCTAAATTAAGGGTCAAAATTGGGTACAAAATAAAACTTACCGCTTACTTTGGCGTTCATAACACGTTGTATTATTGCTTTCATTGTTTTTATTTTTTGAACTCTCCTATATGTATAGTTACAGACCTTTTTATCAATTCTATTAAAAATTACATTTAGACCGGTTTCTTTAAAAATGGTATTCAATTAATAATAACAAACCATATAAATCCCATCCCTGCTAATGACTCTTGACAACTGACTTCAGAACTGTCAAATACACAATAATCATAATGAATAGATAGTAATTCCTTCGTGTCTTCTCCAATAACTTGACACTCGCGAGATAATCTGTGCCCAATTGGCATACCTGAAAGCCACTAAACAAAAGAAGAAGAAGAAGAATTGATAGTAATTATCGTAGATAATACCTAAACACTGTTTAGTAATTATTGTAAATACAATGCTTAAGCATTACAAATAATTATAAATTAAATCGATCTTTAAAGATCGATTTAATTTATAATTATTTGTATGAAATTAATAACGAATATATATTTTTTTATTAACTTGATAAGTAAAAGTGGGTTCCATCACTTTAAAGCCTTCAGACGACTTTCAAAACACTTCACACAATACTTTGTTATGACAGCATGAACTTTTTGTTATTTTTAATTTCCAAAAAGGTTAAGTAATTAATAAAAAGATAAACCATTCTTCAATTTATTTTAAAATTAAAAAGTAATTAGTTGTTTAAGTGTTTTTTTCCGAAGTTTCAGTAACATTGCACAATGGAAGACCTAACAACTGCGACTAATTTAGTTTTGTTCCTAATAAACATTTTTTCGAGTCAAAATTATTCAATATCTAAACATCTCTCTATAATTTTAATATGTACGTTATGTACGTATATTCTAAAACTAATAAGGTCTGGGTCTAAATATAATATACTTGTATTGATTTTGGGCGATGCGAACCTATTTTGATGAAAATGTTTACTATAAGGAATAGAATCTGTTTACGCCAGTATAAATACTAATACACGTTAGCTTTACCTTGTGGCTTATAGGCAAAAATTTAAATTGAATAAAAATTATTTCTTTTGTTCGAGTATCATCAAGCAAATTAAATTTATGATAGTATCAGGGACACACAAGTAATTAAAACCAAATGATTAATTCAGACTAGTTTATTTTCAAAATTACATCTAAAAGTTTATACCCACAAATTTATACACGAATTTTAAGCGTATAATGGTTAGGTTAACTTTACTTTTACATAAGGAGTGTTGTGCATATAATATTACAATACTAATACTTGTTACAAGTAATGATGTTGGAGAATTAATACTTTCTGCAATTTCATGCATAATATGTGTATGAAGCCCGATTCACAAATACAGAAGTCCATGAAAATTTAACCATAATAACAATTACCAAAATAGTAACAATTCAAGTGACATACACCAATTATTACTTAAAATATTATGCCCTTTAACTTTTTTGTATGTGGAGAAATTATACAATTTGTTTATTGCAAAATTAAGAGACAAAGTTGTATTCATTTATAGTGCATTAAGCCTTAGAATAGAATACTTAAAACTATGAATTTGTGAATGCTTCGTCGAAATACATAAACGTCTAATGTAGGTACACAAAATGAACACAGTTTTCGGTAGATCTGTGTGTGCAAATAATCATCTATGAACTATTAAATGCCATCTAAATTTACATACAATTCGAATACTAACTAACATCTACAATTATTTAAACCTAAAGAACCGTTCTTGGAATTTAACAGCAAATTTTTTCAGTCACTAACTAAGAGTATTTAATTGTTTTCTGTATTACTCATACAACTGTAAATTGTTTTTGAATATATAAATAAGTTATTTTTGTATAGACACGACATCTCTGTTGTCATAAAAACATTGACACATCTAAGAAACGAAATACACAAATATCGACGATTTAAGAAAAAAATCGATATTCAGGATATTAAATTATCGCTTTGATCGCAATATCGATTTTTTGACCGACCGAAATATCAAGGAAAATTTAAGAATGTTGTTTTTTTTTACATTTCAAAATATGGCGTCTTTGATATTTATGGCGGCAGATTTATAAAGCTTCGTTTGTAACAAAGAGATTCGAGGTAATTACAATAATCTGATTAAAATTATTTGTGATTTTTTTTATATTTAATAAATTACTGTAACTTTAAGGTCAACATTTAAAGTATATTTAGCAATTAATTACTCTAAATACGTGATGATTTGAGACTATTATTAATTTGAAATGTTACACTTTCATTACAAGATTTTAAGTTATTCCTTTGCTTATACTCAAATATTATTTCCGTAGTACACATTTCATATTGAAAATATTAACCACAAGTTTAATACATAACTTTCTTGTTGCTTCAGTACCAGTCCTTTGACTAGCAATTTCTCCAAATTAAATTCCTACTTTCCTTTATAAGAATGTAGACATTTTAATACAATACAATATGGATAAGACGATAAATCTACAGCAGCCTCATAAATAACAACCTCAATAAGTTTTACAACAAGAAGGTTCCCTATATTAGCCACAACATTTTTAAATAAGACACTTAATTTTAAATGTTATTGCTGGAAAGTAAACAAAAGAGAAAATTCACATTCTAATATTTACTTTCGTCAATAATTAATTAAATAAACAAATAAATTAACATAGCATCCTCGCGAACAGTATTATCACAAAGGTACGACCGAATACTTCGATACAACCAACATAAATATCAATTTAAAAATAAGAATAAAATCCATTCGCCCAATTTGCTCAGTGATTAGATTTTAGAGATTAAAAAATTAGACTTGATCTTAAAATAAGTTCAAATTTCCCATAATCTAAGGTGCATACATATCCCAATAGCTTCATGAGTTTAGTGAGCTATATCCCAAAGAGAACATTCATTCCCAGGCACCGTGATAATAGACTTTAAAGACTAACAGTTTAATATTGCGGTTCTAATTTAAAGGTGAAATTTAGCATCTATTAAGATGCATACACATCACAATATTTTGATAGGAATTTCGTGTACTTTCTAAGATATGCCCCAAAAAGAACAGTCCCATTTAGGCACAGTGATAACAGACTTTATAGACTGGAGTGTTTAGTATTGCGATTCTAATTTAAATGTGAAATTTCGCATCTACTAAAATGCATTCACATATCACTATTATGATAGGAATTTCATGAACTTCCTGAGATTTACCCCAAAAAAGAACATTCCTTTTTAGGCCCAGTGACAACAGAGTTTAAATCTTACTGTATAGTATTGCAGTTCTAATTTAAAGTTGAAATTTCGCATTAACTAAGATGCAAACACGTCACAATAGTATGATAGAGGCTTCTTGAGCTTACTGAGATATACCCCAAAGAGAACATTCTTTCCCAGACACAGTAATAACAGACTTTATTATAGACATACCCCAAAAAGAACATGAATTCCTACGCTCAGTGATAACAGAAGTTAAAGAAGAATCAGATCAGAATAGTGTGATAGAAGCTTAATGAGCTTACTGAGATATAACCCAAAAGGAATATTCATAACCAGGAACAGTGATAACAAACTTTATAGAATGACTAATATTGCTGTTTGAATTTAAACTTAAAAGTTTGCAACGTTAGACAAAGTGCATACAAATTTAGCGCAAACTAACTTATAAAGGTAAACATATGCATACCCAGGAGTAGTGGCAGACGTTATGGACTAATTTTCTTATTAAAAGAGGTGAAACTCGCAAATCTAATTCAAGCAAGCTGCAAACGAAATTATCACAATAGTACAATAGAAACTTCTCGATACGAGCGAACTAAATGTACCAAAAAAATTAAAGACCATTCATCTCCACTGATGGTAGATGTTAGACTAACTCTTTAGTCTTGCGGTTCTATTTTAACGGGGACATTTCGTAAGGTTTCCAGTCCAGGAATGCTGATTAAACCAGCAGCATAAAGCCGAACATTAATTAAATATCGCCGCCTATTTTCTGGATTGCGCATTACTGATGCGACGAAATCCGACGTCTCCTTTTGTAAGGCAATGATTTTCTGTTGGATAATTCTGTTTTTGTGCATAAGACCAATTGTTTTCCATGCCAGCTCGAGGATAACGCGTTTTTGAGTTGCCTTGTCCATAGTGGCTTGGGGTACTGGGGCTGGAGCTGGCACTGGAGCTCGCGCTGGAGCTGGCACTGGAGCTCGCACCACTGGAGCTGGCACCACTAGAACTGGTACTGGTGGTGGCGGAGCTTCCTCAGCTGGGGTTGGTGATGCCAACCACCGCAGTCTTTGTATGCGTCTTACTTCACGCAGACGGGCTATATGTGACCCTGTAACAATGAATAAATTGATATTAATACTTTGATTGGATCTATTACACGTGTTTGACACATTCTAGATAACATTAATAATTAGTTATTTTTGTGCTTTTTACGCTATAGGGGTTAGCTTATTCATCAGGGTTCAATCACTAGCGAGAATGTAAAGGCTAGTAAAATTGAGTTTTTTTGGTAAAAGGCTCTAGGCCTTTGTACTACTTAACCAAGTCTTTTTTTAATTCGTCCGTTCGTTTTCTTTTTCGACATGAATGATAGTCGAAAGCTATACTTAGCTGAATGGAATATACATTACTTATATTATAACATTAAGCTTAACCAATATATTTTTTAGATGGTAATAAAAAAATCATAGGAGATTACTCAATTTTAAAACAAATGAACTAACTGAATTCGTGGTAAAGTGATGTAATTATTATTCCACGTGCCTATGAGAGTATTCAACAAAAAAATATAATATTTCTTTGGCAAAATTAGGTGTAATTTAGAAAATATATACTATAAAAACATTTTAATATAAAAATATCTTAATCCATAACATTATAAGCTTTATTGATGAGATCGTTACGGTAAAAAATGACTGTAATTGAAGGGATCACCCAAAACTCTAATGTTGTTATGAATAATTTTGTTTGGTTTTTAAAATGTTTTCATGTGTTTAAAATCTACTTATTTAGCATGGGTTTTTACCAAAACTATGTATTTCCACAAAATTCCATCAAAATTAGACCAATTCCATTAGGGGCCCGTTTGCCTTCTCGGTGTTCAGAAGACGGGGTTCAGTAGAGATTCAGGGGCTAATTCAAGGAGTTAATAAAAGAAACTGCTTATTGATCTCCAGTGACTGCATTTTGCGATTTAAAAAGCACACTCAGGTATCGCGGAATACAGATATTGAAGATCAAATTGCAGTTTTTATAAACTCTTCTAACTATTAGCGCTTGAAAGACAAACAGGTCAAAATAGAGCATCACATTCAATCTTATTTTTGATAGTTTAATTACTTTTCAGATCAAGAAAGTCTAACAGTAATGTTTAATTCTTTTTTCTTTCCATCGTTTATGTTTTCGAATAAACAACAACGAACAGACGTAAACAACTGAATCTATTTTACGGGACTAGAATTGGCAAGTGGCTGTATCATAGAAATACCCAGCAAATAATTAAATTATTCCCATTGCTTCTAATTGCTTTTTATTAAAAAGCTGTTTTTTTGTCAGTCAAAATACATACTATATTGTAGTATGTATATTTTAGTTGGTAATTTATAAAAGGGCACGTAAGTATGTGTCAATAAAACGTAATGGTGCAAGCTGCAGTCACGTTATAATAGCGTACGTTCAAAAACTCGCCAATAAATACAACGTGTTTTTGCCACGTGCGCGACAGGAATTTTAACATTATGAGCCCACAGTCTGTATGTCTATATGTATATTTATATAAATGTTTGTCGTGTTTTGCCTATAGCCAGAATGAACGTTGATATCTTGCCGCATTATGTTATTAAAGCAAACAATATGGACTGTTTTCTATTCTGAATCATCCTTGATTTGGTATAATATTTGAGTTAATATGAAAACAATGACGTTTTGCTAATACGAGTTCATATTCTCCTAATATATATTGATAGTCCATATTTACAAATGGTCAAGTTGCAGTTTTGACGTTTTTGTAATTATGATGATTATATCAACACACTTATCAAGCGGTCATCTTTTTTTTAAATCTTATAGCTATTAAAACAATGCTTAAAAAACTCCATTAGTGATTAGTACAAGAGGTAGTACATTAATAATTAGTTTTTATTAATATAGTATAGATGTTTTATGTTTTTAACATTTGTATCACACCATTTAAGGTAATGATATATTTTTCCTTAATTAAATTTTATTAATTATGAATATTTATCCGAAAATATGTGTCTGTATATTAGTTCTGGCTAATATTATACTATTTTAATTGTTAGAAAGCTGCTGTTATAACACGTGACATTCCAAAATAACCACTGCATCAATTTTTTTTTTTAAATTACTAACAGGTTAGTGCTCAACTATGAATTTCAATTTATAATCTATATTCAAGGAGGCCTTTACAGCACCTTTGAATCGTCAAATATAGTTTTTTTCATATATTATTTCAATATATGCCTGATGATGATATTACAGAACCGCTTACAATCTAAAGTTAAGGGTGTTCGTTCACACCCTATTCTGATAAGAGCCCACAACAAACTTAGCTGAATGTACGTTTTTATTCACATCATCATTACAATATAAGTTTTTATTTAATTTTGTTGTATCCATTAAAGAAATTCATTCACTCCCACACATTTTTATCTCCTAGTCTAAGTAGGCCTTTAAATTATAGATGCTGATAGCCGCAGTAATAGTTTCATACCTGATGATAAGTTATAATACAGTCTTAGATGTAAAACATAATCTGATAAGCAGTAATTCACCTCTATAGTTTCTACACAGCATAATACCGGAATATTATTAGGAATATTGCAAGGCTTTCAAGCTAATAAATAACACCAATTTGAGCCACAGTGAAGAGGGGCTGAGTAATAATCTATAGCAGATATATAATATGTTAAGACCCAATTAAACTACATAGAAAATACAATAAAGGGGATTGCAAAATAGTAGTCAGTCAAACCCAATAATTTATTATTTGTTTCCTGCTCATTGGAGAAACCTCTATACAAATACAGATAGCAAAAATTTATAATTTTGGTGCAAATTATTGAAAAGTATATATTACAGAATGTCTAAGAATAGTTTGCACATAACATCTTTAATTCAAGCAATTAGAAATTCAATACATATTACAGAAATACTCATTTACAAGTTCAATTAAAATTCAGTTTCATTTTAACATATATATTATATTTATATGTATAAATGAAAACTGGAGTTTCTTTTTAACATTTCCTTTCATCACATAAAGAGAGAAAACTGTAGATATCTCCATAAATAACAGGGTGCCCAACATATATATCCAAGGTAGCTTCAAAGTTAGGCCTATGCCAGAAAAGCTTACGACAGCTCAGCTTCTATGGTCATGCAAAGGCATGCCTCGGATATGACAATAAATATTTTACAACTGGAATCGGTTGCAAAACGGCGTGGTAGACCCAAATTAACATGGATGGCAGCAATTAAAAACGATCTCGCGGAACAATGCCCAGACTCGGAGACCACACACAATTAAAGTGGGATAAGGCCGGAGAAAGTAGTGAGTATTCAAGTAACGTTATCTTTACGAATAATAACTTTTTTTTCACTATCCTTCGGGTAGTGGTGTTAGACCAAAAATGAATACCATTTTAATTTATTTAAATATCTGACACTAGCGAAGGAATGATGCATATCTGCCAAAACGCTTTATTACGTGTTTTATATACAACATTCAAATTTTACATATCAAAAATTAAATCGCAACTATTTTTTTAATACATACAATAGAATGTATCATATAGAAAAAATATAATAATAATCATTAAACGTTTTAATTAAAGTGCGATAGGTCAGTGCCTTCTGTTGTTAATCCGCATTCAAACGCGGATTGTTCATATTAATTTAAATTATAGACTCACCTCTTTTAATTTTACGAATCCTTTTTTCACACATGTTTGGATAACACAGCTTTGTAACTTCAAAACACAGTAAAAATCTCAAATTTGTTAGCGCAATATTTGAACGCGTCCAATCAAGTCAAGATCCGAAAGCGAAGTTAACTCGTCTGGCCGGGTTTGAAAATCGAAGGCCCGGATGACTCGCGTCGCCGCACCAACCGTCATGCTAGCGCCATAGAGCGAGATAGACAGTAGCATTGACGTGTATTAAACTTTGTTCTCCGCATTTTTAAATTAAAAAGATAAGCTAGGTAAGTACTTATTATATATAGTTAACCGACGATGTCCTGTTTCAATTCATAATAATTTTTATCTCCATAAAAAGTTAAACTGAGTACATTCAGACTGATTAAGAGCTTGCGAACACCTCAGTGTTCCACTTCATCGAACTGCTGCATTTAGAGGTTCATTTAAGTACTCTGCGACTAAATGCTGGATCGTTGGAGGAAGGCCTCCGCCGATCAAGAATGCAAAAATCAAATTAACTTTTAAATATCATTTAAAACAATTTCTTTTAAATAAGCAGAATGAGCATGCCAATCTAGTGGCAGAACTTTCCGTTCTTTAATGTGTTTAGTGTCATCTATATATATATCGCTTATATTATCTTCACATATCTATATATTAATTATTATTATTTATTTTTAACACTATATGTATGTAAAAATTAATATTTGTATATGACATCGATGTTTTGCAAACATTTTTTTTATTGTTACTACTATTCCTAATAATTATTTGTATACTTTTTTTTCTTACTTTTAAATTAGATATGCTGTGGCGTCACCGCACAACCCACGACAATATATGCTGAGCTGTAAATCCTTTCGACGTATTGTTACAGACAGTAATGCTGTGTATGATAATGCTGTTTGTTACACTATCATTGAATAAACGCTTTTTCTTTCTAATTTATTTGCAAGAATGTTTTACAGCAACGTGGTATAGCAATGTGGTTCAATTAACTTAATATTATACAAATATATAGTAAGTTTATAAAGAAGTTACAATCATCATTTAAAATATGTCAAAATATAATTACAATGTTAAATATAAGTAACATTAATGTAAATACTAAAAAATAGAATCAATACATAACCCACTTTATATATAAATTGTTACGTTGAATATTCATTTACACCATAATAACGATTTTCGAAAAGCATTTTATAGTGTTTTATTTTCAGAGAATTTACCGTCAATTGTTCAATTTCTTAAGCAGCTCATTATTTATCTTTACAGCCATACCAATAATGTTTTTCATATATATGCTGTTGCAGCATTTCGAGACATACAGTTTGCGAGCATATCGTACCGATCTTACTGTATTAATTTCGCAATTTGTTAAGTATCTCAGATCTTTGTAGTTAGTCTATGATTCAATAGTCTGCAATAGAGCCTATCCCCGCTTAATCTCAAGCTTCGGCACGGGGAGGAGGGGACTAACGCTAATAATGGCGTGTTGTGATACGTTACGAGTAACAATTTATTATATTTAAGAATTAATTCAAATACTTGGAAGAAAGTCAACTCTATTCCCGAACAAATGGACATTATAAAAGTATTGTGGATATTTTTTAACAACTATACACATATCTCTTACGTACACATATGGCAAAGGCAGAATGTATAATTACATATAAAAGGTATGTATTTTATGATAACTTAGGTATCTGGTGTAATTCTCGGTAGGACAAATTTAAGAAATTGCAGTCTCTAATTGGGCTGGGCACGGCCGTAGATAGTTATTACCTTACTAGCAAAGACATTGTTCAGAAACCATAAGTGTATAATCATTGGGCGTGGACCATAGAATGCTCTATTATAATATATTGAATTACTCATGTAGGCTGAAAATCTGTAAGGTTTTATGGAATTCTCTTTAAACACATGAGTTACTTCAAAATCACCTAAACTCTTTAACTAGTCACAATTTCTTAGTACGTCAATATCTTATGGTGATATTAAAATTTATAGTATCAACTAAGTTATGGTCATTTTTTAAGTAATAGGCATTTTATTTTCTTATGTAAAGACTGTGTCTTATTACAGGCTAAATAAAATATGAAATAGTTGAATATGAATAAATGATCTTTTGAACCATTAGAGTTTATTTCACAAATTGTTATTTGTTAAATAAATTATTATTGAAATAGCGTTGAAATATAAACCTTTCCAAACGATTTCAATAGAAAGAAGGACAGTTATAACCGATAGAGTTAAACACCACGATTTATTTGTTTCATAGATGATAATATACAATAGGCAGCTTTACAGACAAGGTAAAGTATTTTTAAAATAGGTTGCTGTATCTCCACTTCTCTCATAGCCATTTTCTGCTGAAAATTTTATTTTTATTTAATTAATTCTAATAGTTACCCTAAAAGAAGGGTAATTTTGGTACTCATAACACCAGGCGACTCTCGCTCAACGCCCCGCGCATGGGTTAACACGTGCGTGAAAATAAAGAGCAGACACAATATTATTTACATTTTACCTATGATGATGTGGTGTTTCTTACTTTTCCTGACATTTCCTTTTGCATAAATAAATTTCCAATGAGCTAAATTTACATCATCCATCAATAACTATACACAAATAAACGAAATTGGTAAGGATATGATCTATTATAAAACATACACTTGATAAGCACAGAATATTAAAAGATTTTAATTCTCTTAAGCAATTTTGACAAAATGCAACCATAAACTCTACTATCACAATTATCATTTATTTTTAATTATAACTTTTTTAAATACGTACATGTAAGGTAGTGATAAATTATTGCTTATCATTCTATTTCTTAACGATTATTTTTAGTCAATGGACTACATTCATATAAGTTTCAACGGTTATTATCAAGTATTAAGTGTTATAACTAATTACTCCAACAACTGAAACCAACAACTTACTCGAGCATATAGAAAATGGAAAAGGATTTCTGTATGTAAGAAAATTGATAAATTAAAAACATAGACCCACCACGCTGTTCCATTACAATTTGCCAGGCTACATATTACCCAGTATTTCTCCCGGTATATTAATGTTTTCAACATTACCCTTCACCGAAAAGGACAATGAAGAATTTTAAATAACTATTAAGCACCTCAGTTTTTTTTATTAAAAGATAGTTGTGCCATATCTTTATTCGAATCCTTGACTTCACCGATTATACGTCTCAACGCTGAACCATCATGATTTTACAATAATATTATTGTATGTAGGTATATAATTTATTTGAAAATATAAATTACTAGTATTATTTAAACTTCACAACTGAAGTAAATCATATATATGGATAACATATACATACATGTACACGTGTATTAAATTTATACAAATATCTAAATTTATTATGTCCGCCTCGCTCGACAACACTTTTCGTAACGCTCTCGTGACGCATTCACCAGCTTACTCCTCAAGTCAAGCGTGCGTAGAGAAGTTTTACTTCAATAACAATAGGTTGAGATTATTATACAGTTGTGTTACAAATTGTTTGAAAAAAATATAATTAACTACGATATTATACGATACTAATTATGTTATTTCTTGTTCTATATTCCCAAGTATTATGTATCATTTTTATTGTTGGCAACACTAAGACGGTGAAATACTCGGAGCTACCTCGCATGGTTCAACACGTGTATACAGACAATTACCAGACCACTATCTGACGGCCATAGAGCTACGCAAATATCGCAGTTTGAGTGTGCATTTTTAAAGAAATTTATATCATAGGCTAGATTATCCGGTGAACTTCGTAACACCAACATCTATTTATCTATATATACAAGCTTCCGCGTAGTTCATCATACTGTGGAGATATGGATAACTTCATTATCTGTAGGATCTTATTGTCAATCTGAACTATTTTCGAATCTCTCTTTAGACACAAAATTTTACATGTACATGTATTTATTGTTTATTTATTAGGTTTACCAACAGATTACACACTATGCTGAGCATAAAATAATAGCAAATAAGTATATTTATGGTTTAAATCCCATTACAGGCAAATGAGCATGCGTTTTTAATTGCACATGTGCGGGGTTGCAAGTTTACATATAAAACAACTATACAATGTAAATGAGAGTAGTAAATTAAACTGATGTGATGTGAAAGTTACAATGGAACAGTAAAGTCTACATCTAAATTTTGAAAATAAAAAGGGAGAAGGAGTGGATGACAATACGAGTAGTTTTGAAGAGCTTATTATGTTCCCGGCAGATCCTTTGTTACCATTTAAAATTTTGAATAACTAGAACTGAATAGACTTGATCAAACATCCAACGACCATTTTCTAGCGAGGATTATTAAGTTAATATGTTAAATTGTTATTTCTTGATGTACAATAAAGAAAAGAAATATATAAATAAAAAAAATTGGTCCAGCTATTTAGGATTTCAGTGGATATCGATGGCCCCTAGGTAGAAAGAGTTATGTATAACATCCTAATTTCGTAAGACCGTGTTTCGAAGTAAAATCATTTACTGTGTTACCCTTTGTATAAATGTGGTTTTTAGTGTGATAAAAAGAACGTGACCTGATGTTGTTATCAACCTAGGGCATCCTTTGTTAGATGTAATCGTTAAAGTAAAAGAAGATGTCAAAATGTCTAAAATGCAATTTGACACCTTGAAAAGTATACAATTCTAAGTTGGTAAGATAGAAATTTTATTTAACATCTATCTATAAGTAAGGACTGTAAAACATCGCACATGGTGGAGGAAGAAGCCTCCGTTTCGAGACTTTTTTACGTACAACAAATGGCCGAGTCCATAATACAGCACACACTCCATTTTTTTCTTATTTTCATAAACAAGCTGAACAACACCGTTGTTTTGCAATATCATTGATTTCTAGTGGATATTTTGGAGGTAGGGAAAATTTAAGTTTGTATGTATTTTTTAACCGAATCATAAAAAAATTAAAATCGAAACTTTTGTCTAAAAGAAAAACTACTTCCCTTTTTGGGGTGGACCATCCTTAACTTAATATTAGTTGACTGATTTTTAGACCTACCCGATATGCACACAAAATTTCACGACGTGGCAACGCCTCGCCACGGCATTCGTCTTCTTCATGCACTTCTATAGATGTTTCACATCAGAAATGCCTTCTCCATTAATCCGCGGCGCTCGGTGATAAGCACGTTGCGAATGACGACAGACTACGAAACGCGACTTGTGACTCATTGTCACTGTACATACAAACGTTACGTAGGTTGCGCCTGTTTACTCCATTAATTCTTATTATAGTCCAGTCCAATTAAGTTTTAATCGAGATATATTGATGTAAAGAAAAAAATTTCATGGGCCAATTGTAAGAAATTTAATACCAAACAACTTTGGTTAATATAATTTTTTGCGTAAAATTGAAAATATATGGGATATTCAAGTAAATTTAATTTGAGTCCATTATGGTTAATTGGATTAAAAAAAAACTATTTTAATATAATCTGATTCCAGTTTTGGTTATTTGAATGTAAGAAAAACTATTTCAATATAATTGAATTGAATTTGAATATAATAAATATCTGCATTCAATTTTAGTTACCCTCTCGGCCGGCTAGTAATCCTATGAATATACCTTTTGTAATTATTGCCTGTATTGTCCGTTCGTTGTGTGCGTTGACGTCGCTCCGCCGACACTACACATCATCGCAGTGATTTTCATGAGTAAAAGATTTTTATAGTCCAACATTTTCACCTTCTATTCTTCGGTATTAATCAAAAAATCAATTGTTAGAAAATATTTTAAAAAGCAAACAATTTCCAAACAAAAAATTTAAAAGTAAACGAATTTTAAAAAGAATCATCGAAATCGGTTCACCCAGTCGAAACTTATGTGGTATTCGGTTTAAAAATCACTCCCTTTTTAGTGTCAACATGGAATAATACTTGTCCAAAAAACATAATAAGGACCTAAAGTGTAGCAAATTTTATTCCCAACTGCTTTTGTTATTCTCATTATTCGCGTAAGGTTGAAAATAAGCGAGTTATTGAATAGACAAAAATCACTCTTAATTTAAGATATCTTAATCTTAAATTCTAAAATCTATACATATCCCATTTATATTGATTTATGTATATACAGTTACTTATTTCCCAATTGGTATATGATAAGTTGTTATTCTATATCTGACCAACAAATATTACAATTGCATATATTTACTTACTTCATATACCCGACCTTTCGCAACCTTATTTTACATACTATATACGTATTAACAATAGAGTACACGACCCTTTAAAATACTCGTTTTAATACATTCGAGTTAATATAAATACCTAGCTGTGTCACTTAGTCTTGTAGTTTTTGGTTATTTAATAAGGTTAGATATTTCAGAAGCAAAGACACATACCTCAATGCTCCAATGATCATAACCGATCATGAATAATGTTAATACATATTTGTTATTTAAGTATCCTATTTGCTTTAAGATATATACTTGGGATCTCAATTTACAAAAGATGGAACATGTGAAAGTGGTATTGAAATATGAGTGAATGCAGGGAATATGGTAAATGGTGCTTTGCACGCCTTTATGAATAGCCAGATAGTGTCTCAAAGACTAGAGTGGCTGTACATGCAGCAGTGTTGGTGCCAGCATTTATGTATGGTGGTGAAAGTTGGGTATGGCTGAAGAATCACATAAGTAAAATAAATGTTTTAGAGATGAGAGCGTTGAGTGGATAGAAACTGCTTGACAAAATAAGAAATAGTGTGATAAGAGAACGTTGTGGTATAAAAGAAGATGTAGTGACTAAAATTGAGAAAGGTATGCTTAGATGGTTTGGGCACGTAGAGAAAATGAAGAGAGAGAAAAAAGGAGACTGACAAAATGGATTTATGAGTCAACGGTGAATGCGAAATTCGGAAGGGGAAGACCAAGGCGAACGTTCCTGGACCAAATCCAGGACATTTTAAATAAGAGCCAATTCAAGAGTACTCTAAACCGACGAACTTCTATGAAAAATTTAATGAGAATGAAAGAAGCGAAGGAGATATGCAAGGATCGTCGCAAGTGGAAGGACTTAGTCTCTGTCTACCCCTATGTGAATGAGGCGTGATGCTATGTATGTATGTATAAAGAACTGTCCTAAACTAAAAATAAGGAACTTCGTCCCAACACTCCATATCTTAATATTTTTGTAATTTTATAAAATAATTGTAATCCAGTCAAATGTATATCTTAATAGACCATAGATTTAGCGTGTAAATGTGTATTATTATGTTAATGTGTTTAAATTTATACAAACAGAGTTGTTGTCTAACAACGTTCCTAAATTAGGCGATGGAAGAGCTTGCAACCAAAAACCCGATTCCCTAGTCGAAACAGCAAGAAGACAACGCCCTATAGGATTGTTAGACTCGTTTAAAAGTCGGTTATATGCAAGTTTACAGAGCGACTAGTCCCTCTGCCTTTGTGAAGCTATAGAAACAGGCAGGAATTTACCTAGACATGCATCCAGCCAAATTACTTTGGCCGCTAGTCTATCTCTATATAAAAGAGATATCCAGGTATCTTTTGACTCATCACGATATCTCTAGAACCACAAGGCGTACAGACTTGAAATTTGGTAGGAATATTCCTTTTGCCGAGTAGAGGTCAGTTAAGAACGGATTTTACGAAATTCCGCCCGCAAGGGAAGTTGCGGGGGTGTCACACATCACATAAGGCGTAGAGACTTGAAATTGATTGAAAATTAATTGAAATTTTTATAATTGATTGAAATTTGGTACAGCGATAATCTAGAGCCTGAAAAGGACTATAAGCTCTATGCAGCAATACACAGCAAGTAAGTATTTATTACGTGTGTTTTTTATTTGTATAGCAATTTGCCGAAATTAATGAAAATGCAACCCATCCAAACCTATGAAAAAAAAACATTCAACGCAGACGAAGTCGCGGGTTCCGCTTGTATATATATATACATATATATATATATTTATATATATATATATATATATATATATATATGTGTGTGTGTATATGTATANACATATATATATATATTTATATATATATATATATATATATATATATATATGTGTGTGTATATATATCCAGGTATCTAATCACTCATCACGATATCTCTAGAACCATAAGACGTAGAGACTTGAAATTTGGTAGGAATATTCTTTTTGCCGAGTAGAGGTCAGCTAAGAACGGGTTTAGCGAAATTCCACCCGGGGGTGCTAATTAAAAAATGCTACCCAAAAAAACATTCCACGCAGACGAAGTCCCGGGTTCAGCTGGTTTATTATATATCTTAATTGCGATTGTGTGACAGTTTCGGGAGTACAACGTAGTTTTCGCTCTCGGCGCCGCCAATCAATCTTTAAATCTCGTATTACAACGATATCTATCTTAAAATTGGTATAAATTTAGTCTGTGTGAAATTCACTAAAGGTCTATCTATACCCTTGCTATTGTCCCATCTCAGTTGGGGTCAAATGAGTATGTAAAGACCATTTGCCTCTATCGAGTGCCATTTCTGGGCAGACACCCATTAACTTTGTCTCTTTTAATGGTGCTCATCCACGTTGTGGGGGGATAGGGCGACCACGGCTTTTCTTTTCTTCAGTTGCATTTGATGCAGACTTCGTCATATGGCCTTCATCCCTTCCCATTACATGTCCAAACCAACATGTCCAAGCCAATGTCTACTTTCGCACATTTTTTCCTGTATAGGCGCTACCAGTGATGACCTACGGCTCCGAAACGTGGTCGCTGACTATAGGCCTCATACGAAAGCTTAGAGTCATTCAGCGTGCGATGGGGAGGGCTATGCTCGGAGTTTCTCTACACGATCAAATCAGAAATGAGGAGATCCGTAACAGAACAAAGTCACCGACATAGCCCTACGAATCGCGAACCTGAAGTGGCAATGGGCGGGGCACATAGTCCGATGGACCGATGGACGTTGGGGCCCGAAGGTGCTGGAGTGGCAAACCCGCACCGGGCGGCGTAGTGTAGGGAGACCTCCCACGAGGTGGATCAACGACATAAAGAGGGTCGCCGGTAGCCGCTGGAGCCAGGCGGCGCAAGATCGGGCCTTGTGGACATGATTACGTGAGACCTATGTCCAGCAGTGGACGTCCATCGGTTGAAGCGACGAGGCGCTACTTTAAATGTTCCACGTATATATTCATTCCGGATGAAATTCACTAAAGGTAAAACTTATAATAAGGCCCGTAGAGTCTAAGAATGTTAATAGGTTTACGAGAATTTAACACGCAGTGGAGTTAGCGGCATGTTTGTGCACGAGGTTGAGGCAGGTCACGGCTCACGTTAATATGCACGTTGGGGCATGTGTGAGGTGCAACACGACATTATATAAATAACTACCATGGGATTTGACATATTATATACGAACTTTTCCTATTAGTGCAAACACTTTGATGAAAATTCCGTTATTTGTCTTTAAGTATATATTACTAGAGCACTCTGAACCGACGAACTTGTATGAAAGGTTAATGAGAATGAAAGAAGCGAAGGATATACGCAAGGATCGAGGCAAGTGGAAGGACGTTCTCTCTGCTACCCCTATAGGAATGAGGCGTGATGCTATGTATCTATGTAAGTTTATATTATGACTACCAATGCCCCACGGTTTCACCCTCGTAGATACCGATCTCGTGGCAGTGGACTAAAGATTTCGTTAACATAAAAGTTTTATTACACCTACTTTTTAATACAAGTCTTCGAGCTGGAAGAAGCCGTAAGCAAGTTTCGCTGGGATATTGTAGGATTATCCGAAGTCCGTAGAGAGGGGGAGGACACGATAATTCTCGAATCCGGTAACTTGCTATACTACCGGGAGGGTGAACATCAATCCCAAGGTGGTGTCGGGTTCCTCGTCCACAAATCTCTCATTAACAATGTTGTCCAAATAAACAGTGTGTCTAACAGGGTAGCGTACCTTATACTCAGAATTACCAAACGGTATTCGTTGAAGGTCATACAGGTTTACGCACCCACATCGTCGCATCCCGATGATGATGTAGAGGTTATGTATGAGGATATATCTAGAGCCATACATACCTCTAAGACACACTACAATATTGTGATGGGGGATTTCAACGCAAAACTCGGTGAACGGAGTGGGGCAGAGTTGAGAGTGGGGCAATTTGGATACGGGCAACGGAACCAGAGAGGTCAAATGCTNACATATAAGAGAGAACCGATGGACGTTGGGACCGGAAGGTGCTGGAATGGCGACCCCGCACCGGACGACGCAGTGTAGGAAGACCCCCCACAAGGTGGACCGACGATATAAGGAGGGTCGCCGGTAGCCGCTGGAGCCAGGCGGCGCAAGATCGGGCCTTGTGGGCATCATTTCGTGAGACCTATGTCCAGCAGTGGACGTCCATCGGTTGAAGCGACGACGACGACGACGACTTTTTAATTTACTTCCTTTCAGTTTATTTGATACACACTTACATTAATAATCTAATCAATATACAGATTCTACTTTACAACGAATATATATTATTTACGTAGACTGTCCATTAGCAAATTTCAAAATACTCTACAGGTATTGAAAGAATTTTTTAAATTAAGTAATTTTTATCTTGATTTTTATAAATTGTTAAAAATGGAAATAAATATATAAGAGAAGAGATACAATATTTGATACTCTGGATACATTATTATATATCGATTGAGGTTTTTAAATTCGTTATATCTTTTGAATGGAATGTCCGATTTAAAAAATTTTCAAATACTTCCGTTCCTTACAACCTCTTTATTTTATTTTTACCCGACTGAGTTTTTTGTGGGTTCTTCTTGGATCAGGGCGCGAAGGAACCCTCGTAACTTTAGATTTTAAGCCGTTCTTGAGTACCATCATTAGACGTATATTAGAATCAGAGTGTAGAAAAAAAATATATATAATTTGACGATTCAAAACTGCCTACTTGAACAAAGATATTTTTGATTTGATAAAAAGTAGCTTATATCCTTTTTCGGGTATTTGTTTACCAAATTTCATTTAAATCGGTTCAATAACTTTTTCAAATTAATACAAATTTAAAAATACTCTACAGGTATTGAAAAATTCTAGTCTACAGGTATTTAAAAATAAATACAGTTTAAGGATACCGGTGGGTATCATTGGTATCCTTGGAATATGAGCTAACTCACCATATCTTTTGAATGGAAAGTCCGATTTTAATCATTTAAAAAGCATTTTATAGGTATTGAAACGGTTTTTAATTTTTTATTTATAAAATAAGGATTAATACAGTGGGTTAATAATATGGTTTGATTATTGCCGGCACTTTTATTAACTTTTAAAATGTAAAAAAGGTATAGTGGCATAACTACAGTAGTTGGACATGTGATATCGCGGACATTTTTGTAAATATTAATACGTTTTATAATATAATAACGTTAATATACAATTAACCATGATAACATTATATCGAACCTTAACATCAATACAGAAAAATAAAAGTAATTAAAAGGAGCCATCAGAAGCAAATGGATGGGTGCCCATTACGCTGGCAGCGTTACTTCTTTGGACAGCGATACTAATACGCTGTCTGAAGTACCACCCGGCGTAAAAAAGCTTTTCACCTCAGGACAGTCCCAATGTCTCCACGCCAAAAGGCACAAATACGTATTCTAAAGCAAGGCTCTCATATTTGCGACTCTTGGCGTTTTCAGCTAATGACGCCGCCACTTCCGCAGAATTGGAGGTAGCGTCAATGTGAGATGGTGCAAGCGTATCAACACGTGTAGCATCCCATACAAACCACCTTCCTTTTTCCGAGGCATCAACGAGATACCATTAGGTCTCTTACCATCATCATGTGCAATTCCATTCGGCTCGAGAATAGCCGGCACGTTAATGGTGGCAAGAGTCCTGATGATGTCGTTGATGCCAGACGACCAGTGCTACGAAGATAAGACAGACTGATGACCGAGTTGAATCACTCACTCACCACATTTACAACGATGGGGCTCTGATTTTGATATGATATTAACGATGATTCTATAATATTATATAATATTTTTTTGTTCTATCTAGTTGTAGTTTCTGCCGCGTGCGTTGACAGATTGGTTCACACCTTGGGTTACATTAATGCACTTTTATTAAGGATATCTATTTTATTTGACAAAGTAATATATCCTATGTCCCTCAGTAAAAATTCAGCATTCTATTAGTGAAAAAATTTTGAAATCGGTCCTAGAGTTTTTGTGTGAAAACATTACAAACGAACTTACATACAAAAACACAAATGTTTCCACTTTATAACATTAATTTAGAAGACGTACAAAGTAAAGATGGAAATTTACAAAATACAACGTGTGATCTTTTTAATTTCATAATAAAACGTCTAATCTCACGGTTTATGACGCACGGGAAATGAAGACGAGCGTTACATCCATGTGACTGATTCTACACGTTCATATGCTTCCGTAGCTTATAAACACTTGCACGCGACATTTCCAACGTGTTAATTTACTTATATAACAAAACATCATCCGGTTTTAACATCAAAATGTTATTTCATTTCAAATTCAATATAATAAAATATCTAATTTTTTCACGTGATATCGTCTTATATGAACGCCAGCTGCAGATACGAAAAAAACATGAATCATTGCCACGATTCACCGGAGCCGAACCTGCAAGAGAGAGTTGGCTTATCCTCCACCAATATCCTCGTAACATTTATTTGCCGCACTAATATCATCATAACAATTGTATCCCGCACCAATATCGTCATAACATTTGTTTGCCGCACTAATGTCGTCATAACATTTGTTTCTTGCACTAATATTCTTATAACATTTGTTTGCCGCACTAATAGCCGCATAACATTTGTTTCCCGCACCAATATCCTTATAACATTTGTTTCCCGCACCAATATTCTCATAACATTTGTTTCCCGCAACAATATCCTTATAACATTTGTTTGCCGCACTAATAGCCGCATAACATTTGTTTCCCGCACCAATATCCTTATAACATTTGTTTCCCGCACCAATATTCTCATAACATTTGTTTCCCGCAACAATATTCTTATAACATTTGTTTGCCGCACTAATAGCCTCATAACATTTGTTTCCCGCACCAATATCCTTATAACATTTGTTTCCCGCACCAATATTCTCATAACATTTGTTTCCCGCAACAATATCCTTATAACATTTGTTTGCCGCACTAATAGCCTCATAACATTTGTTTCCCGCACCAATATCCTTATAACATTTGTTTCCCGCACCAATATTCTCATAACATTTGTTTCCCGCAACAATATCCTTATAACATTTGTTTGCCGCACTAATAGCCTTATAACATTTGTTTCCCGCACCAATATCCTTATAACATTTGTTTCCCGCAACAATATCCTCATAATATTTGTTTTTCGCACTAATATCTTTATAGCATTTGTGGCCCGCACCAATATTTTCATAAAATTTATTTCCCGCACCAATATTCTCATAAGATATATTTCCAGCGCAAATATCCCTCATAACATTTGTGGCCCCTATAAATGAAAAGGTTGCTGATCCGTATTCTAAACCACCTAAAAACACACGTACAGTGTATATAAAGGTGCGAAAAACTTAACGAAATCATATTCTTAATATTAAATCTTGAATAATCAACATAAAGTTAATTTATACAAGAACATTGACGACACGATGTTGCTTATATAAGTTTCCATATATTTTTCTTACTGCATAAAAACAAAATGAATTTTTATTAAATATGTAAATACATGTATTATCATTTAAAACGACATTTTATCTCTGCTGCAAAATGAAGATATGTATCTTCATATTTTGTATCAAGATACGATGTTACAATTTACAAAAACATTGTAGATTTCTATCAACATAAATGAAATATAACTTCGTATGATTTCTAGCGTAATAGTGCGAGTATTTAAGAGATTTCGGCCGTGTCTGGTTACCATCTTACCAGCAAAGACATTCCACCAAACGAAACAATTATTCTTCTATTCTCTTCTTCTCGGTTTAATTGTCGTGTTCATACTTCATTGTCTGCGTCTTTTTCATCCAATTTGGTCCCCGGCTGTTCTCATAACAACAAATGGAAGACTTGTGGTCGCTTTGGCCTTGTTGGATTAGCTTTGCCTTGCCAGTAACTATCAATTTATCCAATTTCCTGAGCTGGCGTAGGGCAATGTGACCAAAGTATCTGAGGATATTTTCAAAGCATTTGATCTAGAGTGTAATATCAACATATTTAGCTGGCCAAAAGTAGACTTATTTATCCTCTTCATGGTCAAGGGACACGCAGCGCCGTTATTTAGTATCATATTTCAATACCATCAATCTTATTTCTCTCTGTTTCTCGGACCGTACATTTCTCACCACTATAAAGGAAGATGAAGAAGAGGAGAGATGTTAAAAGTGTTTTTTTGGTAACCATTAAGATTTTCCTCTTTTGCCAGAGTATTGGCAATTTGCTCATGGCACCTTTAGGTATAAGAAACCATTATTGTTTAAGTTTCTCCCTTTTTTTTAACATAAGAGTATGACAGAGCTTTTTACCCCTCCACTCCCTCAAGGATACATTAGTTACGTAATAAATGGACGACCCCTGACTTAATCGGAAGCCCATTAGCTGGAAATACATTGACAGTTTCTACTGGTTCTTTCAATGTTTTGCGGGAGTCCGGAATCACTTAATATAATATAGACCGACCATTCTTTTATATAAACACTAGCTATTCCTGCTGGTTTCACCCGCGTAATGCATGATCACCTGGACATATGAGTAAATAGTAGGAATTGGACAAGGAGACCTCTTCATTATTTCAGTAACCGCACTAAAGATATATAATAATTGTATTAAATATACTACAGGTTTTATATATAACGCATTCGTTTATAATTTGTTTAATGCCGGCTGGAAAAAATACAGTTAATTTGAATTATTCCTTTGTTATGGAACAATAAAACTAGTCTCAGCATCCATTATTGTTCACGTGGTAACTCAGGTCTTAAATTTATCTCGAGGAAAATGTACGGCTTAGCTAATGAGATTGCCTAAGGTAATACGTAGTCACGTTTAGGTCAACGTTGAAGTGTGCTCAGGTAGCGTGATTGTTCGGATCACGCAAATTATTGCGGAAATAAGGAAATCAAATTCATTTCGTACACGTGTATTTAATTTATACAGGAAATATTCCTATTCAAATGAAGTAAAGAGGTAAGTAGCAGCTCATTGACGTCCTATTACTGGACACAGGCTTCCGCACTTATAGGAGAGAGTATAGACCTATCACGCTGCTCCTCTTCTGGTTGATAGAGAAGTGTGTGTTCTAACACGAGTGCACTCTCTATTCCTTCACTCCCATAGTCCTATATGATGGCAATCCGACATGACTTGAGAGAGATCAGGCGCAGAACCGACGGCTAAACGTGATCTCCGAGGTACTGGCGTAGAGGTCACCGCCAACTTCCCAACTACGGGAAAATACTGAGAATTTCATAACAGATTACTCAATATTAATTGTAGAATTCACCTAACACGGGACTGGGTCCCAGAACCTCATGTCTGGGTTACTAATAGGAACGGGTCTACTGGTCAGCTTGTTCAGCTGAATAAGCGGACCATTAGACCAGTTCCTATTAATCTACTACAAAGTTAACTAACTTAACGCTCAAAGTTTTAAAGGGGTTAACAAGTAAGGAGTATCAAGTTAAGAATGATATAAATAGAGACATTAGATTAAAGAAAGCAAATTTTAATTAAAGTAATAATTTAAATTAGCTTTCCTTTACGACAATAAAAAGGGGTGGGATGGATGTAATGATATTGTATTAATGGTTATGTTGACAAGAAGAATCTTGTGTGCAATTCACACGTGGTAGAAGTAAAACCGTTAAAAATTTTGGCAAAACCACAAACAACCAACACTGCACAATCATTCAAATCTAATTGACTCCCAAGTTAATTCTTATCAATGTATGTATCTGTCTCTTTATATTGTCGCTTTTTCGATTCATCGGCTTTAAAATCACAACCTTTACTAACTCACGCTAAATTTATGCCTCTGTCTCTTTTTAAAGTCGCTTTTTCGTTTCATCCACCTTAGATTTCAAAAAGGATACCCGTTTGAGTTTTTTATCCTTTTGTTGTTTGGAACCCTTGTAACTTCAGCATTTACCTCGTTCTTTAATATCGCCAACAAACGGCTCGGACTGGGCCGGAAGGGCCTAAGATTTGATGATGGTAGATGGGATACTATCGGAAAATACTGAGATAAACAAACTGAGTTAAACAAAAAATAAATTTTAATTATCGACGTAATAAAGCCACTGTTCAGTGGTTGGTTACTTTGGCAATGATGTCATATTTTTGGATTTTGTACAAGGTGTGACAAAAGTCCCGCTACCATTTTGAATGCCTATAACTTTATTTGGTCTTTACATTCTATTTCGTTAGGATTGGAAAATTATATCGGCTAAATTTTGGCTGTTTTCAAGGCATTTTTCGTGACATTCTGCAACATCTCAGGCTAAATTGAGATCTTTTAGATGTTTAATCCTTTGGGGCTTTTTCACATAAACTTAGATTTTAAAAACCCCATAAGAAAAAGTCTGGTGCTGTTAAATCAGGAGTACTGGCTGGCGATGCTAAATCGCTATTTCGCGAAATTAGTCTTCGTGGAAAAACGTAATTCAATAATTGAATTATAGAACGGGCTTTGTGTGGTGTGGCTCCATTTTTCTGAAACCACATATCCTTTAGTCCTTGTTCTTCCACTTTAGGCACACTTTCATACAACTGAAAAAAAAAAGATATAAAAAGACGTCACTTTGGCATAAAACAGATTTTGACAGATTTCAGAATATAAAAAAGGAATTAAAATGTGAAATCACTGCTAAAACTGGCATATGTAATTTTAATTAAATATATTAACCTGGTTGTGTTTCCTCCTCAAGAGGATCCTCAAGTTTATGAGATGTAGGCGTAAAGGAAAGCCTAGATTGCTTTAGATTCGAAACTAATGTTCGTTTTTCCTTTAATGTTTCTGTTTATATGCTGCTGAATGTTTCCGGAGGTGGTGAAATAAACATAGTTTCTCTCAAATTGTATAAACGAACTATCTGATCTAGTTTTACATTTAGGTCGTAAGAGTTCTAGGACCTAGCCTGCGTGGACTTCCTCTCCTACGGTTGCCGCAGCAAGCCAGGTTCATGGGGGGCCCCTTCAGGCTGAGGCCCGGCTTGCAAATGCCACAATATGGCCAGTCCGATGCTGCAATGGGTTAACGGTTCAACACAATATTTGGATTTGAAAAAGTTTGCTTTTGTACCTAGAAAACACGTTTGAAGTGTTGTAATTATTTTTATTAATACACGCTATCTCATATCTAACCGTACCGTAAGAACACCGCAGAAACATTGGGTATCCATGTGTGTTTCATGGTATCACGAGGAATGTTCTGATGAGCTCTTTAATTTGGTACTACCGTCTCGCTTCTATGGTTGGACAACTTGCAGAAAAAATAAATTTCATCCACATACCCTGGATGCCTTCAGGAACAGTTAGATTTCGTCGATCCTTCTTCCCGCACACGTGCATGATGTGAAACGAACTCCCAGCATCGATGTTTCCGCATGGTTATAACTTAGAGACTTTTAAAAGGCAATTAAACAAATTTTTATTAGGTCAGGAACACATCAGTGGTCAATGGGCGGCAATAATCGCAATCACATCGGATCAGATGACTCGCAAGCTCGTTTGCCTACCAAGGTTTTAAAAATAAAAACTCACAAAAGCAAACTTTCAAAACCAAAAAAGGGTTTTTGGGCATATTAACCGAAATATTATAAAATATATCTTTGAAATAAAAAGCTGGAAAAGGCTATTTCAAAGAATTTTTGATTTGATTTGACCACTTTAAAGTATGGTGACATTATCCTTTGTGCGACCGTGGTTTTTTATTCTTGGAACTATCGATTGCTTATCGTCATCGATTGACGTTCTTACAAATTAGTCATTGAAATAGCGATGACAAGTTTAATTACATCCATGTTTGTCAAGTTAATTACTAAAGTAAAAGAAAAAAAGAAGCCCAACCAAATTTTCTTTCTGCACGCTGTGTATTTTATTTTGTGAGTTTTGAATGTGAATGAGTTATCACGCTCGGCTACGTGACCCTCATTCCAGTAAAATAGGCTCCCATCCACAAAGGGAGCGCGAGAGTTATCGTCAACGCGTCACTACTATATTTTTACACGCACAACGGTCCTTGACCCGTGCATCAGCTCATTGTGTTTCATTGGTGGTTTTTTTAGGTAATGTATTTTTTATGAAACTATCGATTCCTTTAGCTGTACATAAAGTCCTGAGTCAATAGTAAGGTCTAATTCACAAAGTCCGGAGTAAAACTAAGTCGTTTTAATTAAATAAAAAACACTTAACTATGCTCGGTCTTTAAAAGATCTCGGACAACTTTTCAAATTTAAATTTCAATAACAAACCGTTTGGAATAAAATAAATAATTTCCAAGGTATTATTGTTAAAATTGTTGTCACACTCTTTCACTTATACAGTAGATTCAATTTACGTTTGAGACGCCATTCATAGTCATCGAAAGGGAAGGTGAAAATAATGTAATGTGCATACTCAATTATATAACGTTACCGAGTGATACGTAGGCCAAACATCGAGCACGTTGGCGTACACGCAGTATTGTATCTAACTTCCTAATGCCAAGTTAATTCAGGGACACGTTTCGTATTCTACGTATGTTTACACAGACAGTTTTTATGTCTGTATCATATTGTTATAAAGTTCCTTTTATATCTACTATCTTTTTTATATTTGACATCTCATATATCCAGCTTGTTTATTTAAGAACCACATTAATGCGTTTGAAATTGGTAACGTCTAGCTTTTACCTCTTTATATAGAAAGAAAAGAACTGCCTCATTGGTCTAGTGGTTAGCATGTTCGATTAGCAGACATGAGGTTCGAGTCGTCAGCCGGTCTAATTCAAAAATCAATATTGAGTTATCTATTTTAGATTTTCTCGCCGGAAGTTGGGAAATTGGCGGTGTGACTCACCACCGTACCTCGGAGAGCACGTTAAGCCGTCGGTCCTGCGCCTGATCTCTCTCCGGTCGTGTCGGATTCCCGTCACATCGGACTAAGAGAGTGAAGGAATAGAGAGTGCACTTTTGTACTATGCCTGCCAATGCGCACTGGAGCAGCGTGGTGGTTCCTATGCTCTAAAAAAACCCTCGCTCCTCGGAGTGAGGAGGCCTGTGCCCGGCAGTGGGACGTTAATGGGCTGCTACTTACTACTTACTTTATAGAAAGAAACCTTCACGCCTTTTACGTGAGCTTTCAGCGTCTTTTTTCTGCAGATACCATAGATTATTCAGGTTTTAGATATGAAACAGTATTAAAAGACAGCAATATATAAGTTATCTTTGATTGGGGTCAGGCTTTGACCAACGTGGTTGCTGAATATGGGCTTCATAAGAAAGCTCAGAATCATTCAGCGGGTGATGAGGAGGGTTGTGCACGGAGTTTCTCTACCTGATCGAATCAGAAAATGAGGAGATCCGTAGCAGAAACAATGTCACAGATCTATGAATCGCGAAGCTGAATGATGACCCAATACCGTACGGCGCAGTGTAGGCAAACCCCCACAAGGGTTGCCGGTAGCCGCTGGAGCCAGGTGGCGAAAAATCGGTCCTTGTAGGCATTATTATGTCCAGATGGGGACGTCTATCGACCAGTTACCATTTTACCAATAAAAATGTATCGCCACGTAAAGAGATTTGTATTTCGATACGATGCTGTGTAAAAACCATAAGAGATAAATTGCTGACTAGCGCGCCATACGTACATCTAAGATTGTGCCGTAACTTACCGTCAGGTATGATCACCGTAATACTCTCCTGTGAGAGGTCTTGGGCCTTCTTCTGCGAGACCGTAGTCTCGCTAAATCAGGCCCGCGAACGTGAGAGGAAGTATGCAGTAGATGCCCCCGGTCACCGCTAAAGGAGAAGGGATATTAAGCGGCGCTTGTTTGCTCAACTGCTGCCGCTTCCGTGTATCATCATTTGGACTCATCCGAGACACCAGGAAAAAACGCCTATGCTGGTCCTCTGGCGTCTCATTCAAGGATGAAGAGGGTTCCGCTGGGTTTAAGAGGGTATTGCGAGCTATCCTCTCTCGCCGAGTCCCACACTCCTAATGTATGGGTCGGGGTCAGTGCGCAAATGCGTTTCTCAGCTAAAAAAAAAGGCATTTGACTTTTGTTAATAACACGTGACACGGAAATTTTTAATGGAAATATTTACTTCATTATGCTAATTATATGTATATTTTTTAAATTAAATTTTGTTCACAGATTTTCCTTATCAAAATCAAGACTTTTCAAATTAGATTATTATTTTATTCCAGTTTAATAAACATGACCAATAGCGTCGTTATTAATTGATCTGGAGTTAAATTCAAGTTTAGGAAATTGTATTTCTGAAGTTGTTCAGAAATACAATTTCTTAGTAAATAAAGTAAAATATTCTTTATCAAGGTAGGCTCTAATCAATTTTCAACCGTCATTAGTTTGTCCATTGTGAACGATCTATCACCGATTAGAAAATTTTATTCTAATGAAAAGAAACCGGCAGAAAACTCAATAGTTACTTTTTAAATAATGTCTTTTATAAGTTTACATTGTGTAACATAGAGTTTCCCAGTAGATTATTAGAGTAAAGGAACTTAGAGTACACTTGTGTTAACGCATACACTTACCTACTATGCTTGCCAACGCACAGTAAAGCGGCGTAGTGGGTCTACGCTCTAAAATCCTTTTCTTACAAGTGAGGAGGCCTATGCTCAATAGAGGGTCGTTAATGGACTGTTACTTACCTTAATGTATTAACATTAAATAAAACGCAAGAGCGAGGTTTTTTGATAGAGACATTTATTTTGCTTAGACGAAGTCCTCTTTCACTTGATCTTGATTTCATCACGCCTCATTCCCATAGGTGTAGTCAGAGACCACGTTCTTCCACTTGCCACGATCCTTGCATAACTTCTTCGCTTGTTCCATTCTCAACTTTTTATACAATTTCGTCGGCTAAGAGTACTCTTGACCTGGCCCTTATTTAAAATGTACTGGATTTGAACCAGGAACGTTCGCCTTTGCCTTCTTCTTCCAACTTTCCCATTCACTCCTGACCCATAAATCCTTTTTGTCAATCTCCTTTCATTCACTCTCTCTACGTGCCCAAACTATCTAAGCTCTACTCTAATCATCTACTCTTTTTTAAACCGCAATAAGTATCAAATGACTTGTTGATTTAAACCTGTTAATAATTTGTAATGGTTGAAAATATGGATCCTAAATAGAGATACGTGAAAATATCAATTGAATATAGTTCAAAGTAATCACTTTGTTTGCGTCGATACGAATTGGAACGCAATAAAAAAAACACCCTGGAAAAAAACCTACGGAAGAATGTTTATGTTTGAATGATAGGGCTGTCAAAACAACTTTGAGAATATTCTATTGATTTACTTAAAAAGAAACGCATGAAATTAAAAAAAAAAAATTAAAGTGAGTGCGTAGATAGTACACATGTCAGAAGTGCAACTTCTTTGGCAAACAAATTTTTAAGTTTTGTTTATACTTATACAAATGTAAATCTTTAGATTTCCAAGACCTTGTGGGAGGGAAAAGGGAAGATATCTTAGCAATTTCATTGTCATTAAAATATTAAAAGTGTCGAAAATTAATAATTTATTGCAATCTCAAAAGACGAATTGTAAATAAAAATGCCAAATGCTTTTATATTTTGTGAATAATAGTACATTAAATCATTAAATGACGAGTGGCAAATTAAAATGCCGCATGTTTTTTGTAAATATTGAAACTACCTAACCTTCAAACGAATTAGCATAAACAACGTTGCACATCTTAGTGATGCTAATTACGAGTGCATCCATAAAAAAATTACGGATGCACTCGTAATTAATCGTTAGAAGATCTCTTTAAGCTAATGGAGTGGAACGGAGTGGGTATCAACATAAACGGCGAGTACATCGCTCCTCTACGGTATGTCGACGACAAGGTCATTATGGCAGAGACTCTGGAAGATCTTAATACTATCCTCGATTACCTCAACAAAGCTTCTTAACAGGTGGGCCTAAAAATGAACATGGATAAGACGAAAGTTCTCTCCAATATCCATGTTCCCCTCCAGCCAGTCATCGTTGGGAACTCTGCACATGAAATTATGGACGAGTATACATACCTGGGATATATAGTCCAGCTAGGTAGGTCCAATTTCTTGGGAGAGGACAACCGCCAGGTCCAACTCGGTTGGGCAGCGTGCGAAAAGGTATGTAAGGATTTTTTTTGTCCAATATCTCTCAGCGCCAAAGTCTTCGAACAGTGCGTGATGCCAGTGATCACTTACGGGTCGGTAACGTGGTCGCTTGGGGCCTAACTATGGGTCTCATTCGAAAGCTCAGTCACACAGCGTGTGATGGAGAGGGCTATGCTTGGAGTTTCTCTCCGCGATCAAATCCGAAATGAGGATTTTCGAAGAAGAATCAAAGTCACAGACACAGCCTTAAGAATAACAAAGCTGAAATGGCAATAGGTGGGGCACATAGTCCGACGGATCGATGGACGTTGGGGCCCGAAGGTACTGGAGTGGCGACCTCGCACCGGGCGGCGCAGTATAAGGAGACCCCCCCACAAGGTGGACCGACGACATAAAGAAGGTCGCCGGTAGCCGCTGGAGCCAGGCGGCGCAAGATCATTACGTGAGACCTATGTCCAGCAGTGGACATCCATCGGTTGAAGGGACGACGACGACGACAATACACCTTACACACGGCGCCGATTTTCACCTGCAGCCTTGTCACGGAAAGAACGTCATCTGATCCATTTCTCGCGTGCAACTTATAATACCACTTACCTTAATAATTATTCTGCTATATACAACTTAATATATCTACTCCTATCACTGAGAGGTACATAAGGTAATATTTTGTGCAATCTTAGAATGATGTTTGAAATATATCATTTTATAGATGAGAGTAATCCGGAGTTGAGTAATTTTGGAAGTACTGTGTGTGTTGATCTATGTGATTTGGATAACGTAACGTAATTTTTTCCCTACTGTGTCGTAAGAAGTGTCACTTAAGTGAAGTATTTGTCGACACCCCTTAGTCACGTTGTAGCCACGATTCGGAACAAGCACATGGCTTGCCACGCTCTCACGTTGCGACCGCACGTAAAAGCTGCTTTATAATGTCTCGTATTTGTAATATCGATATTGTAATGGCATTCACGTGGAATCAAAACAATATATGGCATGCCACCAAACACCATTGCTACGCATTCATTGAAATTTATTCGGGTCTGTTAGGGTTATATTATTATTTGTGACTTGAATTATTTGAGACAATCATCTATTGTTGAAGTATTAGATTGTACATTGACTAGGGGTGTGCAAATATCCTTCGAATCGAATATCAATATTCGAATTAATATTGGCGTATCCATGATTATATCTGGATTTTCAATTGTTCCTATTTAAATCGTTTATTCGACTTACGAATAATATAGTAAGTAAGTAGCAGCCCATTAACGTCCCACTGCTGGGCACAGGCCTCCCCACTCCGAGGAGCGAGGGTTTTAAGAGCATAGACCCACCACGCTGCTCCACTGCGGATTGGCAAGCATAGTACACAAGTGCACTCCCTATTCCGTCACTCTCATAGTCCGATGTGACGGGAATCCGACACGACCGGAGAGAGGTCATACGAATAATTATAATATAATTTGTGTTGGCCTCGCTGGCGCAGTGGTGCGAGTATTCGCTTTGCTAGCGGAGGTCCCGGGTTCGAGATCCGGTAGGAAGAATTTAGTCGAAAAGACGGAAGCTCATGTCATCATTATCTTCTTTCTTCTCCTCTTTGGCGGCTTCTGTAGCTGGTGCGGCGGCTGGAGTAGCGGCGGCAGGTGCTCCGGCTCAGGCGGGCGCAGTGTCAACGCCAGAGCCGATATTGGCTATGAGGTCACGAACATTGATACCTTCCAGAGCCTTGGCAAACAAACCCGGCCAGTATGGCTCTACATCAACGTTGGCTGCTTCCAAGATTTTTGAGATTTTCTAGCCGGTGACTGCGACATCGTCATCAACAAGGATGAAAGCGTAGTAAACGCACGCTAATTCAGCCTTTGATGCCATTTTTAGTTTATTTAGTGCAAGTCGCCGAACGGCCTTAGCTCTGAAAGGACAAGAACGTTTGACTTCTTATTTTCAAAAGGCCAAAGAAACCCAATGCGATACGAGGTTACTTTAACGAACGGAACATTTTTTTCGAAACGGATCAATTTTTGACAGTCTTTCCAGCTGCTTCGTGGTGCAGTTGTTTTAAGGAGAAATAGTGCTCAATTGTATAAATTCACATAGTGAAGTAATAATTAGTATAGAGCAGGTTGTGTATATTCAAATTACACTATATTCTGGCAAACTTCAATATTATACCTTTAGATACAATTTCTCTTACATTTAGGTTGGTTTCATTTTATATTATTATTGTAGACGTGCAATAAAGTGTATAAATAAAAAATATACCGATGGTGTATCTGAATTATAGAATACCACTCATTCTGTATTTTAAATGAATAATAATGTATTATCTATAGCTACATAGCTACATGTAAAATCTAAGGTATTACTTCACTATATTATTAGTGTAGGTATTACTGTAAATTTAAATAGTTTTACATTTGAGTCTTCTTCATTATCGTTATGATAGTCTCTAAGTCTTTTATGTTTAAAGTTTTCATTTTCATATTTGTAATATTGTAAATGTCCATCACTTCACTAGGATTTCGCTTATTTTGCAGTTTTTATTACTTAACTGTGTCTCACTTAAAGTAATTATTAAACAGGGCCTTATAGAAATAGATATATCCTTATGTTATAGGATTTTAAAAAGACAATCGGTAGTGTAGAAAAGCAGGCAATTTTCAAGTCTTGAAATGACAGTTCTTCTTTGATGGTGTGATGATAACTCACCGCGACCGTAGCCTCGTGTCAGGCCAGATATAAACCTATTAAAAATACAATTTCCTAAATTTTACTGTTGGGTATTTCTAAAGAAATAAGTCAAATATATTTTAAATCTACCAAGATCCTGCTTCTAGTGCCGATTAAAGCCAATTCAAGATAAATATTATCTCAACATTTTATGGTTAGTATAATGCTACATCCCGTTGCACGTTGCACGTTGCACCCCGTGCACGTTAAACCTTTATTCTTACCCCTGATCTCTCTCTCGTATTTACCTATCCCGCCATGAGAGATATTTAATAGAGAATATAAATATATTATCACCTGGGCAAATTGTCGCAGGAAACTGGTCACAGTGGCCAAAATTTAATTAAAAAGAGTAAATAGCAGCTTATTATTGCCCCACTGCTTGGTATAGACTTCCTCACTCATTGTGGAGAGGCTTTTTATTGCCATTGCAATGCTTGGCAGTGAGCCATGGAGTGCAGTTGCTTACTTCTGCGAGGCAATCATCTCGTTGCAAGAGGCAATGGAGAGAGAGAAGGAGCAGCAGAGGCCCTACTTCTCTGAAAGAGAAGGCTGGGAGTAATGAGGGGTTGTTACGAACACCTTTTACCTCCTCCTTAAACTCTTTCTTCGGGGATCTTTATTCACTGGGTTATCACGGCCTTTCATTAATATTTAAAACACCGCTGCATAACTTTTCTTAACTGACATCAAAAAAAGGAGGGGGTTATCACTTCTCCTCCAGAGTTCTTCGTATTCTTATATTTGGAATCGGTGTCAGCCAAGGTACATGTATAGCTATTGGTTGTAACTACATATACAAGCTTTAAGTGGGAGTGGCGCCGGAGCTGCCAAGTGGACACGCGGGACACACTTACCTCCGCTGACGCCGACTCCGAATATAAGAATAGGAAGAACTCTAAACAGGAATACGCAATAATTTTTTCTTTTTAGAGCATATTAATATATTTGTAAGAGTTTGTTTTGAAGGCAGTTCTTTTTGGTTTAAGTTTTTATTTATTTATAATTTTAGTTCGATGTGACTAAAATGTCTGCTATCTCAAAGTAGGTACACCGCAGATTTAGACTTACATCCAGTAAACATTTTAACTTATGAATCCGCGTGACAAGGTTATACAAAATTCATCTTTTCGACTACATAATCAATGCATCACGTATTGTGTGCCCTTCAACGTTTACACGTTGTCATCAGGATTCAGATGTCCAAATATGAAATATAACCATTGCCTTGAATAATGTTTTTTTATGGTATCTTTACATAGTATAAAATAATATCGTTTGCACTGTCTGTTCGCTTAAATCGTCTAAACTATTCAACGGATTTGAATGCAGTTTTCATAAATAGGTAAAGTGATACGAGAGGAAGATTTATATGTATAATAAATACATATTTTTGCGCATGAACGCTCCGAAAACGCTGGCTAAACCTTACGAGATAGATCAAATTAATATACTACGGAATTATAGATCTTAAAAAGATAGATAAAAATGTCAGTGATGGTATATATTCATCTCTAAAGGATAACCAGTAATGACCATTTATATTTTTTACGTATTACATAAAATATAATGTTATTTATCAAGTTACAAGATAGACGTTAGATCAAAATTATCTGTAAGAGCAATTCCCTAAAATCGATATTTTAGAAAATACCAAAGATATAAAAGCGCAAGTCCAGCGGTTCAAAATACAGCAGTTTTTAAATATAAATAAAGTTTTTATAGATAACAATGTGTAATATTTTGTTTCAATGTGAAACTTCAAATCCAAAAAAGTTTATGTTTCAAATAATCTGCAACATAACTTTTTCTAAATTATATATAGTCATATTCAAAACTGAAATCGGTATCTTAATAAAATGACAAATGATTATAAAATATGACATTACAAGTTTGTTTTTATTTCTTGTATTAATATTGTGCATTTCGCTTTCTTTGCTTTATAAGTTAATATTTTATTGCTTTATATTACATATATATAAAATGATATTTCTCTAGTCGAACTCACTTTTTCTACCGGTCACCTATAAAAGACTTGTTAATCGAACCATTAAAGGTAGCTTAAAGGACAAAAGGACATCAAAGTTTTTATTTATTGGTCGAAAAGACAAGAAAAAATCATATATGCACTATGGGAGAAAAAAAGGGTATTCTCATCCGTGGAATTTAACATTTCGCGGACCAGAAATCCCTATTTTTCTCTCAATACGTAATATACTAAGAAATCTGTATATCATATTAAGTTTAACTGCCTTGATATTAAATTTTCTATTAAGATTTTCTCAATATTTCCCGATGTTGAGATGTTGCCTCGTAGAGAGCATATTAAGCCGTTGGTCGGCGCCTGATCTCCCTCTGGTTGTGTTGGATTGCTGAAACATCGGACTATAAGAGTGAAGGAATAGAGACTGCAGTTGGATACTATGTCTGCCAACCCCCAGTGGAACAGTGTGGTGAGTCTAGGTCCTAAAAACCCTCTCTCCTATTAATGACGAGACCTGTGCCCAACAGTGAGAGTTTAATGAGTTGCTAGTTCCCTTTTTACACGAATTTAGCGGTATTTGCCTGTGATGCGAAGGCGTGAAATTTAAGAAAAATGCGTGAAATTTAATAAAGTACACATGTCAGAAGTGAAACTTCTTAAGCAAACTAATTTTTAAGTCTTGTTTATATTTATACAAATCTAAGACTTTAGATTTCCGAGACTTAGAGGGAGGGAAAAAGGAAGATATAGAAGGAATTTAATTGTCATTAAAATATTATAAGTGTCAAAAATTATTATTAATCACACTGGTCTGCAAAAAAAATTCTCTCTTAAAACACGGAATCTGACATACAATTAAGTACCACACGTAGATTTCCAATATAATATTTATTTAATTAACAAAAAATATTATGAAAACAACAATTATTATAACGAAATGAGTAAGTATTAAAGTCTAAGTTTTGAAAAATCCTAAATAATAGTTAGAAAATGAACAAATTATATCGGTCAGCTATCTCATTATATGGTGAAAAAATTTGTTAATTTGTAGCTTTTTTCCTTTTCATTGTTTCTATTGGAGTTTCTCGGCGAATAAACCAACAGAAATCCGTGAGCATTGCTGCTGACCATTTCCCAATGTAGCGTTTTTCAACCTGCATTATATCCTCATGAAAACTTTCACCATGCTCATCTGATATGGCTCCAAGATTTTCAGGAAAGAAATCTAAATAAGAGTCCAAAAAATGAATATTGAGTGACGTATTGCATCCTAAAGCTTTATAAGCAGAAAGAAGCTCTCGAATGATTTGTCGGTAGTTCTCACTTTTTGTATTCCCAAGAAAATTATGACAAACTTCCATAAAAGCCACCCAAGCTTTTTTTTCTGCTTTGCTCAACTTTGAATCAAAAGCTTCATCTTTAAGTAGCTCACGTACCTGCGGACCTTCTACAAAACTTCTTTCCTCCAATTTTGCGTCACTGATGATGGAAAAAAACCTAGGCGTGATGGAAAAAATCTGCCAACGCGAATAGATTCAGAACATTTGAATCGTCATATTTATGTCAAAATGTTTTAAAGGAGGATTTCATTGCAGACCAGTGTAAATAATTGAAATCTCGAGTGACGAATTGTATCTCGAAACGCCACGTGTTTTCAAATTTAAAATTTAGAAAAGAGAATTTATGAAATACCCATCTTTATTTTATGAAAAATAGTATATTAAATGACGAGTTGCAAATTAAAATGCCACATGTTATTTGCATAATAAATATTAAAACTACCTAACCTTCAAACGAATTAGCGTAAAAAGCTCCTTAGTGGTGACCTTTGGGTAACGGAAGCGGGGCCCGTTGCCCAACAAAGAGAGGTCTCGCGGGGTGGTTGGTGGCTTACCAGGTGCTCCAGGCAATCCACCTTCGGAGTAAGTTTAGGTCATTGACCGAGTTGCACCTAAAGAGGCACATCGCTGGCGGGGTTGCGAAACTCTGTCAATACTTACAATTTTCCCGCAATAAGTAATGATAAAAAAAATTTGCACATAAGGGGGCCTTGAAGCCGCGTGGTCATAAATAATGCAATACAAAACCATTAATGTAATATTCAGAAGCTTATTTTATTAACAAATTGGTTTAACCGTAACGGAATATCGAGTTTGGTACAAATTATTTTTGTGTGTTAATTTTATACGTATCCATGTATCAAGATGTATAATGAAAGAAACATAACAATTTTGTAAAAAGTAAAACAGAAAACTTGTACGCACATAAAAATAGACACTAGACACTTAAGAAAATACGTGAATGCACCTAATATAACTTAGAAATAAATGTAAAATTATTACAAATTCTATTAGGCTACATAAAATTAATAATTAATTTAATAGTAACTGTCATAAACTCCCAGTCGTCGTCGTCGTCGCTTTAACCGATGGACGTCCACTGCTGGACATAGGTCTCACGTAATGACGTCCACAAGGCCCGATCTTGCGTCGCCTGGTCCAGCGGCTACCGGCGACCCTCTTTATATAATCGGTACACCTTGTGGGGGGCCTGCCTACACTGCACCGTCCGGTGCGGGGTCGCCACTCCGCCACCTTTGGCCCCCAACGTCCATCGGTCCTTCGGACAATATGCCCCGCCCATTGCCACTTCAGGTTCGCGACTTGTAGGGCTATTTCGGTGACTTTGGTTCTACTTCGGATCTCCTCATTTCTGATTTGATCACGTAGAGAAACTCCGATAAATCTTTAATTTAAAGAAAGCACATTGAGAAATCGTTCTATAATTTGAAGGACTATTTAGAAGATAAATAAGCGTGGGAATGAATTAATTGCTTTAATCCAAATATTGCAACATAAAAGTTTATATTGTAATGATAATAAAACAAAAAACGACACCCGACTGAGTTTGTTGTGGGCTTTTTTCAAAATAAGGAAAGGAACCCTCGTAACTTTAGATTGTGTGTCGTCCTAAATACAATTATCAATACTACATTATTAATATCGCTTAAAATATATCAACGTAATACGTATTTTACTATTTTATTCCAATAAAAAAACTTAGTCGATTTTAAAGACGAAAAAAAACTTTAAAACAAAATTGTTTCGAACAAAAGTTTCTTTAATTATTTTTAGCGAACAGTGAAATTAAGTTTAGCATTTCATTAGCTTCATTGCTTACGCCATTCTTAAAGTTAGTAAATGTTAAAATAGAAACTTACGTCACGTTTATTAGAAAAGCTTTGTTTTTGGTGAGAAGTTTGTATTTTGAGTCTTGTAGCAAATACGATTTCTTTACGTGGATATGTACTTTTATAATTTAATTAAACATCTGGTACTCGTGCCCAGGACCTCATCTGTAGCCGAACGAGCTGAATACTAAGCATTGGCTTAGGAGGAAGTTGGGTATGCCATGTACTATTCGATAATAAATACTCTCTGGTGTGTCAAATAAATAAAGCGTGCCGTGCTCAGATGATAACGTGCTTTTAGAGGCAAGGGAATGGGGGGGGGAGCACACTGCCAACAACACAAGCTTGGAGTGCAGTTGACACCTTCTTCGAGGCTATCATCTTGTTGAAGGAGGCAATAAAGAGAGAGAGAAAGAGCACCAGATGCCCCTCTTCTCCAAGGGGGTGGCTGGCGTGAACTACTTTGCCGGTCGCAACCAGAGCGAATATGCAAGTGGACCTCTGACAACGTCATCACAGGTTGACGAAGGTGCCGCTGGGTTTAGTGGGTATTCTGGCACAGTGAGTCCCACACTCACTGCGTAAAAACAATCTCCCAGGGCAAAAAGGACCTCATGTTTATAGCCGCAAAAGCTGGCCACTAGACCAATGTGGCAGTCAAATAGTCTAGTTACGTAGAGGCAAATCCAAACATGATTGCAATACCTTCTTTTGTGATATTGAATAAATTATCACTCATCTTAAATAAAACTAATGTAGCATGCCTAGATGTGCTGACTTCGTAAAGTAGGTCGTCAAACACTCTCGTTCATACACGTGCTCTTAGCCCATGACCCTAATTCCTTTGTAATTTTGAGCAATTCTGCATTCTAAATCGTCAGGGTCAGGACACATTTGAACGATCACGCATTGTTATAGCTCATACCACCTGTGCTTCACGTATATCGACGGCCCCTACGTATAAAGAGTCAAGTACAAAATCCTTATCTTGTAAAACAGTGTTACGTTTAGTACTAATGATATGTTTCTTTAAGCATTATGCTTTAACACTAATAGAGAATTTATGTTTTAACACAAAGAAATTTCGTACACAGATAGTCTAGAGCCCGATAAAGGGCAAAAGATAACTCTTAATACGATAAAAAATGTTATAAGCGACATAAACTTATTTTTTAGGCAGTTAATTCAATATTAATAAATATGGCATTCAAAGTTTGTTAAAGTTTTATCCTCAAGGGTGTCAAATAATAATAATTACTAATATTATAAATGCGGAAGTAAGTATTGAACCGATTTAAATGAAATTTGGTACATAGATAGTCTAGAACCTCAGAAAGGACCTAGGCTTCATTTTAATGCAAAAAAAGTGTTGCAACGGATGGAAACATCGTCATTTTGAAAGCTAGAAGATTGAAACTATTTTTAGGCTGTTTATTCGATATAAATAAATATGACTTTATTGACATGACGAAGTGTATAAATGCGAAAACTGCCGATTCGATTTAAATGAAATTTTGTACAAAGATACCCTCAGAAAGGAGTAAGTAAGTAAGCTCTTTTCTGGAAACACTGCAAATAGCTCATTAATGTATTATATAAGTCATTTTTCTACAAATATTAATAAAAATGCTATCTAAAAACACTATTCCACGATGACGAAGGCGCGATCACCGCTAGTAGTTATATAATTTAAGAAAACACTGTGACCTTGGTTGACCTTTTATACGTAGGGGCCAGCAATATATTTATTTTTAATACTTCATTGCAGAGATAATTATAAATAAAGGTTATGTAAAATAAATACTTATAAAGAATAACAATTAAATACGCGAAATGCCTTTTCGTGTATTTAATTGTTATTCTTTTTCTTTCTCTATCTTACTTCTTCTGCAAAAAGATGTTAATTGACAGGATCGCTAAAATTTTCGATATGTAGAAAGTAAATTAGGCAGTTATATCTATATAGGCCTATATTTTCACTGTATGTAACATAAAAATAAAAAAATTAAAAGTGCGTGCGTACAAAGCACACATCTCAGAAGTAAAACTTCTTTGGCTAACTAATTGTTTATACTTATACAAAATTAAAACTTAAGATTTCCGAGACTTAGAGGGAGGGAAAAAGGCGATTAATACAAATAATTTATTGAAATCTCAAATCAAATATTGTAAAAAAAGGCTCGTGTTTTTTGTCAATATTAGAAATTTTTAATTAAATTTTGTTTTTGAATTTCCAATTTAGAATATTTTACATTTTGCGATAGTAGATAATATAATAAATGATTAAATGACGAGTGGCAAATTAAATTGCCAGATGTTATTTGTAAACATTTAAACTAACCTTCAAACGAATTAGCATAAAAAACGCTGCACATCTTCGTGACGCAATTCACGCGTTTCATCCGTAAACAATTTACCTTCATGCGCCTAAAGAAGTTTCTCTTCAAAAATACTTAAATGTTAATATACATGATCGTTATGTATATGTACTAGGCAACGGTAAACGAATTACTCTGTGGCGAGATAAACAGTTGTTGATTGGTCTGTGGTTGGTTGTCAAGTCTGTATCGGGTGATATTTATTACGAAACGTACAAATTAGAAAAAAAAAATGTTAATATTAACAGTACAGCTACTCACGTTACATATTCAGTGTAGAAGTGTTAATTAAAATTTAACACTTGATTTGAATACCTATGTCATGTGGAGCTCAGTATTTTTATATATGCTTGTCTATGCTTTATATAGTAAGGTATCCAAATTCGACGTGAAACTACATTAGTTAAGTTTAAAAATCAAATCAAATCAAAAATATCTTTATTCGAGTAGGCATATTACAGCACTTTTGAATTGTCAAATTATATTTTTTTCCACACTCTGATTCTAATATATGTTTGATGATGGTACTCAAGAACGGCTTAATATCTAAAGATACGAGGGTTTCTTCGCGCCCTGATCCGAGAAGAAACTACAACAAACTCAGTCGGGTATTATCAAGTAAAATACTATTNTATATATATTTATATGTGTATATATTTACATCCTTATATCTATGTATTTTTATTTATTATATAAATTTCTTCACCTATATATGTCACCACGCTCTACCCATTTCACTTATCAGCAATCTCTCTAACCCAAAGGTTGCCTGGAAGAGATCGCTAGATAGCGATAAGGCCGCCTTATTGTACTGATCTTTTTGTATTTACTTTTTTTAAATGTTATTTTGTGGTGTACAATAAAAGTGTTCTCTTTCTCTCTCTCTCTCTCTCTGAAATCTCAAATGAAAAATTGTAAAAAAAGCTCGTGTTTTTTTGTCAATATTAGAAATTTTTAATTAAATTTTGTTTTTGAATTTCCAATTTAGAATATTTTACATTTTATGATTTAAATGATATGAAGGTTAGTTTAACCTTCAAACGAATTAGAATAAAAAACGCTGCACATCTTCGTGACGCGAATCACGCGTTTCATCCGTAAAAAAATTACCTTCATGCGCCCAAAGAAGTTTCTCTTCAATACTATATTATCATGATAGTTATGTATATGTGCTAGGCAACCGTAAACGAAATACTCTGTGGAGAGATAAACAGTTGTTGATTGGTCTGTGGTTGGCTGTCAAGTCTGTATCGGGTGATATTTATTACGAAACGCACAACATAGAAAAAAAAATGTTAATATTAACAGTACAGCTACTCACTTACGATACATATTCAGTGTAGAAGTGTAAATTAAAATTTAACACTTGATTTGAATACCTATGTCATGTGGAGCTCGTGATTTTTACATATGCTTGTCTATGCTTTATATAGTAAGGTATCCAAATTCGACGTGAAACTACATTAGTTAAGTTTAAAAATTAAATCAAATCAAAAATATCTTTATTCAAGTAGGTATATTACAGCACTTTTGAATCGTCAAATTATATTTCTTTTCCACCAATTATTATCAAGTAAAATACTATTACGTTACACTGTCCTCTAAATGAAACCGACGACTTCATTAGTATAATATGTCAATATATTTACAAGTTTATATTCATATAATATATATGTAGTTTATGTAGCGTTTATAAATATATAATATATGTCGTAGAATTAGAAAGAAGTAGGAGCATAAAGCATAAGGGCGTAGGGTTCTCCGCCGACATCGTCAATAATGGCATCAATAATTCAATTTCCATACTGTGGGCGTTGGTCGGTAGTGTTGGTGCAATCAAACACTTTATTAATTGACTCAGATTTTAATGTTCAATCACTTAATGTTCCCGATATCAATTTACACAAACTCATTAATGATAATAGCCATGAACGCGACAGTTTCAATAGTCGACCGCTCTGGAGGACCGTCACCCGAGAACTACCGAGAGACGCGCGCCGGATTGTCACTATTGAGTCTGTCCCACGCCGATAGATAGATTGGCGCCAGCGCTCCACAAACTACCGCACTCCGAATATATGTCGGAGAATAAGAGAGAATGAGAGCATAAAGCATAGGAGCATAAGATTCTCCGCCGACATCGTCATTAATGGCATCCATAATCATATAAATCAATCATAAATCACATCAATTTCCATACTGTGGGCGTTGATGGGTAATGTTAGTGCAATCAAACACTTTATTAATTAAGTCAGATTTTAATGTTCAGGAACGTCAGCCAGGAACGTGACAGTTTCAATAGTCGACCGCACCTGCGGTCCGTCACCCGAGAGCTACTTAGAGACGCGCGTCGGATTGTTACTATAGACTCTGCCCCACGCCAATAGATAGATGGCGCCAGCGTTCCATAGACTATTACACTCCGACATATATATGTTGTATATGATAGTAAAAAATGAAGAGATCGCTATAAGCGATAAGACCGCCTTCTGTCAAGCTGCTTCTTAGTATAAGTTTTACTCTATTTAGTATGTAACAGTGGTGTACAATAAAACGAATAAATAAATAAGGTACTCACATCATTATTGGTAACCTGTTACACAGACGGGCATAAATTTTCCATCATACCAATATCCAATTTACTTGCGCATGCCTCAAATTTTCGACGCATGTGCGCTTGTTTTATATGTCAAGACATTTGGCAATTTGTTACGCTGCGCCATCAAAATTTGCAATTCACTTCTTCATTTAATTCTTCTTTCGATTCGTAGATTCGCAGATTTATTGCATGTTTGATTGTATATCTAAACTTATTATTAGGCTTTACTATAGTTTGTGTGAGCTATTTAGACAATATCTAACTTAATTTCATATTATTTGAAACTTTATTATTCACATTTTTAACGAGCTTTCGGTACGGGTCTGATGAAAAATTGTATACGCACCAGGGGACGAAAGTATGGCATTGCCACCCGCATTTTTTATCAATTATCACGCGATCCGCGATGTCATACTTTCGGGTGCGTAAAATACCATTAAAAATGACTGTTAATTTAACTACCGCATATATTTTCTTGTCCATTTAGTGCAAAAGATATTAATTTGAAATAAAAACAAATAGAGACTATACTTTTATTTATTAACATAGATGCTTATTACTTTATGAATGTAAAACTAAAAGTCGGTTAAAGGACGATAATTTCACGAGATAACATCACATTGATGAGAAATTGTTGGAGTACTGAACAATGGAATTAGGCCAATCGCGCCTCTCTATCGTGACCATAGTTTTTGGTGCGTGCAACCGGCGACCATAGCTGTATTTAGTGATTAACTTGATTTGATGAGGTTTTTATTGAAGTGTAAAGAATAACTTAACTTTAGGTGCATGAGGATAAAATTTTTACGTATGAAGATTAGGTAGTTTTAATAATTACAAAAAACGTGTGGCGTTTCAATTTACCACTCGTCATTTAATAATTTAATATAATATTTTCAACAAAGTATAAAATAAAACATATTTCACAAATTCTATTTAATAAATTTTAACCTCAAAAAATACAATTTAATTAATAAATTTCATTTATTGACAAAAACACGTGGCGTTTTTATTTAATTTTCTACATTTTTAATATTTTAATGACAATTAAATTCCTAATATACCTTCCATTTCCCCTTCCTCTAAGTCTCGGAAATCTAAACTTTTAGATTAATGATAAACAAGACTTAAAAATGAATTTGCCCAAGAAGTTTCACTTCTGACACTTACGTACTTTGTACGCACTCACTTTTATTCTATTCATTGTGATAAACAAAATCGAAGCAAAATCTACAAAATAAATAATCATGTGTACAGTACACGTGATATTAACAGATTACGTAAAGTTATCGTCAATGCTATTGGACGTGTATGGAGGTATGTACGTTCCTCGGTATTGTTTTCAAACTTATATTTAAAGGAGTAAATATTGAGTTTCTTGTCGGTTTCTTCTCAGCGAAATCAACTATCCGAACCTGTAGTAGATTTGTTACTATTAAAGTACTTTTTGAGCCTACTTTTATAAAGAATATTTTGAGTAATACACTCAGTATATACCTTTTTGATGATGAGACAAATAAATATAAATTTTAACAAAAAAAGAACCGCCTAACAAGGTACCAAGGTACCTACATATATAGCTATAGGTGGGAGAGACGCAAGAGCCGCCAAGTGGACACCCGGGGAACATCTTCCTTGGCTGATACCGACTCCGAATATAACAATACGAAGAACACTATAAAAGAATACGCAATTATTTCTTACTTTTTAGAGCATATTAATGTATTTGTAAGTTTGTTTTGAAGGCGGTTCTTTTTTTGTTAAAATTTATATTTATTTTTTTATTTTTAGTGAATCTGAAGTAAACTAACAAATTTGTCTCAATATATGTACACCTAAAACGCGTTTCTCATATGAGATAACACCGTTTAAATGAAACAACTTTACAAAGTTAAATTTACATTAATATCGCCACACCCGGGATCGAACCCGAAACCCTTATACCACCGCTTCACACATAATTCACCTTTCAAATATTGCAATGCAGCAACAAACGTAAGGTCATTGGCATTTGATTACAGACAGTTATAGATTTTGCCAAAAATCACACTCTTACTGTAAGCCGTTGAGGAGTTCCATTGATCTTCATATTTAACTACGACTAGCACTTGACCATACCGAAGTTACGGTGGGCAACTCAAATATCTGGATAGCTTATGGAACATTCTGCCGAGTATCGTTAATTTGCTAATAAGAATTGTAGAGTTCCGTCACTTTGACATGGATTCCATCATCAGAACCTTACCAAACTATCACAAAACAACACTTGAAGAATATACTTTCTAATAAAAAAGAATCATCGAAATCTGTTAGCGTGATCTTGAGTTATTCGTCCATTTGTCGCGCACATGCTTACGCAAATTTAAGGCTTATCCGGTTTTGTCATGGATGCCATCATCAAAACTGGTTAAAAAAAAATGGGACCCTATAACGAGCACCACCTTTCATTTAAAAAATCATCAAGATCGGTCCACCCAGTCGGGAGATATGAGGTAACAAAAAAAAATACAGACGAATTGATAACCTCCTCCTTTTTTGAAGTCGGTTAAAAAGGGCAGTCAATTGAGTTGACTATTGTTGTGGGCTCTTCTTAGAACAGGGCACAAATTCTCGTAACTTTTGTTGTTAAGCCGTTCTATAATGTCTGAGAAGACTATATTTTGACGTACTTTTGTTTCGCTGGGAAATACACGCCGGATGAAGTATAAACTTACCCAGCGGAACCCTCTTCATCCAGGTGTTGGGATCCGGATGTCTGCTTACGCATTCAGCTCTGGAGCTCCGGTTTAGTTGAGGGAGAGCAGGTAAGCAAAATTGGGTCTCCTGGCGCTTCCCGTCCTCCGGCGAGAGTTAGTAGCGGTTACTATAAGTTCCCTTTGTTTGCCTGTTTAGTGTCTTCTTTTGCTGGATGATAGCCTCACAGAAGGAGATCACTGCTCTCCAATACTTTGACGTATTATCAGCAAAGACGTATCGATAAGCAATTTGTGTTCCAGTACGATGCTGTCTAGCAACATGAAGAGGAAATATGCCTCTTAACGCTTCTGACTGTATCATCACTTACCATCAACTAAGATCATAGTAAAGAGCGAACCATTGTGCAATAAAAACAATTTTTACAAAAGTGACATCAATGGGTTTGGTAGGAGAAGCGTAAAAGTAAAACAAATGCGGTACGGATGAGAGCGTTGAGAAGTATGAGTGGATTGAAACTGAGTGACAAAGTCAGAAATAGCGTGATAGGAGAACGTTGTGATATAAAAGAGGATGTAGTGACTAAAATCGAGAAAAATATGCTTAGGTCGTTTGGGTACCTACAGAGAATTAATGAAAGGATGCTGACAAAAAGGATTTATGATTCAAGAGCGAGTTGGAAAGTTAGATGGGGAAAACAGGACATTTTAAATAAGGGCAAAGGTCAAGACTACTCTAAACCGACGAACTTGTATGTGAGGTTTAATGTGAATGAAAGAAGCAAAGGAGATATACAAGGATCGTGGCAAGTGGAAGGATGTTGTCTCTGCCTACGCCTATGGGAATGAGACGTGAAGCTATGTATAAATGTACATCAATAACTGTGAAAGCAAGTAGCACTTCAAGGTTCAACAAAATATTAAGCTAGACATGTTTTGTTGATAAAAAAAAAACAATATTTACGGTTCTATTGATAATAATGTGACTGACCGTTTTATCGTTCATAAATGTAATTAATTTGCATAAAAAACATACATTATTGTTTGTTTTTGCCAAATATTTTTAATTAAACATACATGTGTTTTATTCATTTGGTACGTTAAAATTGAAATATTTTTTATCTTTTATATAAATATAAGGTACTAGCAATGCCTCGCGGTTTCACTTGCATAGATACCGATCTCGTGGCCGTGGAAAGTCTACGAAGTCCGATTATAGATTTGTTTTTGTTATCATAAACGTTTTATTTCACTTAGTTTTTAATTGCTTTAGGACAGATATACAGAATATTGCAGACAAACTGTGCTAACGAATAAAAACAGTCATTCTGGAATAAATAATGTCTTTTCTGTCTATGTGTGTGAATGATGACATGTGAACAAAATGTTACACTGTAAACAAAATCAATATGGCCATCGCTATACTACTACATTATTACTTTAAATTGACATTTTAAAATTCGTTATATCTTTTGAATGGAATGTCCTATTTTAATAATTAAAAAAGTATTTTACTAGTAATGAAACGGACTTTAATATAGTATAATTAATAGGATGAGGATTAATACAAAAGTATGAATAATATGGTTTAATTATTTTCTGCACTCATATTATATAAGAGTAGTTATATTGCCATAACTGTAGTAGTTAAACATATGGTTTCTTGGACTGTTTTGTAGATACTAATACGTTCTATAATATTATAGAACATTTTTGGTTCTATCATCAATAGTTTCAACAGCGCACGCAATGACAGTTTTTTTGCGACTAATTTTTTCACACCTTGGATTACATTAAGGCAATTTTATTTGAGAAAGTTAGATACCCTATGTCGCTTAGTGAAAATGCAGGATTTTAATGTTGAAAAAATTTTTGAAATCAGTCTAGTATTTTTTGTATGAAAACATTACAAACTTACACATAAATATATAAATACAAATGTATCATTTTTATTAGTTTAGATATCATTAGCTTTACATTTTACATTGTGTCACTCGAGATAGATAACTTAATCGTCATCTCGACTGTCAACGCAACGTAGACACTCACTAAGATCGGATTTCTTAATACTTTCACGGGATCGGGGTATAAAGGCAAAGTACAGTGAGAGATCATCTACACTGTACTCTCAATTGACGTAAACCCCTAGCTGACTTCAAATTTGGCATTACAACTCTTGTCGCAACGTAAACGTTCGCTGAGAACGGGTTTCCCCGTACTCATATCATGTCTAAGTTTTTATTATAGTTATATTAGTTGTTTCCTTTTAGAGCAAGCAACAATAAGTGTGTGATGAAATTGTAGCTATTAAAACTTCAAAAACCATTCCGCGATTTTCTTCCTATCTCTCTCTCTGCCTATCTTCGTCTGCGATATCTCTTATATCGTAGATGAAGTTGGGCGGGTCAACCAGTACAAGTACAAACGTACTCATAGTTACAACAAAGTTATGATGAAGAATTATAAAACAAATACTACTATTTTCTATATTTTACTGCTTAGAGTTAAATATTATCATATCATTGTCATTCATTTACATTATCTGTATGGTATGCTGGGCACTGGTTTCCTCAGACATTGGATAGAGTGTTTTTACAGCGGATATCCCAGAATTACCACCGAGATATACAGGTTTCCTCACAATATTTGCCATAGTCAAGGTCAGTTTCTGATTTTTATAAAGAGGATATCAGTGGTCTCTGCCCTAGTCATTATGAATATCGTATTTGACATTATTAGGCTGGCGTTTATAAAAGGAAAAAGATTCGACCGTTTTTCTAGCTTCGATGATTCGGCTGGAAGGACCAAAATATTGTGATGAGACTAATCTTCGATTTGGGTTTTTTTTCTAGAACGAATAAAATTGGTATTAAGCATGAAACACCACGCAGGACAATTAGTCATTCACGACCAGATTTGAAGGTTTTTTTCTGTTGGTTACTTTAAAGCGAAAGGGGTTTCCAATGAAGCGAGAGTGGTCAACAGTAAAGTGTAGTGTAGTCAATAGTAAAGCGACGTGGGTCGCCGGTGAGGTGATGTAGAATCACCAGTGACGCGATGTGATGTTTGGGTAAGGTGAAGGATACTAATCCAATAAAGCACCTTCTCTTTTATTTTTGAGTCAGAAGGGTTGTACTGAAAGGGATTGGAAGATTATTACGGTATTCTGGTTGTGAGGATAGAGGAGACACTATTATAATTATTACTTTGATAAATATATAAGTAGCAACGCGAATTTACCTAGAAAACAAATATGACCAGAGCGTGATTTCGAGACGTGGTTGCTTTATCTACCTGGGACAAGATTTCTTGGTACGCGGTATCGGTCCCTTTGGTCGTGCGCGGCACTTGAGACGGTAACGGCGCCTATACATTGCTACGTATATAAAAATCAGATGTACTGATCTGCCCGTCTGTTGATAATTAATTTTACAATAGTTGTTATAAAATGTATCACATAATGTATATCCTAGTTTATTTATTCTATTTTTATAATACAATATTTCTGAGTAAATACAATGTATACAACTATTTAACAATATAAAAGTGTATGTAAATAAACGTAGTGTTGCCATTACAATTTGACTCTGAATTTACCTAATGGTAAATGATGATACAACTTAGAGCACTGTTTTAGCTTGGCAGCACGTCTTTGCTGTAAAACAGTATAGGTATATTGGTGGATATCATTCTTGGAATATGAGCTAACTCACCAGTCGCAGGCCCAGTTATAAGAGTCGCTACAATTTTCTTTACATTGACATATTTAAACTCGTTATATCTTTTGAATATAGTGTCTGTGAGCCCCTTCGTAAGCTCACTCTTGCGAAGACTTGCCGGTTCAGGATAAATGAAAATGCCACCAGATTCTTCACTCCAACGCTCCGCCGCCCACTTGTCACCAACTAACTGTTATTTGCAGAAAACCCGGAAACAGGAACAGGAATACGGTTTGCCGAAAGTGGCCATCTAATGTAGGTTTTTTACGACTGACAAACGTGCACTATTGTGACAAGCAAGCGACGGGGGTTATCGATTTATTGGATAAAATGTGATTCCTATGATTGGCGTTTTATTTATTACCAATCACAGGGGCTACTTTAATTACAAAAATGGTTCTATTTTTAGCGATGACAAATAGTGTATACGCTATAGTTACAAACATTATACATACTTATAAATATCAGACTCTAAGTTACAACAAAATCTGTCTCTTA